>JBBGZY010000724.1:0-490000 GCA_037952925.1 Lithobates clamitans
TCCCAAAAAGTCCCACACATGTGGTATCCCTGTACTCAGGAGAAGCAGCTGAATGTATTTTGGGCTGCAATTCCACATAGGCCCATGGCCTGTGTGAGCAATATATCATTTAGTGACAACTTTTTGTAAATTTTTTTTTTTCTTTTTTTGTCATTATTCAATCACTTGGGACAAGAAAAAATAATATTCAATGGGCTCAACATGCCTCTCAGCAATTTCCTTGGGGTGTCTACTTTCCAAAATGGGGTCATTTGGGGGGGTTTTGTACTGCCCTGCCATTTTAGCACCTCAAGAAATGACATAAGCAGTCATAAACTAAAAGCTGTGTAAATTCCAGAAAATGTACCCTAGTTTGTAGACGCTATAACTTTTGCGCAAACCAATAAATATACGCTTATTGACTTTTTTTTTTACCAAAGACATGTGGCCAAATACATTTTGGCCTAAATGTATGACTAAAATTGAGTTTATTGGATTTTTTTTATAACAAAAAGTAGAAAATATCTTTTTTTTTTTTTTTTTCAAAATTTTCGGTCTTTTTCCATTTATAGCACAAAAAATAAAAACCGCAGAGGTGATCAAATACCATCAAAAGAAAGCTCCGTTTGTGGGAAGAAAAGGACGCAAATTTTGTTTGGGTACAGCATTGCATAACCGCGCAATTAGCAGTTAAAGCGACGCAGTGCCAAATTGTAAAAAGTGCTCTGGTCAGGAAAGGGGTAAATCCTTCCAGGGCTGAAGTGGTTAAATATTTGCAACAAAACGTTTGGTTCTGTGATCACGCCCCAATATCTTAGCAAATTCAAGAGTGCTGCATCCCCTTGAAAGACTTTACAATTTTTGACTTTTCAGAGTCTGATAAATCTCTTTTTTGGCCCATTTTACCTCAGGAAAAGAAGCTGCCTAATAATTATACACACCTCGATATAGGGTGTTAATCTCCTTATGCCACACCCTTCCTCATTACAGAAATACACATCACCTGATATGCTTAAATCCAAAAAGCATCCAAGTTTATATAGCTTGGAGTTGAACAATATGCTTAAAAATCATTATTTTGTAAAAATAATCTTGCCTAATTGTGCACACAGTGTATAATGTTTTGGGGGTTTTATGTAATCTTCTGGCCTCAAATTATTTTTTAAACGTGTCTAAAGTCTCTGGCAGTGAAAGGGGTAACATGTTCTAAAAGGTGAACTTATCCTTTTTAGGCTGCATTCACACCTGAGCGTTTTTGGCTCATAAAACGCTCTTAAAACGCCCAACAAGCAAAATCCCATTCGTTTTAATGGCACCTGTTCACATCTGAGCGTTTTGTCACCTGAAGCAAAGAAAAGAACATGAGCTTCTTTGGGGCAGATTACAGGCGTTCTTCTGCTTTTTACATTGACGAGTGACTTTGAAACGCTCAGGTGTGAATGCAGCCTTAAAGTGACACTAAAGGTTCTTATTTTCTTTAAAAAAAACAAACCTCATATGTGCCTCCATTGTGCAGCTCGTTTTGCACACAGTGGCCCCGATCCTCATCTTCTGGGGTCCCTCGGTGACTCTCTGCTCCTCCCCGCATCAGAGGTTACCTTGCAGGCGCGCTCCCGAGTACAGCATTCGGCGTCCATAGACACCGACTGCAGAACTCGGCCCCGGCGGCCGTGTCTTTGGATTTGATAGCAGCGGGAGACGATGGCTGCGATCTATCCAATCAACAGCAGAGAACCCCCGAGCAGAGAGACGGTACGTCCCTGTGGGATAAGTACGAGGGGTCAGGTAAGTAAAACGGGGGGGGGGGGGCGGTCACTGACAGGTGTTTTTGTCACCTTAATGCATACGATGCATCAAGGTGAAAAAACACAAACCTTTACAACCCCTTTAAGGTTTTTTTAGGGCCGTGGCTGTATCTTTCTCCCAACGTAGTATTCTGTGTCTTGTTTATTAGAAACAGGCTGCCAGGCTCACCTACAAATATTTTCCAAGCTGCTTTATGGGAAGCAAGGCTCTTATTCAGCCTTTCTCAACCTTTTCAGCACAAAGGAACCCTTGAAATAACTTTTGGTCTCGGGAAAACCCCTTCTGAGAATTACTATATCTACAACTCATGATGCATTTGTTTAACCACTTCAGCTCCGGACGGATTTACTCCCTGACCAGAGCATTTTTTGCAATTCAGCACTGCGTCGTTTTAGCTGACAATTGTGCGACTTTGTACCCAAATAAAATTTACATGCTTTTTTTGCCACAAAAAGCTTACTTTTGGTGGTATTTGATCACCTCCTGCGTTTTTAATTTTTTGCGCTATAAACAAAAAAAAAGCGTCAATTTTTAAACAATTTTTTTTTACTTTTTTGCTATAATAAATATCCCCAAAAATGATAAAAACAAATTTCTTCCACAGTTTAGGCTGCTATGCTTTTTTACATATTTTTAGTAAAAAAAAAAAAAATCGCAATATGTGTATATTGATTGGTTTGCGCAAACGTTATAGCGCCTGTGTGTGTATATATGTGTATGTGTGTGTGTGTGTGTGTGTATATGTGTGTGTGTGTGTATATATGTATATATATATTATATTATATTATATGTATGTTTGCCTGCCCGTACCATTCTGGCGACGTAAATCGGCGCACAGCAGTCGGCATGTAGTTAAAAGAGAAGTATGGCTCCCCCCCCCCCCATTTATACTTGCCTAGGTGGATGCAGCATCGGTCCTCCTGCCTCTGCACTGAGAACAGAGCCATCGAACACCGCCAATGGCTTGGTTCTCACACATCCCTGAGAGGAGAGCTGCTGACTGTCAATCGGCAGCTCTCCTCTCTGATCTTCCACGCTCACTAGAGGGGAGGGGCGGGGAGCAGGTGTCTCAGGCTTTCAGCGGCTCGCTGAGAGGCTGAGACAGGCATCAGTCCAGGCACCTGGCAGATCCCGACTTCCATTGTCATGATGGCACGGTGCCTGGACTGATTCCAGTGACGCCAGCAGAGAGCGGAAAACGGGTCACAGGAGTGCAAAACGTTTTGCAATCCTGTGACTCTTAGGATAAGTCCAGCCAAATGAGCTCAGGCTGGACGACTTTAATAGTCAGTTGGAAAAATGCTCCTTACACTTGTGGTCGGTGGGAAAAGTTACCCCCTTACAGATATTTTTAACTATCAGTGGTGTCAGTGGAAACTAATCTGACAGACAGAAATTACTCCAGCAACCCCTAGCAACCTCTGGAGGAACCTTGGTTGAGAAACCCAGTTCTAATCTATACATTGCCCTCCAAATGACCACAGGAGCCCAAAGAAGTGGAACATTTTTTGCTTTGGGGTCTCTTACCATGTTGTCTCCATTTCCTTACAAATGCAGACAAGATGTTATCTTCTGTATGATATGCTTTGTTCTGTTGTTCATTTTTGAAGCCGGGTACTACCCTTTGCTTGGAGGTGCACCTTGTGTTGGTCATGTGCTGCACTGTCGAGCAAAATACTACTCAGCTTAAATTAGGGCCCAAACAACCAATCGATTATGATAATAGTTGTCAACTATTTTCATAATCGATTAATCTTCCAGCTGATTAGTTGGCCTGCATACAGAATGCATCATTTGTTTACATATCAGGAAATACAGTGAAGCACACATACAGTTCAGTACACCATGCATACATGTCAACAAGTGCCTTACACCTTGCTATAGGGGCACTCTGTACTATACTTTGCAGCTTGCTATTGGGGCACTCTGAGGGCAGGAGGAGCCAGAAGTGTTGGTGAGGGACCCCAGAAGGGTATAATCATGGCTGCTCTGTGCAAAACCATTGCACAGAGCAGGTAAAGTATAACATGTATGTTGTTTAAAAAAAAACAAAAACAATCAAGACTCTGTGCAGGGGAGATCAGCATCTGAACCCAGAGCAGGTGGAGGCTGATGGACTGAAAGTAATAGAAGGCATTACAATTACGTTTAAAGTAAACTTTTACAAGTATTTTGCATTATATTTAAAATGATCATATCCATGAAAAAAAATAGTCTCAGCTTTTAGTACTACTTTAATATAAAACATTTATATCTCCATTCCACCCTTCATATAGCTTCATGTCTGACTCCTAATTGAAATACACCCAGAAGTAGGAGATATATATATATATATATATATATATATATATATATATATATATATATATATATATATATATATATATATATATATATATATATATATATATCTCTTTCACTGTTTTCACAGTATAAATATAAATGAATCCCTTATAGTAGCGATTATCTGCTGTTTTAGTTCTATAAAGAGCTAATTTGAGTGTGTGTGTTTTTTGTTTTTTTTTTTTAATTTTTTTTTTTTTTTTTTAACCCCATTATGACAGATGATACAAAAAAACATGCTGCTGCTACTAAACCTCTTAGGCCTGGTTCACACCTATGCGTTTTTTGGTGTTTTACTCTTTTACAGTTCATATAACATGGTTTCCTATTGGACACGTTCACATCCATGCTTTTTTTAGCCGCTGTGTATTTGGAAAGGGTCAAGGGCTTTTCTCAACACAAAACGGTGCTTTTTTTTTTTTTTTGGTTCAATAGACTCCAATAGAGAAGCCGCAGAAAAGCATGTAGTGCGTTGTTGCTGTGACTTTTTTTTTTTACTCTGCACAACAACACATTGGCCAAAAAAAAAGCATAACAAATGCAAAACACAAATCGCAGCAAAATTGCATGTGCAATTGCATTGCATGTGCAAAAAACGCACAGCAAAAGCACCGCAGAAACCGATCAAAAGCAAACTGCATAGGTGTGAACAGAGCCTTATGCTGGCCATACACGTATCAATCTTCGGACGAGAATATTCATACGAAAAATCTTTGTACAGTCGCTGAATGAAAGAATGTCCTTTAGAAAACTTCACTTGTTTTTAAAATTCAGTTTTAAAATGAATGTCATTTCTGAACGAAAACCGCATACACTGCCTGAAAATTCCTTGGACAAAGACGTTTTCTATTCTGCTTCTTCAAATCTTCCCATCACTGTGGTTCAAAACGAACGTCGTTTTGACCCCACTAACAATTAGAAAATCAACAAACGTTCTTAAAATGAATTTTTTTTCGAAAGGAAGACTTTGTTTTTGTATGGCCAGCATAAGTAACAGCAGGCGCAGGTTGCTTTTATCAAGCCCACCTGCCTATGACAAAGGAGTCTGTCATACATAATATTACAGTTCTGTCTGAAAATCAACAAGAGGCTTTAATTTTTTTTTTTTTTTCTTTGAATCAAAAATTTGATCTGAGTCTGATATTTACCAGATTCAACCTCTAATAGTATATACAGTATATCTCTTTGTCTGTTCTCAGTGGATTAGAGATTTTGCTCCTGAACAATATAGTTGGTTATTTACATTTACCACTGCATAGAGATATTTAAGATTAAATTTCCTTTTATTTAAAACTTTACATATTAACTAAATTATACACCACACTTTAAGGTTAGTATCCGATTAATCGATTCAATAATCGGCCAACTAATCGATTATGAAAATAATCGTTGCAGCCCTAGTTTATATAATAACCTGTTTCAAAGTTCAACCCTTTTTTTTTTTTTTTTTTTAATTGTTTCACTACCAGATTATTAAAATGAGTTCTGTGTTTTGCTTCTGGATATGCAGATCGTCTTTCTTTGCTTAGTGCAAATTAGTAGTAGGTAATTTATTTAATATGTTTTTTAGTTTTGTATTGCTATATGCTTTTCTGTATCCTAATTTACTTTGTATGTTATGTGTTTTATTTAGAAACGATCTAAACAGAGAAAACTGCAGCAGAAAGCGTTGCGGAAGAGACAGCTGAAGGAGCAGAGGCAGGCTCGAAAGGAGAGACTCAGCGGCTTGTTCCTAAATGAAGAAGTGTTGTCACTTAAAGTTAATGAGGAAGATCATGAAGGAGATGTAGATGTACTCATGTGACGAGGGTGAACATAGCAGTGTTCTTCGTAAGTTTCTATAAGGCCAGGGTATTTAAGTAGAATCAAATATGGAAAAATTGGGTCTCCTATCATTTTCTGTAGGATCTAATTTTTAGGTCTCCCAATGTGTGCTGTTGCCCGTGTTTCCTACTTGCCACCAAAGTAGAAGCTAGTTTGGCTTTTGTCTGAAATCTTTTAGTCCATCTGTAGTCCCAGATCCTATCTTATGACTAGAGCACACAATGAGAAAATCCAGATGAAAAATACTGCTTCCGGAGCAGTTGTCCGATAATCTGATCGTTGGTACGCCGCTTTCTAGAGCTGATCAATACAGTTCATGCAAGATTATATGAAGGGACAAACATGAAAATGTTTCTCGTACGATAACAAAACATGCAATTTTTGGTGTTTCAATCAATACAGTATTTGTCCGTTTAAAAAAAAAAAAAAAAATCAAGTGACCAGAACTGCGCATGCTTGGAAACGAAAGAATACAATACATCATCGCAGGAATTTGTATTGTCTTCTCATCAGGTGTACAGGGCTTTATTTATATTAGGTCAGTCATCAATGCCAATGCAAGATGTTCTAGTTCTCATCACAGGTGTTTTATTTTTTTTGTTTTTTTTTTTCACAGCAATGCTTATTAGGTAAAATGTTAAAGATAAGACCCGTCATTTTTATGTGTAAACCATCCATTGCAATTATCTACTTAAAATGGTAGTAAATGCCTTGCTTTTATTTTTACCTACAGATAAGCTTCTAATAAAGCTTACCTGTAGGTAAAATGAATATCTCCTAACCATGCACCATTTAGGAGATATTCTAGCAAGCAGCAGCTGGTGAAATCACCGGCGCATGCACTCCGAAGAAACGCATACCCGTGCTGTTCCTTCAGAGCTGTGTGCTGTGGCCAGGACTCCCGCGCAGATGCGTAGGAGCAACGTCATTGCAGCTCGGCCAGTGGGGCGGCCGAAGATGGTAGGATGACCAGGTGAGGATGGAACCCTCTGCAGCGGTGACAGCTCGCTGCTGAAGGGCTTTGTTTTAAGGTAAGTCCTTCATAATGTGCTAGTATGTGGTGCATACTAGCACATTATGATATTGCCTTGCAGGAGAAAACTTTTATTTTTCCCCTGCCAAAGAGTTGACTATCGCTTTAAGTGGTTTTAAAAAACTCATTCAGTCTGCAGAACATTTTTAAAGGTTAGCACAATGGTGTTAATAGAATCCATTAAATGATTGGCTTTTACTTGCTAATTGTGCTGTACTGTTGGCACATGCGTTTTACTGCTGTAAAACACACGTGTGACTGGACCATTGTACAAGTTGCTAATTAGTGTAGCCATTCCTCTACCTCCAGTGGTTCTCAACTCTGGTCCTCAGGACCCACTAACAGGCCAGGTTTGCAAGATAACTGAAATACATCACAGGTGATATAGTTTTGCTGCTCAGTGATTGCAGTATTCTAGTCTGTATCTCCCCAAGGTAATACTTAAAATCTGGCCTGTTAGTGGGTCCTGAGGACAGGAGTTGAACCACTGCTCTACCTGGTAAAGAGAAATGTTGTATTGTAAAGCCATGTTCACACAAGCTTCAGCTAGTCTGCAAATTAGTGTACACAGAAACCACATCAAAAATTGGTAGAATATTGGGAAAGCGCACATTGAAAGACCTAAATATACTTGAATAAATGCCAGATATTGGCTGTGTTCCGCGTTCTACTAGTTATTCCCTGCAGTGCTGGTTATCAGCAAGTCTTGTCTGCTGTCAGAAGTGACTTGGAACCCCTTTCTTCTTTAAATCTTGTAATCATCTTTCACCACTTTGTTGAAGATACACACGCTAAACTGAGAAATGTAATAGATCAACTATTTGATCATTTACTAAATGGGTATGCTGCCCTCTAAAATGTGGAGTCTTAGAAATCTGGCACAGACTTAGGAAGAACACTGTACTTTCTTTGGGGTTTGCTCAATTCAGACATTATCAAGATGGAAACATTCAAACTACTTTAACTGTATATATGTATATACTAATGTCTCTGCGCTCCAGGTATATTAACTGCTGCTCATAGTGGAGGAGGCCTGTAGCCCTGTTACAGTATCTCTACTGATCATTTCTGTTCTGTGGGAAATGCGTGGACTTTATTCATATTTGATTTTCAGCATTGTTTCTTTTCTACTCTTTTTATGTTTGTTGATGGCTTTGTTATCAATCCTTCAAATAAAAAAGATTATGAACCTCTTGGTGCCAACGGCGTGCAAATTTGCAGCCTCTTGGCAGGTGGACCTTTAGCGTGGAGTGGCCACATATTTGCGTGCAACATTGCAAAACAATCTGCCAAGAGCGTGCACCATGCATGCTCCTGGCACAGTTACCGGCAGCTAACCGAAAGCTCCCAAGTGCTGATTGCGATCGGGAGCTTTCCGATCATGTGACCGCCGTGACAGCCGATCGGCACCAAGGGGTTAAAGGTAGTGCCCGAGAACCTAATTCTAAGAAGGGTTGTGCTAAATCTAAAATGGTTAGTGTACCAGTTTCAGTAAAAAAATGTAAAGCTTAATGCCAGTTTGTTTTTTTTTCTTTGTTTTTGTTTTTGTTTTGTTTTTGTTAAACCGCACAATTGAAATAAAGTACCTCTAACAAGTATGCAAAGTCTGCAGCACTACTTTTTACTGTAGAAATGACAGTTTATTCATCCTAAGCACTCTTCTGATGCTGCGACTGATAGTTCTGTCTAATTCAGTGTAGGGGACAAGTTGTTTACTACCAAAAATGCCCTGTATTATGTTGACAGACTATATAAGACCGTCTTTGAATGGACAACAGCAGAGGAGGGCCAAGTAGATGACATGATTTTAGCTTGTCCGTCACAGAACACCTTGTATTTGGTGAACAGAACACAAGGCATTTTGTGAATGAACAAAGGGAGAGCAAATGGAGGATAAGTGGCACAATCCTCGCGCTATACAAGGGCTGGCGCTATCAGCTGCGTGCTAGAAGAACATCGCTGTGGGTATCAGCATTATTACAGACTTGGCATAATCTTTGTTGGAGGTATCTTTATTTTAATAGTGCGGTTTATCCTGGAGTTCTACTTGCTTTAAATTAAGTCTGATGCTTTAACTGCTCCCACCTTTTCTGTGCCTCTTAGAAGCTACTTGAAATCCTATGTAAATACTGATCTTTCTGAAAGTTATTATTTGCATAGGACTAGTCACTCTCTCCATGTGACTGTGCTTAGCCACCAATTACTGTATTGTGGGGGTTCAGGGGGAGTTGGCACATATGCCCTCTAGCTGGAAGTACTGGTATTTATACTGAGCTTCAGTGGAAGTTCAATAAAGGTGAAAATGACACCTTAAGGTACCTATTACACTGTGTCAGGCTTGCTAGTAAACTCTTTATTTGCATTTACTTGATAGTTGAAAAACTAGACAAACACTTTTCTATGATCAAACATGATTGAGAAGTCTTTTCATATGTACATTGAATTAATTTTGAGTTTTACCCTTTTAGGTAAGTGCTTTTATTATGCTTTTTACTTTTGGGAAAAAAACTGCAAACACACAAAGTTATTAAAGTGCCGTAATGTAAGCACCAGATGGTGCCTGCACGTACCTTTTTTACATGCACTCTATTTAGACCAGGTGATCTGAATCCTGAGCAGCTGTCAAGTTTTTCCACTCTGGTAGTGTTGAGTTTGGCCTTGGCCTCTCTCCTGCATATTCCCATTGATCCAAACAGATGAATAGCCTTACTGTTCAAAAAGAACCTGTGGGAGGGATTGGAAGCAGTACTATATTCCACGAGGATGTAGTGAAAATTGTGATCTATGGCTGAAAAACTGCTGAGTAAACAGTATAGCATTTGTATTGTTATACATGACAACACTCCAATTCTAAGATTGCAGTAAGACCCCTTTCACACTGAGGCAGTTTTCAGGCGTTTTAGCGCTAGAAATTGTGCCTGAATACTGCGCCTCATGCTGCCCGAATGTGAAGCCCGAGTACTTTCACACTGGGGCGATGCCCTTGCAGGACGTTAGAAAAGGTCCTGCAAGCAGCATCTTTGGGGCAGTTTGGAAGCGCTGTATACAGCGTTCCCAAAATGCCCCTGCCCATTGCTATGAATGGGCAGCACTTCGGAAGTGCCGCAGCACGGGTGTTTTTAACTCCTTCGGCCGCTAACTAGGGTTGAAAACCCCCCAAATAGCGTCCGAAAAGCGCCGCTTAAACAGTGCCGTTTTTAAAATACCGCTAGCGCATGGGCGGCCCCAGTGTGAAAAGGGTCCAAGTAAAAATTAAAAAAAAAAAAATGACCCTTGGGGGTGTGATGGTGGGTGGGTATAGGAAAATTGTGTTTTTTATACATGTGCTGAACAATGGAATGCTCTGAATTTTAATATGCTTTATATACATTTTGAAGTCCTAGATGGAGCTTATCATTGCACCTTATTTTGTACAGTAATCCACTTAAATGCAACTATCTCCTCTAACAATTTGGTCAGAGTATGTGTTGCTCTTATTCTGTGTTTTATATGTTCATAATCCTTGCACAGCTGTTTCTGCTTTTTAGCAATATGTGCAAGCATCAAATATTTCAGATTTACTTTAGATATCAAATCTTACTTAGTCAAAGGTTCTGCTTTGTGCTTTTATTGTGGTATGGAAACTTGCATACTGTGTATATTATGTATACTTAATTTGTTCAATACCATATCTTTACTATTTATAAAGGTGAGCATGTCCACAGACATATGACTCATTCTGCAAAATATTGTATGCAGACACCTCCTTTTTATATTCCATCTGCATTGTCATTTTATGAAATCCCGATAAACTTTATAGTTAAGTGGAAGATGGCAGGAAACTGCTCTTCTGAAATGCCTGACTTGTAGATATTGTCAATCATGTAAATACATAAGAAATTGCATGTACAAAAGTTCTTTGCAGATGGTTTTAAAGAAAAGTCCTTGTATATGACCACTCGTTGCCCTGGCTTTCTGGTCATGGGCATTGATAACCTGTCTGTGGCTATTGCAGGTCTGTAAATGGGTGTCTCTGCTCTTGGTGATGCATTTTTTTATGTGTGAACTGAACATAACAGGAAATAAGATGTTACCAGAGCGAAGAACAGTGTGTTCTCTGTCCTTCTTTACTTTTCTTATTTCCTGGATGTGTTAGGTGCTTGCTAAGCTCAGAGACCACCGATCCCCATTTACCATGGGGTGACTAACCCAGGCCTGTAATGTTCACGTGAAGAAGTCTTACAGTTTTGATTGCGGTTACATGACAACTGCAAAACTTGAAACTGACGTTTATAATTTAGTCAGGAAAGGCAGCCTTGGCTTAACCAATGGCTTAATGCTAAGATGTTTTTCTTACTTGTACAGTATGTATATGTACCCAGAGCTAGGAATTTTTGTTGTGATTTTTTTTTTTTGTGTCAATTTTCCTTGTAAAGTGATTTGTCATTTTGAGAAAAATGGTGCATTCTATTCTGTGGAATAAAACTGATTCATCCCTGCCATGTGTGTCCTTTTAATTGATGCATGCATACTATCATTTGAAGATATGTAGCAAATACACATGCAAGTCAAATCTTAGACCTAGTCTGCAACACAAATGTCATTTTTGATGGAATTACTCCCTATGGGTTAAAGTGTAAAAGAAAAATACATGGCTGTATGCGTGTAAATTTTTATTTTTTTCAACACTATACTACTCCACAGTACGGGTGCTGGATGCAGGACCAATTACAAACGTTGGCATCCCCTAGCATTTTTGCATGTACCATAGTTATATCCAGCACCCTAATGCTCAGCTTGTTCTCCCACACACTTGGGTTTACAACAGTGCCATAAGGACACAAATTTGGTGTAGGTAGCCCTGTATCCACCCCCAATACTGTGTAGGGATATCAGCCTGTCTTTAATATTGATTGGACCCTGGTCAAACATTCCCCCCCAATGCAATTTTGCTCTCTACCTGCTCTGAGACATAAAACACCTAAACTCAATCAGTTTAGTGCAGCAGATCAGGCAGTGATTGTGATTTTATTATATTTTTATTTTTTTTGCCAGAGGTTACAGCATACCATCACGGCTTGGTTGCAGCACATAATTTCTTCTTGCTGATTTGGTTGCCAGAGGTTACTGCACATTTCTGCTCACCCATTGGTTGCTGGGGCTGAGGGGGCGGGGTAATCAGTGGTGGTGGGGGCCGGGGAATGGTATCTGGCAGTGCTGGGAGGGGGGGTGGGTGGATCAGTGGAAGTCCTCGTGATAGGATGGGGAATGGGGTAATTGATGACAGTGCTTTTTATTTTTTCATGTGACAACACTGAAGAAATGACACTTTGCTACAATGTAAAGTAGTGAGTGTACAGTTTGTATAACAGTGTAAATTTGCTGTCCCTCAAAATAATTCAACACACAGCCATTCATGTCTAAACCGCTGGCAACAAAAGGGAGTACACCCCTAAGTGAAAATGTCCAAATTGGGCCCAAAGTGTCAATATTTTGTGTGGCCACCTTTATTTTCCAGCACTGCCTTAACCCTCTTGGGCATGGAGTTCACCAGAGCTTTGCAGGTTGCCACTGGAGAAGTCTTCCACACCACCATGATGACATCACGGAGCTGGTGGATGTTAGAGACCTTGCGCTCCTCCACCTTCCAGTTTGAGAGTGCCCCACAGATGCTCAATAGGGTTTAGGTCTGGAGACGCGCTTGGCCAGTCCATCACCTTTACCCTCTGCTTCTTTAGCAAGGCAGTGGTCGTCTTGGAGGTGTGTTTGGGGTCGTTATGTTGGAATACTGCCCTGCGGCCCAGTCTCCGAAGGGAGGGGATCATGCTCTGCCTCAATATGCCACAGTGCATGTTGGCATTCATGGTTCCCTCAATGAACTGTAACTCTCCAGTGCCGGGAACACTCGTGCAGCCCCAGACCATGACACTCCCACCACCATGCTTTACTGTAGGCAAGACATACTTGTCTTTGTACTCCTCACTTGCTTTCTGCCACACATGCTTGACATCATCTGAACCAAATAAGTTTATCTTGGTTTTATCAGACCACAGGACATGGTACCAGTAATCCATGTCCTTAGTCTGCTGGTCTTTAGCAAACTGTTTGCAGGCTTTCTTGTGCATCATCTTTAGAAGAGAATTCCTTCTGGGACGACAGCCATGCAGACCAATTTGATGCAGTGTGCGGCGTATGATGTGAGCACTGACAGGCTGACCCCCCGCCTCTGCAGCAATCATACATCTATTTCCCAAAGACAACCTCTGGATATGACGCCGAGCACGTGCACTCGACTTCTTTGGTGGACCATGGCGAGGCCTGTTCTGCGTGGAACCTGTCTTGTTTAACCACTTAAGCCCTGGACCATTTGGCTGCCCAAAGACCAGAGCACCTTTTGCGATTCGGCACTGCTTCGCTTTAACTGACAATTGCGCGGTCGTGCAACGTGGCTCCCAAACAAAATAGACGTCCTTTTTTCCCCACAAATAGAGCTTTCTTTTGGTGGTATTTGATCACCTCTGCAGTTTTTTTATTTTTCGCGCTATAAACAAATTAGCGACAATTTTGAAAACGCGTTTTTTACTTTTTGCTATAATATCCCCCAAAAATATATAAACATTTTTCCCTCAGTTTAGGCCAATACATATTTTTCTACATATTTTTGGTAAAAAAAAAATCGCAATAAGCGTTTGATTTCCGCAAAAGTTTTAGCGTCTACAAAATAGGGGATAGTTTTATGGCATTTTTATTATATATATATATATATATATATATATATATATATATATATATATATATATATATATATATAATTTTTTTTATATCATGACTGCGACATGGCGGACAGATCGGACGCTTTTGGCGCGATTTTGGGACCATTCACATTTATACAGCGATCAGTCCAATTAAAAATGCATTGATTACTGTGTAAATGTGACTGGCAGTGAAGGGGTTAAGTGTGTCCTAGGGAGTGATTCTAACTGGGGGGGCATGGCTATGTGTGACACGACACTGATCACCGCTCCCAATTACAGGGAGCTGTGATCAGTGTCCTGTCACTAGGCAGAATGGGGAAATGCTTGTTTACATCAGCATTTCCCTGTTCTTCCTCTCCGTGAGACGATCGCAGGTATCCCCGAGGACCTTGGGTTCACGGGACCCGCGATCACACTCAGAGGTCGCGGTGGGCGTGCGCCCGCAAACCGCTTCTTAAAGGGCAACGTACAGGTACCTTAATCTGCCTGTATGTGCCCTTCTACTGACGTATATTGGCGTGAGCTTGTCGGCAAGCGGTTAAACCGCTGTATGTTTTTGGCCACCGTGCTGCAGCTCAGTTTCAGGGTCTTGGCAATCTTCTTATAGCCTAGGCCATCTTTATGTAGAGCAACAATCATTTTTTTTGTTCAGTTCCTCAGCATTCTTTGCCTTGTTGCACTTCCAGTGACCAGAATAAGAGAGTGATAACACCAAATTTAACACACCTACTCCCCATTTACACCTGAGACCTTGTAACGCTAACAAGTCACATCACACCGGGGAGGGAAAATGGCTAATTTGGACATTTGCACGTAGTGGCGTACTCACTTTTGTTTCCAGCGGTTTAGACCTTAATGGTGTTATTTTGAGGGGACAGCAAATTTCCACTGTTATACAAGCTGTACACTCACAACTTTACATTGTAGCAAAGTGTCATTTCTTCAGTGTTGTCACAAACTACCCATGATCCACCTGGTGGGAGGTGATTTCTCACTGGTCTTGCTAATCCTCGTGTGCTTGTCCTTGAAGATGATTTGGGAAATCTAGAGTTAGACTTGCTGGTAACTCTATTTCCAGCAGGATGTCCTGGAAGATATGTTGTGTGATATGTTCTGTTTTGCTTCAGATCATGTACTTCATTTCTTCATTTATCGAATACTGATCAGCTCAACAGAGGGACTTCATTTTTAGATATTTTCTGGTGTATTTCCTGTTCCTTTTGGATGTAGTGCCTACTTTATGTGCTGTCCTGGAGAGTTACTGATACGTTTTTAACTCTGGATTTTTCTGTTTTGGATAGTATGGGGAAGAATAGGGACCTTTCATATTTCTATTACTAGACATGTTCTTTTTGGAGTACACACTGTCATAGTAAAGATGGTCAAGACAAAGTGAGGGTAAATCTCTCAAATAGGGGAGGATCACACCTAACACAACTAAAATTTTCAGTGAAGATAGACCATAAACTATGACAGAATTTCTACCTCTTCCCTATGGTACACAAGACTTGAAGTGATTGTAAAGGTTTATTTTAAATAAAAATAAATAACAAAAGTTATACTTACCTAAGCTATTCAAGGGTTTTGTACAGAGCAGCCCCGATCCTCTTCTTCTGGGGTGCCCCGGCGGTGCTCCCCACTCCTTCTCTTCATCGGGTGCTCCCACGAAGAGCCGCTTTTCCTAGGGGCACCCTCACGAGTCCCGCTGCTGTGTCCATTAAGGCAGACAGCAGGCCCCGTCCCCTTTTTAGGATGGCTATTGCCATGTAGAAAATGCCCTGTAATCCACCGAGACTAGCATTGTTCTCATTGTAAGAAAGAAAAAGAAAAAAATATGAATTCTGCTGCAAATGTATTGTCCAAAGACACTGACTCTACATGGTTGTCAGTAGGGAACTAATTTCATAAACAAAGACTTGGAATTCATATGTAATACACTGCATAACACAGATGGACGTAAAACATAAAAAATGTTTTTGCTAGATTTACTTTTTAATTCTGTCATGATTTTTTTAATTATATGATTTGCCCACAGGAGGGAGCACTAATAATACATGTCTTTAGGACAGACTGCTTTAGAACATCCTAATGGAGTTGTGACAATAAAACTCCCAGGTGGAATAATGATTCAGAAGATGAAGATGCTAGCTAATCGCTGTACATGAGGTTTCAATACATTTAATCAAATTCATTCATTTATAAAGCAAAAAACTTTCATTTTTGTGAATGTTTTTTTTTTTCTAGAAATATAAAAGGAAACTTCCCACGCACAGAGAGCTAATATCACTTTTCCCCTAACGTCTTTCAGGACAGCACCTTGAGAGCGTGGCTCCATCCACTTGACAGGAAACACACCTCCACCAAACTTGATAAGTGGGAAGGAGCCTCCTTTTAATCAGTTTATGTGTTTCCTCCGGCGGGAACACATGTGGGAGTTTGGAGCTCTCAAGGTTCTGTCCTGAGAGTACAGGCTCCCTACTCCACTATTTTTTTTACCTACCTCAGGAGAGCCGATTCCTCCCATTTTCCACAGGCTTACGGGTGCCGGGTGGATGGGCTCCTTCTCCGGGTATTGCTGCTCCCAGGCAGGGGCGTCAGGCATGACAGGCGTTTTGTTTTTTCTTGCCTGCACATGTTTTTTTCCCTGACGCCGCCGCCGCCATCTTGGGAAGGGCAGTCAGAGGACTGCATCCGCCGGATGTGAGGTATCCGGAAGTGAGGCAGCATCCATGGAGCAGGCGCCAGGCGTCATTTCCGCTGGAAGCGCAGAGGGAGGATAGGTCTGGTGCCTACTTAGTTCCGGTCCGGCGCACAGGTGCTATTGGAGTCCGGAACCGGCGTTTTCGCCACAGACATCACGCTGCTGCCTCAGCATGGATTCAGGAACCGCAGCTAGTGGAACAGGCACAGGCACCAGCAAGGCCCAGGTAAGGAGCAGACTTTAGTTTCTGCTCAGCTTTACTGTGGGGTCTCTCTCTAGCCCTCTTCTCTCTAAATGTTAGTGACGTTTGAGGGTATTTTTTCCCCCTGGTGGCGGAGGGGCCTGTCAGGGCACATGAGTCTGATAGCTTTTCTCACTGTGCACCTGTGGTGAGCATCTTGAGTAATCAAGCTGACTCTAAAAGATGGTTTGTCTTTTTTTAATCTCTTTTTCCCTTATCATGGCAGGCCAAGAGCTCTGACCCTGGGATTAGAAAGAAATGTCCTTCATGCAAAATTAAGTTAAATGAAGTCTGGAAAAAGGCTTTATGTCAAGCATGTATTGACTCCTTGGTGAGGGAAGAAACCACTTCCGCATGCAGTGATCTAATCGCATCTGCTAAAAAGGAATTGGATGCTACCATTCAATCCTTCAGATCTTCACTCACCTGTCCATCTGCAAGTCAGCCCACTACCTCACAGTCCTCTCAAAGCTCACTGTTAGTCCCGGCAGTGGAGGCAGAAATGGGTCCTCTGAACCGGGAAGGGCTTTCCCCATCCCATTCTAATGAATCGAATGGGGATGGTGATGAGCTGGAAAATACGTCTTCCAAATATAAATTGTCTTTGGATCAGGTGGATGGCCTTTTAAAGGCTATTTATGCTACTCTAGGCCTTGAGGAAGAGCATAAGGAAATGTCTTTACATTACAAGATGTATGCAGGGCTTAGCGAGTCTAAGTCCCGTACCTTTCCAGTCCACGCAGTGATATCTGAAGCAATCAGAAAAGAATGGGCTGACCCTGATAGGAAACCATAAGAGAAGGTTCCCTTTTGATGAAGACCCAGCGGCTCTTTGGAATAAGGTTCCAAAACTTGATGCAGCCTTTTCTCAGGTGTCAAGATCTACTGATCTGGCATTTGAGGACATGGGGATCTTAAAGGACCCCATGGATAAAAAGATGGATCAACAGCTCAAGCGGACTTGGCAATCCATTATGGGCAACCTTAAGCCAGCTATGGCAACTACTTGCATCTCCAGGAACTTGGAGTACTGGGTAAATCAGCTTAAGGCTCATATAATAGCAGATTCCCCTAAGCAAGAAATCCTTGACTCCTTTTCTACCCTCTCAGCAGCCGTAGCCTCTCAGGATGACAGCTAAGGCTGCAGCCCTTGCTAATTCTGTTAGAAGGGCTTTATGGCTAAAGACTTGGCAGGGGGACGCAGCATCTAAAAATAAATTATGCGGGGTCCCTTTTCTAGGAGACTTATTTTTTGGCCCTGATTTGGATTCAGTTCTGGACAGGACTGCAGATAAAAAGAAATCTTTTCCTGTCAAAAAGAAGAAACAACCAGTCAAACGGTTTTTTCGTCCTCAAAGGGCTCAGGAACAAAACAAGCCTCAAGAGAAAAAGAAAAACTGGTCAGGGCAGAGGGGAAAAGGCAAAGGAAATGTCCTTTTCCATCCTCCTGCGTCAACCAGCAAGACGCAATGACAGCTGGTTACAGGTAGGGGGAAGACTGCAAGGCTTTCTCCCCTATTGGGCAAGCATAACGGAAAACCAGTACATTCTGAATATGCTAGCCCAGGGTTACAATATAGAATTTTCAGATCTCCCCCTAGAAAGGTACTTGGTGACAAATCTTCTAAGAGATGTAACAAAATCCTTAGCAATGAAGAGCCTATTAAAGGATCTGATAGATCAGAGGGTTATGACTTGCGTCCCAAAGGGGGAGCTTTATCAGGGATATTATTTCCGTATATTCCTGATAAAGAAACCATCCAGAAGTTTCCGTTTAAAGCTAAACCTGAAACCACTGAACAGATCAGTCCAATACAAAAGGTTTCGTATGGACTCCATTTTCACGGTCAAAAATCTATTGACAAAGGAATGCTTTATGGCATCAATAGACCTTCGAGATGCCTATCTGCATATCCCTATTGCCCCGCAGTCCCAAAGATTCCTAAGATTGGCGGTAAATTTGGGGAAAGAGGTTCTGCACTTGCAATTCAGGGCCCTCCCCTTTGGCCTGTCTTTTGCCCCACGAATATTTACAAAAATAATGGCAGAAGCGCTTGCACCTCTTCGCATGCAGGGGATTGCGGTAATTCCGTACTTGGATGACCTACTCATTTTTGGCCCCTCCAGGGAAGGACTGCTAGACGACCTGGGAAAAACCCGAGGTCATCTAGAAACCCCGGGTTGGATTATAAATATGCAGAAGTCAAATTTCAATCCAGCCCAGAAAATACTATTCCTGGGGTATCAGATCTGTTCAAGGGAACAAAAGATTTTTCTCCCAGAAGAGAAAAAGGTGAAGGTCCAGAAGGTGGTAGCGTCCTTACAGACAAACCAGGAATTATCAGTCCGGCAAGTGATGTCATCCCTAGGAACCCTAACCGCAACCATACCAGCCATTCAATGGGCAGGGTTACATTTCAGGCCTCTCCAGACCTTTCTCCTGAGAATGCACAGGACAGAATCTCTGGAAGCAAAGGTAAAGATACCCACCAAAGTCAAAAGATCACTTTGGTGGTGGAGAAGACAGGAGAATCTGTCAGAAGGCCTGCTCTGGTCATTTCCAATAGAAAAGGTGGTAACGACAGATGCCAGTGTATGGGGTTGGGGAGCTCACTTAGACCAAGACTTCACGCAAGGAATGTGGTCTCGGACAGAAGCATTAGATGCCTTTTCTCCTGTCCTACAGGGTTCCCATGTCCGGGTCCTCTCAGACAACGCCACTACCATAGCCTACCTAAACAAACAGGGGGGTACAAGAAGCAAAACACTTCAGTTGCTAGCTTCAAAGATCCTGGTTTGGGCAGAAAAGCATGTTCAGTCCTTATCAGCAGTCCTCCTCAAAGGCACCTTAAATGTAGTGGCAGATTATCTAAGCAGAAGGCGGATTCAGGAGTCAGAATGGAGCCTGAATCCGGAAATCTTTGCAATGATTACCAGGGCCTGGGGTCAACCACAAATAGACCTATTTGCGTCAGAAGAAAATACACAACTCCCAGTATTTTTCTCTATTCACAGAAACGACAAGGCCCAGGGGATGGATGCGTTAATTCAGCCCTGGAACTTCCATCTGGGTTATGCATTTCCTCCTTTCCAACTTATCCCGTTGGTGTTAAGGAAGATACAGAGGGAGAAGGTGGCAGTAATCCTAATTACTCCATTTTGGCCAAAAAGGGCATGGTTTTCCACCATTCTACAGATGGCAGTCAAACCATTTTGGCGGCTGCCTCTCCGACAAGACCTGCTCCTACAGGGTCCAATACAGCATCCGGGAGTGGCCAGTCTAAGCCTCACGGCCTGGTTTCTGAGGAACAGTTGTTAAGAAACAAGGGTCTGTCACAACCCTTGATAACTACCTTACTTTCCAGTAGGAAAATGGTGACCAGAAAAATCTCTGCTAAATATTGGAAAGTCTTCAACTCTTTTTGTCTTTCGACTAAAAGAAAAGTAAGAAAATTAGTGTCAATTTTGGAATTCCTTCAAGAGGGGGCAGACAAAGGCTTGTCAGTCAGCACCTTTAAGGTACAAGTAGCTGCTTTGGGAGTATTTCTAGAAAGACCAATCTCTTCTGAGCCCTTGGTTATAAGCTTTTTCAAGGCGCTTACCAGATCTAGACCAGCTCCGGCTAAGCACTTTCCCAATTGGGATCTATCAGTGGTCCTGCAAGCCCTCACAAAGGAACCTTTTGAACCACTACAAGAAATTTCTCTAAGGAATCTTACTCTTAAGACCTTGTTCTTGGTTGCAAAAACGTCAGCAAGGAGAATTGGTGAACTGCACGCCCTATCTGTTAAGAGACCCTTTTTAACTATCTACACAGATAGGATTATACTTAGAACCGATCCGGGTTTTTTGCCAAAGGTGGCGTCGGCACACAATAGGAGATCATCCTGCCAACTTTTTGCTCTAACCCTTGGGGGAAAAAGAAGGCAAATTCCACAATTTGGATGTAAGAAGGACTTTATTACATTATCTGGAGGTAACAAGAAACTTTCGGTCCTCTGACTCTCTATTTATACTTTTTTCTGGTAAAAAGAAGGGCCAACAAGCTTCTAAGGGGTCTATAGCTAGATGGCTTAGATCAGCTATTCTAGCAGCCTACTCTCAATCGGGGCTATCTCCCCCGCTGGGGATTAAAGCACATTCTACCAGGGCTCAGGCCACTACATGGGCAGAAATAGCTGGTGCCACCCCAGATCAGATTTGTAGGGCGGCTACGTGGTCAAGTTACCTTACATTTATCCATCATTACAGGCTGGATCTTCTGTCAGCAAGTGAACAAACTTTTGGCAGAAAGGTCTTGCAGGCTGTGGTCCCTCCCTAAGTGGGTAAGTCTCTATTATCCTCTCAAGGTGCTGTCCTGAAAGACGTTAAGGGAAAAATCAAGTTAGACTTACCGGTAACTTGTTTTCCAGGAGTCTTTCAGGACAGCAGCAACCCGCCCTTATTGTATTAAATTACTATGCTGTGACTAACCATATTCTGATTATGTGTTCCAGCTTGGGCCGGAGGTTCTCTACTACTACTGATGATAAGTGGGAAGGAGCCTCCTTTTAAAGTTTGGTGGAGGTGTGTTTCCTGTCAAGTGGGTGGAGCCACGCTCTCAAGGTGCTGTCCTGAAAGACTCCTGAAAAACAAGTTACCGGTAAGTCTAACTTGATTTTTCAGAAAGGATCCATAGGTTCTGACTTATTGTGCATCTGTTACCAGTCTATAAGTTGGCACACGTGTGGTTACTGTTAAGGGATATTCAGTTAAATGTCAGTCTCATCTCACCACCTTAAATGCACCTTGAGGATTCGGAGGCCAGATGGAAAAAGATGTTTTGGTCAGATGAGACTTAAGCCTTGTACACATGATCGAATTGTTGGCCAACAAAACCATAGAATTTTGTCCGAAGGGCATTGGCCTAAACTTGTCTTGCATACACACACGGCCACACAATTGTTGGCCAACAATTACGAACGTAGTGACGTACTATGTGGTTTTTCAGCTCTAGTGCCCCCCTTTGGGCTCCTTCTGCTAATATTGTGTTAGTAGAAGTTTGAGTGTTGATTTGCGCTTTTCAGTTTGTTTCTGAACGGCCATTCGTCAACCAGACATGTTGCGGAATCGAAGGAGATAACGTGTTATTTATTATTGGCCTTTGAGTTATTGCTTTGACAATACTTTTTGACTGAATAATGATTTGATTTGGTATATTTTCTATATTTTTGGATGCATAGAATGCACTTTTTGGTTAAGTTCTATTGGCAGATAGCAGCATATCAAATTTTATTTATTTTCTTTTTTTAATGCACAATAAAACAATTGTGTAGAATAATACTTGGCTATGCGTTTTACTTCAAATGACAGTTTGGGAGTAGGCAGTTAAATTTAAAAATATGCAATGTAAAATTGACAAGGGACACATCTTTGATCTTGGAAACTACAGGATAATGGTGTTGTGGTAACTTGCCCAAATAAAAAAAAAAAAACATAATAATATTCTTGATATCACTAGAAAAAAAAGCCCTTGAAAATTTGTTTGCAATACCTCCATCAGTATCACCAGCAGAGCAGCTTCATTATTATCCCATTAAAGAAGAAGAGAATTGTGTGCTGCATTTGGAGATTTCATAATTTGCCACTGTGACGGGGCCCGTGCAACCAAGAATCCCTTGGAAAGGTTGGGAAACCCATGTTTCAGCTCCCCATGAATCTCTTATATCTAAGTCACCCTGTGCCATCCTGGTACAGGGTGACTGAGAAAATATATCTTGGATTACTTAAAATGGGACAGTAATATTTATTCAAAATATCTCCCAGGATATATGTAAAGACTATTCTTGGTTTGTTATATTCTGAACTCAACATGTTAGTTGAGAGAGCTGATCACATTGGCCTCTATAACTGGGTAGGAGCCGGACAGTCTACTCCTACTATAGTTTGTTGCCTACTAGGCTGAGGATGGAGGGGGGGATCACTGTTTGTATTGTTAATTGTAATTAGCTCCTGCTATTGGGAGAAGGTGACCTGTGTTTATACTAATGTGTGAAGCTCGGTGACAAGTCTGACCTGTAGTGAAATTCTGATTAATCATAACAATGCTCAGGAGGGCGCAGAGTCACATTGGCTGCTTTAAGGGATTAGTTAATTAGCTCATGTTAATTCTGTTTCTGGTTACAGGTGTATTGTTAGAGTAATATGAGCAGGAGGGAGGAACCTCCTCTTTTACTGTATATAAGACTTGTATTTTGGTTCTAATAAAGAGTCCATGTTCAGCAACTAAACAAGTATTGTCTTGTTTTGCGCTTGTGAGCGGTTGGAATTTCTGATATCTATATTCAGACTGGGAGGAAGTGGTATATGACGAAAGCACTCAAGTGGAGTGTGGGATGCTTCCTGCAGTCTGGGACATCCAAACTTCCACCTGAATCCAAGGTCCGGATAGCAGGAGAGGAGAGGTACAGATACCAGCCACCATGGAAGAGGAATTCAGGAGGTTGCGAGAGATGCAGATACAGCACAGAGGACCAGTATCGGAGCAGATCCTGCTGGGATGGTCTAATGCTAACCGCTGCGAACTCTGGAAGGAAGCGCTAGGACGTGAGCAGCAATACCAGGGAAAAGTTCTCACCTCCATCCAGGAAAGTACTGGTCACAGTATGGATTGCGGGTGCTGTTTTGGGGTGAAAAACCGCACAAGTAGCCGACAGATGAATTAAGCAGGCTGGTCTGGGCAGAGATGCGGCTGGATGAGAGCTACAGAGCCCTCTGGTGGCATGTATCCCAAGCATGCCGTTGGATAGCGGATGACAGCCCAACGGAAGGCTTTGGCTACGGCGGCCTGGGACTGTTGTATGTGAAGCTGACAGGGGACCCTAACTTTGGGAGTGATTTGGAGTGGCGGTTGGAGGAAATCATAGATTTCGGAGAAGGGCTGCTGAATGTATCGGAAGTGCACTGGGCACTGGAAGATGTAGAGTTTCTGGCTATTCAGGAATGGGAGCTGGAGATCGCCTACAGACAGCCGCTAGACTCTGCTCAGCGCCAGGGGCTGGGATCCCTTTGCCTGGGACTATCAGGAAATACCAGCATGCCAGAGAATCGGCAGTGGAAAATCTGGAGATTGCCATCCCCAAAGCTGAAGTGCTGACAACAGGGCAGAGCTCTGCTAACCTCTGCCCAGCACCGATAGCATCTTCTGGGTTCCACGGACAGGAGATGGTGAACCTCTATCCCCAGACACCAGTTGCAGAGACAGGCGATTTTGATAGACTTTTCTGCTGAGGAAGAACAACCTGATGAGCCTCCAGCAGAAGAGCTGGTGTCAGGGCCAAACTTCACTGTGCTCTGCCCAGCACCAACAGCAGTATCTGTGGAGTTGCAAGGAACTTCCCCAGCTGAAGCGCTGGTCACCGGACAGAGGATCCAAGACCTCTGCCCCACACCTGTGGCAGTTCCGGAGGCTCAGGGTGAGAAGGTGGCGATCACTACCGAGCAGCAGATACAGGGGAAGAAGGGAGAGGAGGTGTTTGTTGTCCCTCTTCAACAGTCGGTCAGGGTGGAGAAAGCGGTCTTTCCTCCCCAGCAAAGATCCGTGCACCTGGGAGACAGTACCATAGACATGTCGTCCCAGTAGCTAGATGAGGGAACGGAAAAGGAAGCAGCCATCTCACCTCGCCAATGGCAGCTACACAGTTTGGGAGTGGAGGAAGCCAACCTCCTACCCCAACAGTTAGCCGAAGCACCGGGCGGGCTATTTCAACCAAGCTGTCACACTGGGATCTTGCTGTCTGCTCTACAGCATTATGTGTGTTTGATCCTTGAGAACCTGTTTCTGTGCTAAAGACCCGGCTTGTTCCTGATTATCCTTGTTGTCTGCCTGCATCTCATCCCGGCTTGTCTCCGACCATCCCTGTCTTCTGCCTGCATCTGACCCTTGCTTTTCTGACTACTCTTCTGCCTGACCCTCTGGCATATCCACAGTCTGCCTGGCTACTAATCCGGCTTGTCTGACTCTCCAGTCTCAGTATCCTGACTTTAGTTCCAGTCTGCTATCCAGCTCCAGTCTGCTGTCCAGTTCCAGTCTGCTATCCGGCTCCAGTCTGCTATCCGGCTCCAGTCTGCTGTCCAGTTCCAGTCTGCTGTCCAGTTCCAGTCTGCTGTTTGGTTCCAGTCTACTGTCCAGTCCCAGTCTTCTGCACCAGTCTGCTGATCCAGCTCCTTCCAGGTTCCAGTCTATCTTCCAGCTCAGTCTGAAGTTCTACTGCACAGTGCTTCCTGAGTTCCAGACTCACCTCCTGCTGTTGATCCTGCCAGGCACTCGTGCCACTCCTGACTCCTGTGCTTCCTGTTCACCCTAGCAGGGCCCTCAAGTCAGAGCCCCAAGAGAGGCCATCACCTGCAAGTCGGGCTTGTCCACAAGGTACGTGACAGCGTCTCTTTAACCACCTCAATACAGTGCACTTACACCCCTTCCTGCCCAGACCAATTATCAGCTTTCAGCGCTCTCACACTTTGAATGATAATTACTCAGTCATGCAACACTGTCCCCATATGAAATTTGCATTCTTTTTTTCACACAAATAGAGCTTTCTTTTGGTGGTATTTAATCACTAGTGGGTTTTTATTTTTTTTGCTATAAATAAAAAAGTCCGTAAATTTTGTGAAAAAATGCATTTTCTTTGTTTCTGTCATAACATTTTTGCAAATTAGTAATTTTTCTTCATAAATTTTGGCCAAAATTTATACAGCTACATATATTCTGTAAAAATAACCTAAATAAGTGTAAATCATTTGGTCTTTGTGAAAGTTATAGAGTCTACAAACTATGGTGCCAATCACTGAAAATTGATCACATCTGATCACACCTGATGTACTGAAGGCAAATCTCATTTTTTGAGATACTAACAAGTCAGGAAGGTACAAATACCCCCCAAATGACCCCTTTTTAGAAAGTAGACATTCCAGGGTATTAAGTAAGTAGCATGGTGAGTTTTTTTAAGTTGTAATTTTTTCCCACAATTCTTTGCAAAATGAAGAATTTTTTTTTTTTTTTTTTTTTTTACAAAATTGTCATATTAACAGGTTATTTCTCTCACAGAGCATATGCATACAACAAATACACCCCAAAATACATTCTGCTACTCTGTTTGAGTATGGTGATACCACATGTGTGAGACTTTTACACAGCCTGGCCACATACAAAGGCCCAACATTGAAGTAGCACCTTCAGGCGTTCTACGAGCATAAATGACACATCTCATTTCTCAACCACCTATTACACTTTTGAAGGCCCTGGAGCACCAGGACAATGGAATTGCCCCCAAAATGACCCCATTTGGAAAGCAAACACCCCAATATATAATCTATGAGGCATAATGAGTCTTTTGAAGGGTTCATTTTTTTCCAGAAGTTTTTGGAAAATGTGGAAAAAAAATGAAAACGCATTTTTTTTACACAAAAGTTGTCCATTTATCAGATATTTCCAACACATAGCATGTGCATAGCAAAGACAACACCCCAAAATACATTCTGCTACTCCTCCTGAGTATGGCGATACCACATGTGTGAGACTTACACAGCCTGGCCACATACAGAGGCCCAACATTAAAGTAGCATCTTCAGGCGTTCTACGAGCATAAATGAAACATCTCATTTCTCAACCACCTATTACACTTTTGAAGGCCCTGGAGCATCAGGACAATGGAATTGTCACCAAAATTACCCCATTTTGGAAAGCAAACACCCAACGTATAATCTATGAGGCATAGTGAGTCTTTTGAACGGTTCATTTTTTTCCAGAAGTGGTGGTGAGGTAGGTGAGGGGTAATGGCTGACGTCACTAATGGGTGACGGGTAATGGCTGACGTCACTAATGGGTGACTTGTAATGGCTGACGTCACTGATGTGTGATGAGTGGTGGCTGATGGTCACTGATGGGTGATGGCTGATGGGTGATGGTCACTGATGGGTGACGGCTGACGGTCACTGATGGGTAATGGCTGACGGTCACTGATGGGTGACGGGTAATGGCTGACGTCACTGATGGGTGACGAGTGATGGCTGATGGTCACTGATGGGTGACCGGATCACAGCCGATCACAGCCGCTGGCCAATGGCTGTTTAACATCGTCGGTGACGAGCAGTGTTCCCGGGAACACGCCGCCACAAAGTGCACGTGCGGCGCGCTCCCGATCGCGCGCATGCGCCGTGCACAATGGGGGCAGTACCATCTGTCATTGGCCGTGACTTCATCACGGCCGATCACGTGGTAAACAGCCATGCCCAATGGCTGTTCACCCCCCTTGGTGGCGAGCGGTGCCTCCGTGACACGCCGCCACCGAGGGTACAGGGATGCGCACACACGATCGCGCGCATTCCCTGTTTAAAGGGCAGGGCATCATATGACCCCTCCCAGAACGAGAGCCGCGCCGCCTGGCCATCATATGACGGATGGCGGGCGGCAAGCGGTTAACTGACAATTGCACGGTCATGCAAAATTGATGTCCTTTTTTCCTACAAATAGAGCTTTCCTGGTGCCTTCATGGCAGCATACACATGGTTGGTTGCTCCGCCCCCAATCAACCCACAGGACCAATTTTAACGCTATAAAAGAAAGTCAGCCCCCCCACACACCATTCTTTTTTCTGTCCTCAAACCTGCAGGATCATGGATCATCTGGATACAGCCCTTACTATACCAGTATGTTGGTACAACCATTGCAGGTTCATGCTCCCCTGTATATGGAGTTCCATAATTTAGGCTGCTAAAGGCGCCAAATGTTTGAGAACCCATTTTCTGTGGATCTTTTTAGGCTCAGGAGCTCAGGTATTCCCTCCTTGTCTCTGCTGAGAAAACTGCTCCTATATAAGGACATCCCCCACCTGTTTTGGGCTCTCGTCAGTTCCTTACTGCTCCTTTATCTCATTGGCACAAGAGAGCTTCCTGGAATGGCAGTAATTATACGGCAATGCGTGGCCGCATGCCTCCCCTCGCTGTGTATTATCTGCGGCACTTCGCACGCGCCTCCCGGGACTAGTTTATCCCCTTCAGAGGCGGAGCAACGTGGCGTGAGATGTGACGCCATTGGCGCATGCGCGGTGGCTTCATAAAGCTGTCGGCGGCCATCTTGGTGCAGAGCTGGGAGAGGTTCCCTCTTGTAGGAACAGACTCATGCTTTTTTTTTATGGAGCCAACCCAAGGTAAGGGAAGTGGGGTGGAGTTTTACCATCAGTAGACGCCTCTATCATAAGGTTAGGAAGAAATACAACACTGCCCTTAGAAGATGCAGTTTCCTTTAAAGATGTGCTCGAACGCAAAATTGATGCAGACCTCAAAAAAGCTTATCAAGCATCTGGAGGGGCTTGTAAACCAGCAGTGGCTCTGACTTTGGTTTCCAGAGCGACAAAGGCTTGGACTGATAATATCGAGTTAGCTTTTAAGCAGGATATCGAGTCAGATGAGATTATTAAAGCCCTTGATTAAAATGATTAAAATTGGCTTCAGATATTATGGCTAAAGCTGCCATCGATACATTGAGATGTTCCACAGGAGCCATGCTACTCAGCGACCGCCAGAAGAGCACATTGGGTAAAAGCATGGTCAGCGGACCCTCCTCCAAACAAACATGGTGCCGTATACCCTATGACGGAAAAGCTCTTGGCGAAAAGCTTGTTATGGCCATTATCTGAGTAACAGGGGGAAAGAGTGGCCTAATAACTCAGGATGGGAACAGGATGAAAAGGTTTTCAGCTCGCCCCTCCTTTCAACAGAGGAACAAGGACACCAGGTCATATAGGCCAGGGGGATAATATAGAAGAGGCTGGAGAGGTTCCCAGGCCACCTTCTTAAAGATGGGAAAACTGAAGACTACATTTACTACAACCGAAAACCAATAGTCTTTTTAACTTCCTGCCCACCCAAACTGGTCCAGTGGGGGCTCGTCTCAGGACTTTCGCTCAAGTTTGGGTGGAAACTTGCACAGATCAGTGGGTCACTTTCAAGAAGCAGTAATATCAGTTCCGGAGTCAGAAAAGTTTTTTGGGTTTTACTCCCCAATCTTTTTAGTACCCAAAAAAACAGGAGGTTGGAGGCTGGTTCTGGACTTAAAGCATTTAAACAAATTCATCAGTCTAGAAGATTTCAAAATGGAATCTCTCAATACGGTAATCCTAGCAGTGCGGAGGATTGGATGGTCTCTATAGACCTCAAAGACACTTACCTACATATTCCAATTCATCGCGATTTCCAGCCCCTTCTACAATTCAAAGTAGGGGAACTTCATCTACAGTTTCAATGTCTGCCTTTTGGCATATCGACAGCCCCCAGAATCTTTACTAAGGTGTTGGTGGCAATTCTAGCTCCTCTTTGGGAGAAGGGGATACATATCCTACACTATATTCTGGACGGTATACTGATCCTGTCTCAACACAAAGAAACGCTCCAAACTCACCTACAGGAAGTCATGGTCACACTAACAAAATACGGTTGGCTAATAAACTACCCGAAGAGTCTGTTTTTCCCAGCACAAAAAATGATATACCTTGGGGCATTGTTCAATACCTTGAAGAGAGCGGTGTCACTCCCACCAGAAAAGATCCCTCTAATCATAGCCAAAGTAGGGAGAGCTATGGCAAGGAGAACCATGTCAGCAGCGAAGTGTCTGAGTCTCCTGGGATCCTTTTCCTCATGCATCCCAATGGTGAAGTGGGCCTGGTGGCATCTCCGCATTTTTCAGCTAGGGTTTCTCTACCAGTGGAAGAGGGGACCCTTATCTCAGAAGATTCTGATTACGTGTTCGATGAAATACAGTCTATGGTGGTGGACAAGACCCCACAATCTGTTAAATCATTGCCATCTTGGCCCCATCTTTTGGATCACTCTTACATCAGATGCAAGTTGTCTGGGTTGGGGCGCCCACTTCGAAAATCAGTTGATCCAGGGGAAATGGCAGTTCGACATGGAAGGCATAGTGTCCAACATTTTGGAGTTTAAAGCAGCCTGGATGGTGATATCTCATCTGGCACCCTCTCTGAGAGGCAAGTCCATCTTGCTAAAGATGGACAACAAATCGGCAGTAGCCTATGTCCAGAACCAAGAGGGGTGAACAGCATGGTCGTTGTCCAACGAGGTACCCGATAATACTCTGGGCTGAAAGGAATCTCACCAACCTCAAAGCATGTTATATCCCAGCTCTCAAAAATCACCTGGCAAATCGCCTATCAAGAAAGTTCATCAACAATAATAAATGGTCCTTGAACCATCCGCAAATTCTGAACATTTTTGCCAAATCTTGTAGTAGCACCACTACAAGATTTGGCAAAAATGTTCATAATTTGCAGAAACTAACGATTTTAACACGTTAAAGCCAGGGGTTCACAAAGTTCTTTTGTTTCTACAAAAGGGGTTAGATTTAGGCCTGGGACTTAGCTCCCTGAAGGTTTAGGTCTTAGCCTTATCAGCTCTAACAGACACCAGATGGGCTCTAGACCCGCTAATAGAATGTATTTTGAGGGCAGTCCTTAGATGAAGACTATATCCAAAATGGGATCTGCCTTTGGTACTCCTCCATTCGTGCCTACGGAAGAATGCTCTCTAGAAGATATTACTTTCAAAGCAGCATTTCTAATCGCCATCACCTCTGGTCGAAGGGTCTCAGAGATCCAAGCCTTAGGAACTGAAGACCCCTACATTACGTTTTTTTCAGACAGGGTGGTCCTCCAACCGATTCACCAGTTTGTTCCTAAAGTTCCCTCTGTATACCATATTAACCAAGAATGGGTGCTCCCAGCTTTTGGGGAAGATCAAGCAACATCAAAGCTGCACGAGCTGGACGTGGCAAGGACTCTCCGACATTACATTGAGCTGACACAATCTTTTCGTAAAGATCAACGTCTCTGTGATCCCTAAGAGCGCAAGAAGAGGAATGGCAGCATTAAAGACAACTTTGGCAAGTTGGATTGTACGTCTCATTCAGAGAACATATCGGGCTAGTGGTCTTCCGGTTTCAAAATCAATCAATGCCGGGAATGGCATCTTCCTGGGCGGCTTTAGCGCGAGTCTCTCCAGAAACTGTCATGCGGCAAGTTGGTCATCTTTCACCACATTCATGACCCACTATTGTCTAGATCTAGCCGCACTTACTTCTCGTGACTTTGCAGTTGTCTGCTCTATAATCGAAATTAAAATGTTTTTTGCAGCAACCCTCCCTGTGAGTGAGTTATATACCATGTGTATGCTGCCATGAAGGCACCAGGTAAACGGAAAATTGAATACTTACCTTTCCGGAATTTTACTTTCCTGGTGCCTATCTATGGCAGCATACGCCCTCCCTTTCTATAATCCTTAAATGTTTGAGTCTAATTACAAGAATGGCATGGGGGGGGGCTGACTCTTTCTTTCTTGGCACCATTGATAGGCACCAGGAAGGGAAAATTACGGAAAGGTAAGTATTCAATTTTCCCTTTTTCCGTTGGAGGTATGTGATCACCTCTGCGGTTTTTATTTTTTGCGCTAAAAACAAAAAAGACACAATTTTGAAAAATAACAATATTTTTTTACTTTTTGCTAAAATAAATATCCCAAAAAAAATTAAAAATTTCTTCATCAATTTAGGTCAATATGTATTCTACATATTTTTGTTAAAAAAAATTGCAATAAGTGTATATTGATTGATTTGTGCTAGGGTTGCACCGATACTCATACTAGTACCGATAGTGCCGATACCAAGCATTTGCACCTGTACTTGTACTGGTGAAAATGCTCTGATGCTTGCCCTGATACTTAGGCAGCCTCAGGGAGATCGGTGGGGGGGAGTTACAAGCACTGATCTCCCTGTATAGCTTTTCTGACAGCCACTTCTCCTCCTTTCCCTCCCGTGGCTGTCAGGGAGATTGGTGCAGGTAACCCCCCCCACTGCCGCACCGATCACCCCTGGCTGTCCCCCTGTGTCCTACTTGGCTCTCCGTGTCCCGATCCATTTTATCCTCCGGGTCCCCCTGCATCCTTCCCGGCTCTCCGGCTCCTCCTCCAGTCCCCCCATGTCCTCCTTCGGTCCCCCCCTGTCCTCCAGGTCCCCCGGCGTCCTTCCCGTCTCTCTGGCTCCTCCTTCGGTCCCCTCATGTCCTCCTTTGGTCCCCCCCTGTCCTCCCCCTGGTCCCCCTGTGTCCTCTCCGGCTCCTCCACCGGTCTCCCCCTGCCCCGGATCTGTCAGGATGGAGAGCGGAGGAAGGAGCCGGTAAATCTGTCATTTACCGTCTCCTTCCTTTTCTGAATGAACAGAATCAGTGATCACTGACTCTGTCCATTCATCATAACTGAAACATCGTAATCTGTGTTTACAATGCTTCAGGTTATGAATGGAGAGGAGCCTCTTATCTTCTGTCCATTCATTTTCAATGCAGCTGAGGCTGCAGAGAAAGGGATTGGGGAATCTCTGTCCTCAGTCTCTTTCCTGACTCAAAGGGGAGATGTCAGGGGTCTGTTTAGACCCCTGTTATTTTACCAAAGCCCCCCCCCCCCACAGGGCTAAAAAAAAAAATGGTAATACATATTTCAAAGTTACATTCTAAAAAACAAAACAAAAAATTAAATTGTAAAACATGTGCCACTGTCACATGACATAAAAAAAAGTGTCTGTAATCGGTATTGCAAGTACTTGAAAAAAGTATTATTGGTACTGTCTTAAAAAAGTGGTATTGGTGCAACTCTAGTTTCCGCAAAAGTTATAGTGTCTACAAAATAGGGGATATATTTATGGCATTGTTATTATTATTATTTTTTTACTAGTAATGGCGGTGATCAGCGATTTTTTTAGTGGGACTGCAACATTGCGGCGGACAGATCGGACACTTTTGAAACTTTTTTTGGACAATTGACATTTATACAGCGATTAGTGCTACCATGTTTCCCCGAAAATAAGACCTACCCCGAAAATAAGACCTAGGGGTATTTTCCAGGAGGGCTGCAATATAAGCCCTACCCCGAAAATAAGTCCTAGTTTAAAATGCTTGTAAAATCCTATAATTCACTCTATTACAGTAGTATATAATGTACAATGTGTGTGTTTCTGTAATATAATTGCAGGGGAAGAGAGCTCCGGCAGGTCACAGAAGCGCAGAGCGGCGATATAACAAAGGTATTTGGCACAATTATAGAAACACACACATTGTACATTATATACTACTTTAATAGAGTGGATGATAGGATTTTACAAGCATTTTAATTCAGTTCACACTGGGGATGCCTGTCAGGCAGGGAGAGAGAGGGGGGGAGAGAAGACAGCACATTACATGGTAAGACCTACCCCGAAAATAAGCCCTACTGTGTCTTTTGTTGCCAAAATTAATATAAGACCCAGGCTTATTATCGCAGAAACATGGTATATAAATGCACTGATTACTGTGTAAATGTCACTGGCAGGGAAGGGGTTAACTCTAGGGGGCGATCAAGGGGTTAAATGTGTTCCCTGGGAGGTGTTTCTAACTGTGGGGGGATGGGACTGACTGGAGGAGGAGAGAGATTGCTGTTCCTGATCACTAGGAACAGTAGATCTCTCTCTACTCCCCTGTCAGAATGGAGATCTGTCTGTTTACTTTGACAGATCCCCGTTCTGGCTCTCTGTGGAGCTATCGCAGGGGGCCGGTGGACATCGGAGCCACTGGCCACGTGCATCGGCTCCGGCATCGCATCGCTTTCACTCGTACCTCCCACAGCTCTTAAAGCGGCTGACATACACCTACGGCGGTTTGCACAGCCGTGCCAACCTGCCTTCGTATAACAAGCGGCTGGTCAGCAACAGGTTAAAGTTCAAATTAGGTCATTTGACAAAAACTATGATGAAAATCAATTACAATTTTCATCAACGAATGAAAATGGAAAAAAAACTGTGAGGGAGGGACGTTTACCTACCTGAACTTTCCTCAGCGCTCTGCCTATCTTTTAAAGCCTCAGCCCCTTGATAAGCTGTATTGGCAGAGAGTCGCAGATTGCCTCTGTCTGCCTGCTGCCTGGGAGTTCTGGAACAATGCCCTGCAAACCCCGTGGTGAGTGTTTCCCCTCCCAGCATGGTAGCAGTGCTTAGCACTATGTAAAATAACAGCCTCCCCAGACCAGTTCTCTGCCCTGTGCACTCCCTCACTGCCATTTACTTCCCCACCCCCACTACATGTTATTCGATTTTTACTCCAGGAGTATATAATGAGTTTGGAAATTCTAGAGATGCTTAAATAATGCATTTTCATTTAACTAAACCCATGTAAAGGCACAAGGTTTTTACCTTCATGCATTCTATGCATGAAGGTAAACAAACCTTCTGTGTGCAGCAGCCCCTTCAGCCCCCCAATACTTACCTGATCCCCCTCTCAAGCCAGCGATGTCCACGAGAGCCTTGCTTCTCTGGGGACTCGCACTCCTGATTGATTTTTGGCAGCAGTGGGAGCCATTTGCTCCCGCTGCTGTCAATCACAGCCAGTGAGCCAATTAGGAGATGGAGGGGGCGGAACTGAGCCACGGCTCCATGTGTGAATAGACACATAGAGCCACAGCTCGCGAGCGCCCCTGCTTGTTTGACCCAGAGCTAGCTGCTTGCTGTGGGAGCACCCAACAGGAGGGAGGGGCCGGGAGCGCCGGCATGGGACCCAAGAAGAGGAGGATCCGGGCTGCTTGGTGCAAAACCATTGCAATGAGCAGGTAAGTATAACATGTTTGTTATTTAAAAAAACAAAACAAAAAACAAGGCTTTAATATCGCTTTAAATGATTTTAGTCAACTAAAATGTACTGGAGATTTTAATCGACTAAAATATGACTCAAACAATTCAGATGACTAAAATACGACCAAAACTATAATGGTATTTTAGTCAAAAGACTATGACTAGGGGGCGTGGTCAAACTATGGAGGAGTGAGGACGTGATCTCCCTCAGCTCCGCTCTCACCACAGCTTCTATCAGCTACATGGGGACAAATCTGGCTGTAACTGGCTCCAATCATGTCACAACGTTCGCGGGCACTCTCCCAGCCACTGAGGACAGATCGGGCGAGTCATGTACTTCCTGGAAACCCGTTGGTCCAGGAAGGGAGGACCCAAGATGGCGCCGGAGAAGAAGGCCGCTCGGCAACACGTGGCTCCAGTCCCTGAGATGGCGGCATCCCCGATCCCATCGATGCGGTCGGTGAGTGACTCTGCTCCCCCTGCATCCCCAGGCTCAATGTCTTCACTAGAGCATGACCCTGACTACAGACTTGCTGGGGGATGGCGACCTCTGGTCTCTCCCCACTAGAGAGGACCTGGAGCGTTTCACAGCCAGGATAGAAAAGGCTTTCACACAGGACATTGCACAGCTGAAAGCAGATACCATGCACCTGGGGGGCAGGATGGAGACTCTAGAACAGCGTTTTGATGACACCCTCCCCCACATCGTTATGCTGCAGGAAAAATGCACTGCACAAGACCATAAAATGGAGGCCCTGATACCCGATATCCCAGCTGGATGATTTTGAAAATCACAGCAGACGCGCTAATATACGCATCCGCAGCATGCCAAAGGCGACTGCACCCAGAGATATCATCCCATCCCTGATCGGAGTATTTAGGGAAATACTGAGGCTTCCAGACACTGCCCCGGTAGAAATCGATCAGACACACAGAGCTCTGAAGCCACCTTCACAGGATCCTGAGTCCCCGCGGGACATTATCTGTAAGCTCCATAAGTACACTCTGAAAGATCGCATAATGCAAAAAATGCGGAACAAACCATACTTTGATTTTGATGGGGCAAAACTGTTTTTCTACCAAGATCTCTCCAGGTGCACCCTTATGCAATGCAGAGCTCTGCGTCCCATGCTAATGGCCATTCAAGATGCAGGCCTTATCTACCGCTGGGGTTTCCCTTTTAGCCTGCAAGTTCTGAAAGAGGGGCGACAAGTTACACTACGCAGTAAAGATGATTTACCACACTTCCTCTCTGCTTTGAAGCTCGGAGATGTGGACTTTCCAGACTGGAGGAGAGACCCGGATTTACCTGCTTTCTCCTTCCCCCAGCCATGGCAAACTGCAAGAGGCAAAGGTCGCTCTAGGGGCAACAGACGCCGTACTACCAGTGCCTCTCCCAGCCCTTCTACCACCAGGGACTGATGGAACTTTACCTTATGGCTCAGGAAGATTCCAATGCCCTCTCTATCTGGGCCTAACCACTCCTAGCCTCGATGGTCCAGGCAGGGAAGCCTTGGTCCCAAACTCGGGTTTCACTAATGGGACAGTGCCGCTGTTGTTTCCCTTAGGTTCCCGGCATATTCTCTCTGCCCCAGATGTTGGACTCTGGACATGAACAATTGGTGTCCCCTGTTTGATTATTAATATTCTGTAGAGGTGATGGGAGGGGAGTGGGTTCTTCATTTTCCCCATGCTGGCTTCTGTCCCTCCAGTAGGCCTACCCACACTTGGTGTAAACCCTATATGGGATAGTGGGCCATGGCCCAGGGCCCTCCTTGTAACTGAGGAGTGCCCTGTGCCGGGCTCACTGACTAATTATATAACAGGCCAGTTAGACTCCACCTGCTATGATAGGTTGTATTTCCTAACCTGTTCAATTGCGTTGATTTATATGTTAATGTGTTGTGTTTTTTTTTTCTTTTCTTCTCCGCTCCCTTCCTTTTCTCTACTCGGTATACTCTAAGGCACGCTACTCACCGCATCGCTCATGCCATGATCAGTGGTGCTCCTCCGGTCTGACGGTATCCCTGGGCCTTCATGGCGTCTGTTAAGGTAATATCTTTCAATGTTAGGGGTCTTTGCTCTCCACTAGGGATGAGCTTCGAGTTCGAGTCGAACTCATGTTCGACTCGAACATTGGCTGTTCGCAAGTTCGCCGAACACCGAACAATTTGGGGTGTTCGCGGCAAATTCGAATGCCGCGGAACACCCTTTAAAAGTCTATGGGAGAAATCAAAAGTGCTAATTTTAAAGGCTTATATGCAAGTTATTGTCATAAAAAGTGTTTGGGGACCCGGGTCCTGCCCCAGGGGACATGTATCAATGCAAAAAAAAGTTTTAAAAACGGACGTTTTTTCAGGAGCAGTGATTTTAATAATGCTTAAAGTCAAACAATAAAAGTGTAATATCCCTTTAAATTTCGTACCTGGGGGGTGTCTATAGTATGCCTGTAAAGGGGCGCATGTTTCCCGTGTTTAGAACAGTCTGACAGCAAAATGACATTTCGAAGGAAAAAACTCATTTAAAACTACCCGCGGCTATTAATGAATTGCCGGTCCGACAATACACATAAAAGTTCATTGATAAAAACGGCATGGGAATTCCCCACAGGGAAACCCCGAACCAAAATTAAGAAAAAAAAAAAATGACGTGGGGGGGTCCCCCTAAATTCCATACCAGGCCCTTCAGGTCTGGTATGGATATTAAGGGGAACCCCGGCCAAAATTTTTTAAAAAAAATGACGTGGGGTTCCCCCTAAATTCCATACCAGACCCTTCAGGTCTGGTATGGATTTTAAGGGGAACCCCGCGCCAAAAAAAACAAAAAAAAACGGCGTGGGGTTCCCCCAAAAATCCATACCAGACCCTTATCCGAGCACGCAACCTGGCAGGCCACAGGAAAAGAGGGGGGGACGAGAGTGCGCCCCCCCCCCCCTCCTGAACCGTACCAGGCCACATGCCCTCAACATTGGGAGGGTGCTTTGGGGTAGCCCCCCAAAACACCTTGTCCCCATGTTGATGAGGACAAGGGCCTCATCCCCACAACCGTGGCCGGTGGTTGTGGGGGTCTGCGGGCGGGGGGCTTATCGGAATCTGGAAGCCCCCTTTAACAAGGGGACCCCCAGATCCCGGCCCGCCCCCTGTGTGAAATGGTAAGGGGGTACTTACCCCTACCATTTCACTAAAAAAGTGTCAAAATAGTTAAAAATGACAAGAGACAGTTTTTGACAATTCCTTTATTTAAATGCTTCTTCTATCTTCCTTCATCTTCTTCTTCTTCTGGTTCTTCTGGCTCTTCTGGTTCTTCCTCCGGCGTTCTCGTCCAGCATCTCCTCCGCGGCGTCTTCTATCATCTTCTCCTCGGGCCGCTCCGCACCCATGGCATGAGGGGAGGCTCCCGCTCTTCTCTTCATCTTCTTCTTCATCCTCTTCTCTTCTTCATCTTCTTCATCTTCTTCATCTTCATCTTCTCTTCTTAATTTTCTTGTGCGGGCCGCTCCGCATCCATGCATGGAGGGAGGCTCCCGCTGTGTGACGGCGTCTCCTCGTCTGACGGTTCTTAAATAACGGGGGGCGGGGCCACCCGGGGACCCCGCCCCCCTCTGACGCACGGGACATGACGGGACTTCCCTGTGGCATTCCCCGTGACGTCACATGGAAGTCCCGTCAAGTCACCGTGCGTCAGAGGGGGGTGGGGTCACCGGGTGGCCCCGCCCCCCGTTATTTAAGAACCGTCAGACGAGGAGACGCCGTCACACAGCGGGAGCCTCCCTCCATGCATGGATGCGGAGTGGCCCGAAGAAGAAAATTAAGAAGAGAAGATGAAGATGAAGAAGATAAAGAAGAGAAGAGGATGAAGAAGAAGATGAAGAGAAGAGCGGGAGCCTCCCCCCATGCCATGGGTGCGGAGCGGCCCGAGGAGAAGAAGATAGAAGACGCCGCGGAGGAGATGCTGGACGAGAACGCCGGAGGAAGAACCAGAAGAGCCAGACTTTTTTAGTGAAATGGTAGGGGTAAGTACCCCCTTACCATTTCACACAGGGGGGGGCGGGATCTGGGGGTCCCCTTGTTAAAGGGGGCTTCCAGATTCCGATAAGCCCCCCGCCCGCAGACCCCCACAACCACCGGCCACGGTTGTGGGGATGAGGCCCTTGTCCTCATCAACATGGGGACAAGGTGTTTTGGGGGGCTACCCCAAAGCACCCTCCCAATGTTGAGGGCATGTGGCCTGGTACGGTTCAGGAGGGGGGGGCGCACTCTCGTCCCCCCCTCTTTTCCTGCGGCCTGCCAGGTTGCGTGCTCGGATAAGGGTCTGGTATGGATTTTTGGGGGAACCCCACGCCGTTTTTTTTTTAAATTTTGGCCGGGGTTCCCCTTAATATCCATACCAGACCTGAAGGGCCTGGTATGGAATTTAGGGGGACTCCCACTTCATTTTTTTTTTTTTTTAATTTTGGTTCGGGGTTTCCCTGTGGGGAATTCCCATGCCGTTTTTATCAACGAACTTTTATGTGTATTGTCGGACCGGCAATTCATTAATAGCCGCGGTAGTTTTAAATGAGTTTTTTCCTTCGAAATGTCATTTTGCTGTCAGACTGTTCTAAACACGGGAAACATGCGCCCCTTTACAGGCATACTATAGACACCCCCCAGGTACGAAATTTAAAGGGATATTACACTTTTATTGTTTGACTTTAAGCATTATTAAAATCACTGCTCCTGAAAAAACGGCCGTTTTTAAAACTTTTTTTTGCATTGATCCATGTCCCCTGGGGCAGGACCCAGGTCCCCAAACACTTTTTATGACAATAACTTGCATATAAGCCTTTAAAATTAGCACTTTTGATTATTCATGTTCGTGTCCCATAGACTTTAACGGTGTTCGCGTGTTCGAGCGAACTTTTTTCCTGTTCGCATGTTCTGGTGCGAACCGAACAGGGGGGTGTTCGGCTCATCCCTACTCTCCACACAAACGAAGCAAGCTATGGTTGGAACTGAAAAGGGTAGGGGCTCAGGTACTGTTTTTGCAGAGACACATTTTACCTCCCAGTCCACACCGAAACTTCCCACCCACTTATTTAACCAATGGTTCCTAAGCTCCTCTACTGTTTCTAAGGCAAAGGGTACGGCCATAGCTATCCACAAATTATGCCCCTTTCAACCTATAGAACATTTTTAAGACCCCTTGGGCAGGTTTGTCTTCCTGAAAGGGAAAATAGCCAAGACACTATACACCTTTGCAAACGTACATGCCCCTAACTCTAACCAGCTTGCCTTTCACTCTGGAACGGCTGACTGAATTTAGGGAGGGCCATCTGATCTTAGGGGAGACTTCAACATCAACCCGGATCCCTTATTTGACACATCCCATAACCGCTCGACTCACTCGTACGATTTCCTCAAGCGATTTAGAAAAACCTTCCAATCCCACCTCCTGTTCGATAGCTGGCGGGTACTATTTCCTTCGGCTAGGGATTACAGCTATTATTCTAAAGTTCATGATGTATACACCTGTATAGATCTCCTCTTCATGGACCAGTTTACCCTCGGGCTACTGCAGGCAGCATTTATAGAGAATATTACCATCTCGGACCATGCGCCAGTGTCTGCCACTTTTACCCTACCGCATGGCACCCAGCGTACATGGTCATGGCGACTAAACGAGAACCTCTTGGATGACACTGCCGTGGTGGCGGAGGTCACTGATACCCTAACACACTACTTTAAAGAAAATACTACCGATTATGTGGGTAAAGGGATGATTTGGGAGGGACACAAGGCAGTGATACTAAGTGAGCTGGTTTTGCAGGGGGCCAGGTGTAAGAGGGCACGGCAGGCCGACTTTCAGAAAGTCCCGGAAGCCCTTCAACACGCGGAACTCTGCCATAAGCATCATGGGGACCCAGAAGCTCTAAAGAGGTTATTGGAGCTGAGAGAGCTTTTCTCATGCCTGCTGGACTGCAAAGTCTGCAAGCAGCTTCATTACCTCTCTCATAAATACTATGAGCATGGTAACAAGTGTAGTAGGATGCTTGCTGGAGCCCTTCGGAAACGTCGGGCTCAAACTCACGTCCACAAACTCCAATCCAATTCTGGTGGGGTGGTCTCACACTCCTCTAAGATTGCCTCTCTGTTTCGTGACTATTATGCGGAACTTTATTCATTGGATGCAGGTATGTCATCTGTGACCATGGCCTCTAGACGATCTGACATTCAGGATTATCTGGCAGCCTCCGGGCTCCCTTCCTTGTCAGAGGAACAAAGGATGGCTGTGGAGTCCCCTGTTGTGCCCTCTGAAATCGAGGCGACAATAAAATCACTGCCCAATGGGAAGAGCCCGGGCCCTGATGGATACACGAAGACATACTATAGTACATTCCTCCCCCTATTAATCGTAGGTAATGTAGTTACTTTAATTCAATAGCCAAAGGAAACTGATCCCCTCTGAAGCTTTATTAGCCCACATTACAGTGCTCTCAAAGGAAGGCAAGGATCCCACTTTAGCTCAGAACTACCGTCCAATACCACTATTGGACCTGGACGTTAAAATCCTAGCGAAAATACTTGCTTACCGCCTGAAACACCTTATTCCCCACATTGTGCAACCAGATCAAATGGGCTTTGTTGCAGGCCGGGAGGCACGCGATAATTCTCTCAGGGCTATTCACCTTGTCCATTGGGCACGCACCAGCTCAGCACAGGGCCCATACCTCATCCTCTCAACAGACGCGGAGAAGGCCTTTGACTGGGTGGACTGGTCCTTCCTGAGAGCGGTCTTGGAGACCGGGGGACTAGCTCCTTACATGCTGACATAGATCATTGCCTTCTATTCCAGGGACCAGGTCAAGGTGAATGGCTTCCTCTCCCCCAGATTCACGATCAGGAATGGCACAAGACAGGGGTGCCCCCTTTTTCCCCTCCTGTTTGCCCTCACTTTAGAACTGTGCCTGAGCAAAATACGGGCTAACCTGAACATTAAAGGGCTGAAGGTTGGAAACATGGAGCACAAATTATCGGCCTATGCAGACGATGTTCTGTTCCACTTAACGGAATCTCTGATCTCGCTGCCAAATCTCAAGGAACTTCACCAGTTTGGGGCTCTCTCCAATTTTAAAATTAATTACTTAAAGTCAGAAATCTTACCGATGCTTTCCCCTTCACTTGCAGATAGCCTACGGGCAGCATTCCCCTTTACATGGGCTAAGTCCTCCATATAGGACCTGGGTATCCAACTAACCAATCGCTTTGAGACTCTCTACCATAGTAACTACCCCGCTTTACTGGCAGCGGTCAGAAACAACCTCAAACACTGGACTAAAACTGCTTTTACCTGGCTTGGGTGGGTGAATATCATTAAAATTAATATTCTCCCGCGAGTGCTCTTCTATTTGCAGATGGTACCGGTGCCTTTGCCAAGCACCTTCATCTCCTCAATCACTAGCATGTTCTCGAATTTATGTGGAATGCAAAGAGACCCTGCAGAGCTATGAGAGTGCTGAAATGCTCAAAGAGGGCCGGAGGCTTAGGTATACCAGATATCCGGAGGTAATATAGGGCTATCGTTCTCCAGCGGATATTAAACTGGCGTTTCCACACCCGATCCAGGCTCTGGGTATCCCTGGAAAAATGCCTGTCCGGTAGAGACCTAGCTTATGCTCCGTAGCTGGCTAGGGAACACTGGGGGTTGTCAGAAGCTACCTCTCCCTTAACGGCCCAGGCTCTTAAGGTCTGGGATAGGATCAACAGTATGTACTCCCTGGTCCCCCCTGTGTCCCCACTGGCCCCACTTGGGGGCTTTTACTGGTTTCCCCCAGGAGAACAAATAGCATTCTTTAAGAAGTGGACGGATGATTCTAATGCTTGCTGTGGCAAATTCCTGGAGAACGGTAGACTCCCCACTCTTGAGACCCTTAGGGCTTGCCATGGCAGCAACCCAATGGATTTCTGGCGACCTAAACAACTCAGTCACTTTTTTGCTATGCAAGGTCAACCCATTAGAGCTACCTCTCAACTTACACCCTTTGAGCTCTTTGCCACGGATGAACCCATCTCTCGCATGATCTCTGAGTTATACCAACTATTGGGCTCAGCCGCCTCAGGAACTAAGCTGGTTTATATCAGGGAATGGGAACGGGACCTAGGGAGGGAGTTCTCTGGGGCGCAGCTGGCTCACCTGTACCAGCTAACACATTCTAGCTTCGTTGAGTCCAGAACGCAAGAAACCAATTACAAGATACTGACACACTGGTACAGGGTGCCGGCTGTCCTCTCCCGAATCTACCCCTCCATATCTGACCGCAGTTGGAGAGGCTGTGGCCTCCGCGATACATTACTTCACCTATGGTTGGAATGTTTGAGAATCAGGCCCTTCTGGGAGGAAATTAAAACTCAGATACAGGACATACTGCGCATCGACATCCCTTTCTCTCCTTTGCACTTCCTCTTCCATATTACTCCTATGCCTGTTAGCCAATATAGGAAGAGCACCTTGCCACACCTCCTGAATACTGCTAAATGCCTGCTCCCTGTCTATTGGAAGCAGACCCATGTGCCTGGTCAAGAGGAATGGACCCGGAAGGTGAAGATTAGGGAAGTGGAAGAATGGGTAGCAACTTGCAATGGCATTAGGGAGCGTTTTAACACTACTTGGGCCCCTTGGTTAAGACACACCTCTGACATGGGGTTTATTCCCTCCAGCCTTATTGGAGCTTGCTGAGCCCTCCCTTAGGGGATGTATTGGTCAGCATAGTTCAACCGCCTAAGATAGAGAACCCAGAACTGACAAGACCACCACTCTAAATACACCTTGTAACGAAACGTCCCACACTCCGCTTGAGTGCTTTCATCATATACCGCTTCCTCCCAGTCTGAATATACTGTATATATCAGATATTCCCACTGCTCACAAGCACAAAACCAGACAATACTTGTTTAGTTGCTGAACATGGACTCTTGTTTGGTTTATTATAACCAAAATACAAGTCTTATATGCAGCTAAAGAGGAGGTTCCTACCTCCTGCTCATATTACTCTAACAATACAACTGTAACCAGAAATCTAATTAACATGAGCTAATTAACTATTTCCTTAAAGCAGCCGATGTGACTACGTGCCCTCCTGAGCATTGTTATGATTAATCAGGATTTCACTACAGGTCAGACTTGTCACCGAGCTTCACACAGTAGATTATACATTATCATAAGTATAAACACAGGACACCTTCTCACAAGAGCAGGAGCTCCAGCAGGAGTCAGCCCGTCTCCTACATTGTACAGAGGCCAATGTGATCAGCTCAACTATTTTTTTTATTATTATACAGTATTTATATAGCGCCGACAGTTTACGCAGCGCTTTACAACATTAGGGCAGACAATACAAGCACAATACAATTCAATACAGGAGGAATCAGAGGGCCCTGCTCGTTAGAGCTTACAATAACATGTTGAGTTCAGATTTAAACAAACCAAGAATAGTCTTTACATATATCCTGGGAGATATTTTGGATAAATATTACTGTCCCATTTTAAGTAATCCAAGATATATTTTCTCAGTCACCCTGTGCCAGGATGTGCAGATGTGCAGCAATTACATGTATTTTCTCAGCAGGAACATGGGTGCGTGCCAGGAGGAAAGGGCTCCTCCTTCTCTTCCCTTCTCTCTTTCTCACATTTTCCCTGTCTTCTTTACTTTTTTGGTTTCTATATTATGTTTTGGATTCACACAATTACCTAGAGCATGCTACCTAGTGGAGATTAGGCACTTCACCACTAGTAGGTCCACATTTATAATGGTTGAAGCTCCTTCTCTTTACTGTAATGGAGACGGGTCCCATAATGGTGCGATGCCTTTCTCTTGCTTGTCCGTGGGCTAGACACTAGCCGGAGAGCCCCCCCTCTCCACTGTGGACATGCATGGAAAGATGTCCATGACCTACTACTGCTTGTATTGATCTGTGTAATTGATTCCTACCTCACAGTATGTTGAGGACAAAGTTCATTATGTGTATCCTCATAATTTGTCATTTTTGTTGTCATAAATAAAGATTACATAAAAACAAGACTGACTAAATTGAAATCGAAATTTGACGTCAAAATTAACTCTGATGTGGTGCTTCTGAGTATAGCATTGGCACCTACTGACAGGGTGATTTGAGCACTGGGAAATTATCACTACTCTTAAAGAGAAGAAAAAGTATGATATAATCATAGACAATGCTCAAAATCAGGGAGCATTGCTTGCTTTTGTCAATCTGTTTGTGGCAGCCCTATGTCAGCCCTGTTTGTTGATGCAGGATGAGCCTCTCTAGCAGTGGTGGCTGGTGTTTTTTTTTTTGAGGGGGTGGCAAATAACCACTCCCCCACCCCCCCCAGTGGCCAGTGGCACCTAAACCCTCCTCCCCCCACGCCCGCTCTCTGCTTCCCATCGGGTCGGGACTTACCCCATCTAGGTGGAAGATGGCAGGCATTGGGCAGTGGCTCCTGTTTCCTCTCCTCCTCCTCGCTTTAGCCATCCATCTCCTCCTCCTAGGCGTCCAATAGGATCGCCTGTCCTTTCAGCCAATCTGGTGACGGGTCTCAAGACCCACTTCCTGATTGGCCGGTAGAAGAATCAGTGTTGCAATAGCGAATATTCATTTGCTATTGTAACACACCTGGGTGGGCTCAGTTTTCATTCTCTGCGCTCCGAGCCCACCCTATTTTGAGACCTATTAGAGTCTCTGGCTCAAATCAGGTGCTTAAAAAAAACACACACACCCCTATTGGAATTCATGCATCTGGTGTGCTGCAAGGGGCTGGATGCATGGATAGGGGGGCTGCGCCCCTGCTCCCCTAATGGACATACCGCCCCTGCTCTCTAGGTAGCTCTGCTCAGAATCTCCCACTACCAGGGCAAGCTTCTACATAGCAGTCTCTCTGCCACCAGGAACTCTGTCAGGGCAGACTTTCCCTCTTTGATCCCTCTCATTGGTGAATACCTGTGAACATTCTTTCCCCGATCAATGAAAACCTATGAATCCCCCCCCCAACACAAACACACCTTTTATTGCATAACTCCAGACAATAATTAATTTTTACACAATATTTACAATATTTTTTTTTTTTCATGGTTTACCTAAGAATAAACCCACATGGCTTAAATCTGATCAGTTGGTGAGCTAAAGTGGAGCTCAGGGCTCCTTTAGAAAAAATTAAAAGTCAGCAGCTACAAATACTGTAGCTGACTTTTAATATTAGGACACTTACCTGCCCACGAATCCAGCGCCGTCTTCACCTGAGCCAATTTTTCAATCAGCTCTCAGATGCTGCCGCCACCATCTCGGCTAAGGTAAACTGGCAGTGAAGCCTTGTGGCTTCACAGCCGGCTTCCTGCTACACTTTGTAAATGGCCCGGCGGCGGGGGAAGGAGGAGGAGGGCAACTTCCGGATGAATTTGCCGCGGCAAAGTCAGCGGGTACCTGTCAAAAACAGATACCCCTAAAAGGTGCCTAATGTGGCAGCAGAGGGGGGGAGGAGGCAAATAAGAAGAGCTTCTTCTTTTGGGTGGAGCTCCGCTTGTCAGGGCTGGCTCAGCCCTTCCTTCTCTGACCTGGCTGCTCAGCTGTCGGCTGATTGCCAGCTCTCATCTCTCTCCACAGTTAGCCAGCTGTTGTGGATCTGCTCGTCAGTCCTGCCTACATAAAGATCTCCAGCTCACTTCATTCCTGCCTTCGCCTTGGTCACATCACATGAAACCATCTCCTGCGTTCCTGTTTAAAGACTGGATCCCTGACTTCTGACCTGGCTGATTACCCTATCTGGTTACTGAACTCTGGCTTGGCTGATTACCCGATCTGGTTACTGAACTCTGGCTTGGCTGACTACCCGATCCGTTTACTGGACTCTGGCTATGCTTTGACTACGCTTATTCTATTTACCTTTTTATTTTTATTAATAAAGAAGTGTGATTTTACTGTACTTCTGTCTCGGTCTGGTTCATGGTTTCTGACACCGCTTTAATACATACCAACTCCCTTCATCCTTCTACTTTTTTCTGTTACATATTTGCGCATAAATTTGTCTCTCTCTCCTCTTCGCTTAGGCTTATGTATTTGTTTATACTTCATAGAATGTATCACACTCTGAAAAAATAGTTTCAAAGGAAGTGTACAGAGAGCCATAAAGTAATAAAGGATCAGCAGATTTTGATACAAATGTTATGGAGATGCCCCAAATTCCACCAGTACTGGAGGGGGATTGTAAATATATTAAACCTTATTTTTGAGGTGTAACTCTTGAGAGATCCAAACAGCATGTAACATGAGGAAACCACCACTGTAGAAACATATGTCCCCATAGTTTCAATTGCTCAAAATTGGATATCTCCTACTGTAATTCCCCAACAATCGAAGAGTGGATAATTCAGGTTAATAACTTGCTCAGAGAAAAAATGGTGTTCTAACATAGAGACTGTCTCAATAGTTTTGAGAAAATCTGGAATGGGTGGCTGGCAACTCCTGGACTAGCTTCACACTCCTTAGTAATGTTTAGATTACTTTCCTAAGGTGTATACAGTATTATACATGGAGAATGGTACTTTTTTTTTTTTTTTTCAAAATCTTTTCATTGGTTTTTAAAAAGAGAAACAAAAACAGATAAAGAGAACAAACAGTTAAACATACATTGGTCTAATATGATGTCTATGTGATCCTTGCAGGAATCACGCTGTCACCTTATTCATGAAGAATATATTATGACATCAGTCATAGCGGTACAGTTTACTGGGTCATGGTGGTGCTATGTGCAGTTGTACATGGTAAAATAGCATATTGTAGATTATTGTCTACACCTGGCACCCGCTTGGGAGCTACTTTGTGATTGGGGTCTACTGAGAGGCCTCTGAAGCGGTGGAGGGATCTGCCAGCCACTTAGACCAGACTTTGCTATATTTGTTGGGGCAGCCTCTGTTGTCATATGTGTCTTTATACAGAGGTAAGCTATTGTTAATTAATTGTTTCCACAGGGAGAGAGGAGGGGGGGTTGGTTTGCGCCAACTAAGGGCTATAGCTTTACGGGCATAGAACAGGAGCAATCCCACCAGTGTGCGTCCCGCCACCGTAGGAATTAGTTGTTCTACCAGGCCTAGTATGCAGATTGACATTGATGGTTGTAGTGGCACAGAGATGATGTGTGTGATAAAGTCCAATATCTCCCTCTAGTATCCGACAATTGCCGGACAGGTCCAGAAGATGTGGGTGTCCCCAGGAGTCCCCAGGAGTCCCACCACATCGCCAACACCCGGGAGGGGAGTCGGGGTTCATTTTGTGTAGTCTGTGAGGGGTAAAATATGCCCGATGGACTATCTTAAATTGGATCAGGCGATCTCTCAGAGAGACCAGGGAGCTAAATGGGAAATCCCATATGTCATCCCAGTCATCGTTGTCAAAATTGGGGATGTCATGGGACCATTTAGATCTTAGCTTTTCCATAGTCGGGAGGGAGGTGACAGTCAGGTGTGAATATAATTGAGAAGTGGGTTTTTTCGCACAATCTGATCTAAGAAGGTCCTCCAGTGAAGATTGGACTAGTTGAGGAGGGGAGTTGGAGAATTGGTGACTGAAGGCATGGGAGAGTTGAAGGAATCGGAAAAAATAGGACTGGGGTATATTAAAATCAGAGTTTAGTTTGGAGAGCGGGACTAGGGATTGATTGGAGATAATCTGTGCCACCGTTTTAATGTTAAATTTGGTCCAGGCATGAGGCTCAGGTAGTTTATAAATGTGCTCCAGGGTTGGGTTTTTCCAAAGGGGAGCATTGGGTGAGATTGCCTGTTGAGGGTATTTTTCTAATTTGAGACCTGCCCCCCATGCACGCAGTGTAGTGCGCATGGAGGGTGTCAGTGGATAAGGGGCTCGAGGGCCTCGAAAAAGCAAAAATTTGAGCGCCTCTAGGGATCCCAACACTGCCGTCTCGACCATGGTAGCTGGGTTAGAGGTGTCCGGATTGAGCCACCAAGCAGCTGTTACTAGCTGGGCGGCCAGATAGTACTTGTATAGATCTGGACACGCCAAGCCACCTTGGGAGGTCGGGCGTATCAGTGTTGACCAGCTGTATCTGGGGGATTGGGACCCCCATAGGAAAGAGGCGAGGAGGCGATGTAGTTGCTTGAAAAAGGATTTAGGAACCCACTGTGGAGAGTGGCAAAATAAGTATGTAATTTTGGGGAGTATTTTCATTTTAAACAAATTAATGCGTGAGAATGGTACATTTTACTATAGAGATTTTACTATAAATTTGGTTATGTTATTACTATGCATGGAAACATAAGTGTAGAATACTTTTTTATTTTCCAGGTTTTTTTTTTTCCAGTAGATTTTTATTAAAAAGTTTAACAAAGTACAGACATACCAATGTGTTTAGACAAATATCAAGGGAGGGTACTCCCTCTGACACAATCAAGAGCCCGAGTGTTCTAGACAGGATCCAAATAGACGAGCCTAAAAGGCAGGGTCCTCTAAATGAAGCTACCGTTTGCTAAGAGCATAAACTCAGTGAGTGTAGTCACCCTATTACAGACATCAAATGGAAACTTATCTATGAAAGAATGTCACAGTAACAATCCAAAGGTAACACAGCAACAATCAAAGAAACGTGGGAATTGTGGCTACAAAGATTACTTTCAGTACCTCAAGGTTCCATGCCTTGTTCCCCTAAATGAGTAGAATGGAGGGAGGCTCTACGAACCCTCTGTGTGGATCTATATAAAGAACATTGGTGATAATTAAAGGGGAAAAGAGAGAAGAGGAAAAGAGAGAAGAGAGAAAAATAGGAGGGAGAAAAAGAGCAAACAGCAGATCTCTCGATCTGGGTCCCTGACCCCAGGGCACCCCAGCCCCTAAGGGGCCTAGAGGTATTTAATCCAGGGGTTCCATATCTTTTCAAATTTGGTTTGCTTGTCTCTAAGAATACTCGTTAGTTTTTCATTGATCATAATCCAGGATATTTTGTGTTCAACCAGCCTGATATTGATCAGGGGTTATTTCCGTGCTCGTGCTATCATGATTAGCTGCTGTTAATATAAAAATGATGACAGTTTGGAGGTGCCTGGGGATTTCACCTGAGAGGTCAGCGAACAAAGCAGTTTTGGAATTTTTGAGTATGTTCTGTCCCATCACTGAATAAATTAAGTTGAATACTCTGAGCCAAAATCTTCGGGCCTTCGGACAAGGCCACCAAAACATCGAACATATCTCCCACCTGGCCACAACCACAGAAACATTGAGGTGAGGCTCCAGGATAGATTTTGGCTAACCTCGCCGGAACAAGATACCATCTGGATAGCACCTTATAGTTCGCTTCTACTAAAGAGGTATTGAGTATTCCTTTATGTACCAAGGTTGACCTGTGCGCCCACACCTCTTCCTCTATCTGCTCACCCAGGCCTTATTCCCATGCTGATTGGTAACTACTTTGACTACTGAAGAGGGGATATAGCTCTGAAATTCATACACGTGATTCAAGACTGCGTATACATCTATTTTCAAATAGCGTTCTAGTCACTATATCCCTTTGGTCCTTATTGAGAGACTGCAGAAAATGGGTAATTTGGCACAAGCGAAAAGTTTCTCTAGGGTGCATCTCTAATGTTTCCCTGAAATAGGGAGGCTTTATGATCCTTTTATGATCAATAAAGTGTGCTATCCTGTAGAGGCCCTTGTTAATCCACCATGCAAATTATTGAGAATCCCGTCCCAGGGGGAATCTAGGGTTATTAATAAGAGGAGCCACTGGAGAATGAGGAGATTGCATTGGATATAACTTGCATACCGTGTCTCAGAGATGTAGAGAGTGAAATAAGGAAGGACTCATGATGGCCCTACGCTCCTTTGGGGAGAGCCACATCAGAAGGTCCATAGGAAGTGAGTCACTAGCTTGTGCCTCCAGCCGAACCCAGTCAGGTTGATATGTGTTTGAGAAAATTTGGCACAGCTGGACCAACTGGGCGGCTCTGTAGTAGTACAGAAAATGTGGGACGCCCAGGCCACCCCACCCCGCCGTGTACAGCATTGCTCGAGCCACTCTGCAGCCACCATTACCCCATATAAATTTGTAAATCAGTGATTGGAGCTTCCTAAAAAATGTGGATGGTACTGTGATTGGTAGGGACCTGAAGTAGTATAAAACTCGAGGAGGGACTGTCATCTTAATGGCCGTTAACCTACCCATCCAGGAAAGATCATGGGCCCGCCAGTGTTTTAGGTCTTGTTCTATTAAGGTATAAAGGGGGGTATAGTTGGCCTGATACAGCATAGAGATATCAGAGGTAAGTTTTACCCCAAGGTATATATTGTATATATTGTGCCAGAAATGTATTGAACCAGTTTGCATACATTTTCGTGAGAAGTTTGAGGTCATTATTGATTAAAGACTCCTCTCCGCCCCAGTGGTCAGACAGAGGGTTCAGTTCCAGACTGACAAAGTCAATCCTATCCCTGAGGTCTAGGTCCAGGTTTTGTTTATGTTGGGCGAGCAGGTCGGACAACTCCCGCTCTGGCTGGAACGCATGGTGGGACGCACGCACTAGGACTGGCTTCCTGATCTCATCCTTGCTTACGGCCGTGCTGTACTGGGTCTGCTTTTTATCGTTTTATGGAATACAGCTTTTAAATAAACTGAGCTTACTTCACTACGGAAGTCCCCTGTTTCTTTCTTGCATGGAGGAGAGGACTGTTTGGTGGTGCTAAAACACGGAGGGGTCCTGGTCTGGAGCGGATGGTGGGAGGTCTGAATCAGATCGCTGGTGTAAGTCTGTGGAGGAGCGGAGCATAAGGCGGAACATCCAAGGGGACACCCATCTTAAGTTACCCACTCTATGCCTATTACCCCTGCAGGGGTGACTACTTCTGGTGAGTGGGGAAACATTGGGGGAGCACCTGGAGTCTCCAGTTTTTATGAGCACAGAAGTCACCGTTTTTTTATTATAATTATTATTGATTTTTTTCTGGATTGCACACGTTGGGAGGACACCCTTGGTATCCCGGCTTGGACTGTTTAATATACTTTCTATGGATTAATCAGTGCTGTAATTATATAATTGTATACTCACACGCAATTTTTGGCACAAGTATAGTACTTAATTTATAATTAATCTTACTAGGAGCAAAGCGAGTGGGACTTAGTACATACACTGATCACACACTCAAATATTTTCTAATATTGTTGCAAATAATTTCATCTCTGTGGTGATTTATTGTTTTATTGTTTCGCTGTGATAGAGCATTTTTGTGATTTAGCTATCTTGTGAGCTAGCGGTTTTTATTTTTATTTTTCACGCACTTATATGCGTTTTACTCCATAATTGCACCATAGAGTGTGTATATCTATATAAGGTGTGCATTAGTTGTTTACTCACCATTTCTATCATAATTTACACTAATTATAATTTGCGTTACTACAGGGTAGCGCCATATCCTCATCTTTCCTCTTTTCACTTTAATAGGTAACTATGGGAACAAATTAGGGGGAGGCTGCAACCCTTTAATCTCCTAAGCGCGGACCTTTAATTCTGGTTCTGGTTCTCCTAGTAGAATATTGCCTAGTTGAGCTCTAATTTGATTGGGTGATTCTTTATTAATGTTTGGCTTGTAAAGGGTATTTTATTAGTTTTATTATCCGGTATTATTTTAATGGACAGTATTGAGTTTTTTCTTTCTTTTTTTATGTCTTTTTCTGCATAGTTGTTAAATGTGTAAAATGTTATTGGCTGTCTCGTCTACCCCAACGCAGGTGGTCAGACACTATACAGTAGCTGGCTACTGTGTTCTTCACCTATAGCAGCCCCCTTTCCCATAAGGCAAGCGGGCCTACCGGTATTTGGCTGCCTCCAGGACTTATAAACAATGCTATAATGCCTGGCCACCAAGCCAGTGCAGGCGCAAACTAAGCAAAGCAAACAGGTACTTGCGGTAAGCAGACTGGTAACGTGGTTCTATAACAAAACAGCTAAAAGGCAGACTGAGTTCAGGGAATAGTCCAAAATCTGGTCCAAGATCATACACAGGGAAATCCAATCTAGTAAAGCAGGGCAAACAGACATGGGGCCTGATCAGGAATAACACGTATCACTCTCTATCGCAAGCATGCAAGTAAGGGTTTAGCTGGCATATAACAGGTTTGAGTTTCCACCCAGAGACTGACCACATCAATCAGTTTGCAAGTGGACAAAGACAGGTAGAATGCCATAACCAAAACCTGGATGATGGAATGAGGAGCAGGACGCTAGACACTCCTTACATTGGCAAATTAAATGTGATTAAAAATTTATTTTTAGCTTTCACTGATAGGAATGCAATTTTTACATTTCTCTTTGAGAAAAATATCTGGTGCTTCAGAGTATGGGACTCATTTCACTTCTTTCCACATGACAGTGCAGGTGCTTAGTGATTGACGACTTAGATGTCCAGTTTTGTCATATGAGTGTGGGCAGAGACCCCTCAGCCCTGTGCTAACTCCAGGCCATGACTTGGATCTGCTATTGATGTTTGTTTTTTTTTTTTTGTTTTGTTTTGTTTTTTTTATGCCCAGTGTGAAAGCAAAAGCATGGGCATAGCCCTAATATCTAATATTAACTGCTGAAATGCCACATATATTAAAATCCAGCGCTATAGGTGCTGAAAGCAACGTTTGTGAAGTAATACAGGTGCATCTACAAAAATTAGAATATCATCAAAAAGGTAATTTCAGTAATTTAATTCAAAAAGTGAGACTCATACTGTATATTATATAGATTCATTACACATAGAGTGATATATTTTAAGCATTTATTTATTTTAATTTTGACGATTATGGCTTACAGCTAGGGAAAACCCCAAATTCAGTATCTCAGAAAATTAAAATATTGTGAAAAAGTTCAATATTGTAGACTCGTGGTCTCTCAGTCTGGTCCAGTAAGGTTACACAATCATGGTAAAGACTGCTTGCTTGACAGTTGTCCAGAAGACTCTCATTGACACCCTCCATAAGAAGGGTAAGTTACAAAAGGTCATTGCTAAAGAAGCTGGCTGTTCACAGAGTGCTAAATCCAAGCATGTTAATGGAAAGTTGAGTGAAAGGAAAAAGTGTGCTAGAAAAAGGTGCACAGGCAACAGGGATAACCACAGCCTTGAGAGGATTGTGAAGCAAAGGTCATTCAAAAATTCGGGGGAGATTCACAAGGAGTAGATTACGAATTGTGTCAGTGCTTCAAGAGCCACCACACACAGACATATCCAGGACATGGGCTACAACTGTCACATTCCTTGTGTCAAGCCACTCCTGAACCAGAGACCACGTCAGAAGCGTCTTACATGGGCAGAGGAGAAAAGGACTGAACTGTTGCTCAGAGGTCCAAAGTCCTCTTTTTGGGTTAAAGTAAACTTTGCATTTCGTTTGGAAATCAAGGTCCCTGAGTCTGGAGGAAGAATGGAGAGGCACAGAATCAAACTTGCATGAGGTCCAGTGTTAGGTTTCCACAGTCAGTGATGATTTGGGGAGCCATGTCTTCTGCTGGTGTTGGTTCACTGTGTTATATCAAGTCCAAAGTCAGCACAGCCCTCTACCAGGAAATTCTAGATCACTTCATGCTTTCTTCTGCTGACCAGCTTTATGGAGATGCTGATTTCATTTTCCAACAGGACTTGGCACATGCCCACACTGCCAAAAGTACCAGTATCGGGTTTAATAATTATGGTATCACTGTGCTAGATTGGCCAGCAAACTCGCCTGACCTAAACCCCATAGAGAATCTGTGGGGTATTGTCAAAAGGAAGATGAGAGGCACCAGACCCATAACACCTCAGCAGTGACACATGCGATCGCCTCCATGCCACGTCGCATTGATGCAGTAATTCATGTAAAAGGCACCCCGACCAAGTATCGAGTGCATACTATACTGTACATGGACATACTTTTCAGTAAACCAACATTTCTGTATTGAAAAAAACTTTTTTTTATTGGTCGTATCTAATCTATCTGAGATACTGAATTTTGGGTTTTCACTAGCTGTAAGCCATATTCATCAAAGCTAAAAGAAAGAAATGCTTGACCTATATCACTCTGTGTGTAATGAATCTATATAATATATTAGTTTCACCTTTTGAATTGAATTACTGAAATAAATTAACTTTTTGATGATATTAATAATAATAACATCATATTGTGATGCACATTTATATTAAGTAAACCAATACCCTTCATCCTTATCCTTTTTCCTTTTACATACATGCACACAATGTCTTTTCCTAAGTTCTCTGTCTCAATGAACGGGCACATCTTTGTTAGAGTATCTATATCTTCACTACATGCTAATTTTCTGATGGCTGATAAAACAATCAGCAAAGTTTCTTTAAATAGTAGGTCCTAAGAAAAAACACAGCTTCACTTTATAAATAAAATATTAACATTGATAATGTTCCTAATCAGAAAATATCACAGCAAATACCCATCCATTTACAAAGATAAAGAGCATATTCTGTTACCCATCATCCTATTGAAATAAATCTATTTTTTCCAACTCTGCTGCATTAGCCATAATTTATCTGTAATGCATTATTTCATTTATATATTTGTACAGTGCATCGGCAAGATAAAGAAGTGCCAAAGTGTTTACAAGGAGAGACATCACTCTGTTTTAATTGCTTGCACATTTCCTGCATTCTCGAATGGTTAGAACTAATAATAGGGATGAGGCTTGTTGAATAAACGCATTAGCTTAGAAATTTCAAGCCTCTAACTGTTTTTGAAGAGGGAGATAGTTTCTAAATGAGCTTGGTAACATTGATTCGTGATTAATCACGGTACTTAGTGACTCATCTATGACCAGAGTACAACAAAAATGCCATGTTTGCTTAGTGGCATTAACACCATTTATCTCCAGTACATTCTCAAAATTGCCTTGTTGTCAATGTGAAGGTTGGGACATGTCTAAACAATCCTGGCATGAAAAGACTGATTATCTGTGGAATAAATTTTTTTTCATACATCACAAGGCATCAGATGGCGCTATTAATGACTTTAATCAACACAGCTTATTCATAGAAGCTATTGGAGAAATTAATGTGCAATCTGTATGTCACTAATGGAAGAGTTTGTGCTTCATCAGCTTGCTTAAGATATGGTGTAATCCTAGTAGCTTGACATCCAATTCAGTCTTTTGTTTTATTTTTTATGGTTAGAAAAGTACATTTAAAGATATATGCTATCATCAGGTTTGTTTCCTTTTTTTTTTCTCTAGTAGAACACTACCTACTTTTTGATAGACATGTGCACACTGAAATATTTTGTTTCGGAATTTCGTTTTCGTCCGAAAAATACATTTATTTAGTTACTCCCGAAATTCGTTTTTATTTATTCAGTTTTTTGTTAAAAATTGCATTCGTCCAAAAATCCAAATTAAGGTCGAAGGCTTATGGTGTCTGTCGAATGTTCAAAGAAGATTCGACGGAGCAGCTAAACTGTACGACGCCGTATAGTTTACCTGCTCCGTCGAATCTTCTTAGAACTTTCAACAGACACCATAAGCCAAAGTACGTGTGTACTTAGTTCAAGCTATTTTACTGCTCCTCCTGTTTGGTTACAATCAGCCAATAACAATCATCATCATCATTATTTTTATTTATCTTTTCTCCCCTACGTCGAATCTTTTCTCCCCTACGTCAAATCTTTTCTCTCTATGTTGAATCTTTTCTCCCCTATGTTGAATCTTTTCTCCCCTACGTCGAATCTTTTCTCCCCTACGTCGAATCTTTTCTCCCCTACGTCGAATCTTTTCTCCCCTACGTCGAATCTTTTCTCTCTATGTCGAATCTTTTCTCTCTATGTAGAATAATCTTGGACTAATAGAGTTAAGGTTAGGCTCATTCGACCACAGGTTTGATGGACACAGATTGTTATTGTCATCATGATGTCGAATCTCCTATCTATATCGAACTGTTGTAGCAACGAAAACGAAAATAAAGCATTTGTTTATGTCGGATCCCAGAATTTTTAAGGTTGGTATTTTGGTTTTTGGTTATATGGGCCTAGATGCAGTTATTCTCAGTTTGGGGTTTTCAGTGCCAAAAAACACGTAGAAGAAAAGAAATGCAGCGAAAGTAAAGATTCTTTCAAGAAACTTGGGATTTTTGGGGGAGATAATACGTCTATTTCCAGTAGGTATCAACAAAAGAAATAGTTAAAATATTGTTTTTATTAGATTGCAGTAAAAAAGAAAGGGGTATACAAAACAGATATCAAAATATATATAAAAGACCAGTATGACCATCCGGTATTATATTCAGATTTCATTCATGCCTGTCAGCCAACATGTTTCACAAAAGTTTAATTGCTTCATCAGGGCATAGATCAGCATCATTGATTCTTTTAAACTATATAAACAACAGATAAGTACGCAGTTACGTGACGGTCATACACATTCGGGTACAGCAAAAAACATATGACATTTGGTCAAAATATTTAATCTAATAGTCTCACCTACTGGTACAAGTCTAAAACCAAATAGCACACGCTACCATTGCTAGATATCGTCCGACGTACCGACTGCTGCAAAAAATCCGAGGGTGCCAGATCCCAACCGGATAGTGCCAATAGAGGAACTGGACCGCACACTAGCTGAACAGGAATCTAGTATGTAAGAGGCAAGATGGGGAAATAGATAGGCCACTAAGCTACCCAGTCCAAAAGGATCATATATGTACTTAATCTATTCAATAAGGTAGTCAGTATAACATATAGTCCACCTCACTTAGCCACAGGTAAGGTTAGTATTGATTAACAAATTGTATAACACTAGCAAGCTTAGAAGTGGGGGTCTAATTTATTATGCACTTATACAGAGCTAGAGGCCCTATGACATGGCATGATTAATCATATCAGAGGATTAACAAGCAACCTGCCCATGATTCTGATTATAAACGAATACACATTCTCCAACCCCAAAGGTAAATGAGGGAGATAACACAAGAAAACACCCAGATATAGTAAGAGATGAAGATTAAGTTTGAAAATTTACCTGTAAGGCTCAGATATAGGGGCTCCTCAATCACCAGGAATCGTCCTGTCAGCATAGACGGGATAGGGCCGGCTGCGTCTGTAAACACAGCGGCGCCTCCATCTTTTATATGGTCCCACCGGAAGTGAAAAGGTCAGTAGTGACCTCCGGCATCACTTCCGGTCCGTAGAAGAAAAGGTTTTTGAAGTGTCACTAACCCTACACTTTTTGTAACTTTAAAAATACTCCTAAAATCCCCACTAATACATTTTTTTTGTTTTACAAACAGAATGTTCCTTTATTGTAAGCAAAGCCATGGTACAATAACAGTGACATGAAATAAGTCAAAGTAACAGCATCACACTTGGAAATGGTGGTAAAGCAACGCCCACATGACAAAAAAACAAAGGTACATAGAGCACCTATAGAAACTGTAGAGACAGAAAATTCCCCACCTGTTATTCATGTAAACTTACAAAAAGAAGAGGGAGGTATCGCAGCCATACCACCTATGTACTGAAGCAGACAGTACACCCCAACTAAGCTGGCCATGGCTGCCACACCCTGTCAAACTTTCTAGGACAATTTCTTCCAATGTAGATCAGCTTATGCAAAGGTAGGGCTGCATTAAAAGATTTCCCCCAGGAACCCACGGATGGCAGGGAATGGGCATTCCACCTAAGTATAATTTCTTTTTGACATAAAAAAACAAACAAGAGACCAATATTTTAGTGTATCTAGGCCTTAACTCATCATCTTGAATACACAACAGCACCAGTTCGGGAGAGCCTGGGAGGGTAAGCTAGAGCCCCGGGAACACTGGAAGTTCTAATGAAAGCTCTTACATCGGGCAATTCAGCTCTCTGCTGATACGGACAGCTCGCCTCTTCCTTTCCTCTCTCTTCCCCTGGCTGGGAGACTGTTCTGGCGGTGCTCTTATCCTCACTGGGCCCCACTTGGCTGCGGGCCCTATAGCGCCCGCATGGGTGGCTATGGTGGTAGTTACGCCCCTGCATTTTAGCATTTTGTATAGAGTTTGTGTGGAATGGTAAAAACATCTGTAAGATTGTTACGTGTTAATGAGGAGAAATCTGCAGTGTTACTGTTTTAACAGAAAACAGAAACTGAGTGGAACATTTCCACGGGGGACACATGGTTTGGTAACAGTCCTCAATTGTGTTATTTATACTTATTTTAGGGAGATTTTGCTTTCATCTCCTGGAAGTGAAGGAAATTCTCCCCAGTAGGGACACAGACTGCAATAAAAATTAACAATGGTTTTAACACTTTACATTTTTGATTTGGGACCCCCTTGAACCATTTTCAAAGTGAACTTGTTGTTTGCCCATGGAGGACAAAGCAAAACAGTTTACTTTAAAGGGAGCTCCACCAGCAGTACATACCTTACCTTTGCTCTTCTACCTCTCTCTTGGTAAACAAGTGAAGAAAAATACCCAGTGCATCAAGGTAGGGCAGGTGTGTCAAACTTAATTTCATTGTGGGCCGCGTCAGCATTTTAGTTGCCCTCAAAGAGTCAGTTGTATGTATAGGACTAGATGTCCAGAGCACCCCCCCCCCCTTACATCAGATGTCAAGAGCCCTCCCACCATCACAAGTCAAGAGTCCCCCACCCTCCCTTATATCACAGTACACCTCCCTTACCTTGTGCTGCTTCCAGGAAGAAGCAGGTGCAGAGCTGGGAAGCAGAAAGTGCAGGGTCTGGAGGAGGACCAGAGGAGATCTGGAGTCAGCTGCCGGAGTCTGCTGAATGCTGAGACCAGGGGAGGTGGAGAGGGGTGCTTTCACTGCACAGAGAGGCGTATGATCTGTAGGAAGAGTTCTGTCCTTTTCTCAGCTGCCGACTGCTGAGACGGGGGGGGGGGGGGGCAGAGACAAGTGTCTAGGCTGCTGCACAGAGAAGCGCAGGGTCTAGTGGAGGCATTTTGTCCTCTCTGTTCTCAACTGCTGAGACAAGAAGGGGGGGGGTGGAGATAAGGGGGTGGGAGGGCCACATGAAATGGCCTGCCAGCCGAATTTGGCCCCCAGGCCTTGTGTTTGACACATGTGAGGTAGGGGAAGCATGTGATTTTTCTTCTTCTGTGTATTCAAAGAGCTTCATATCTTTACTCCTGATGGTCAGGCAGAGGAACAAATATATAAGCAGCTGCTAGGTTTGCTATTAAAGTATATCTAAAGCCAACCCTTTTTTCATTTTGAATAGAGTAGGCAAGGGTTAAAATTCTGTTGGGTTATTTTATACTATCTATATTGTAAACTTTTGGCTTTAAATTCACCTTAAAGTGAACGTTTCTTTGCTCTAAAGAACTCTCCTGTATGCAAGTTGCATATTCTTAAAATTCACAATTTCTAAAACCAAAAGAATATTTAAAAAGTCAGGCTATGAAATGATATTCTTCATTCAGTTTACTGACTACTAACAGTACTACCTTTATATCAATGAATGCCAAATTTAGATATCCACATATTTTGCCCATTGGATGTTTATATATTTGAGTTTTATTTAAACCACCACATTATCTTGCCCCATTTCCTCTTAGATTGTCTTTATTGCTTGGTGTGAGGAAGGTGATTTCATGTTCCGAAGAGATGATCTCAGTAAATTACACCTACAGTAACAATATCTGATTATTTTTCGCTTTCTGAGCAGCTAGACAGATAATGTTGCAATCTATTTATTTACATTGTCCTCTGGGCACAGGGAGACTAACTGGTCCATCTTAGAAGTCAATAGAAATAGCCTGATACATTACACATCCAGTGAACAATCCAACGTTTACACTGATCATGTTTTAAGTGTCATGATGTGGCTTATAATGGCTTGTTTTCATCACAGCTGATTAAGTGCTAATTTTTTCCTCTCTCTTTCCAGCTACAAGTATCAGTAGAAAATGGCTTTTAAAATATATGATACTGGTTTGTTTTTCATCTCACTGACATGGTTGTCATTTGTGAAATGACATCAAATAATGTGCCATGGTTGATTAGAGAAGGTCATTAGCTCTTTCTGCATTGGGTCCCCTGTAAGAGATGTGCTGCAGGGTAAAATATCATTTTCTTTTCGTATTAGAGTGTAATTCTGAGTCAATTATTAGCTTTTTATAGGATGCAATGCAACCTAAATAAGTGTTTAATAATAAGAAAATATGAGTTGGACTGGACATTTCATTTGATTTTTGTCTTTTAATGACACTATGTTGTTCAATTCTGATGAGTTCAAACAAGAAGAAAAAATCATCATACTCGGTTTATGTAAATAAAACTGAGGATCTGGCTAAAACTTCAAAATATATAGCTTTAAAGCTTATGTACATAATTTTTTGCATTTTGTTTATATTATTTTGGACTACAAATGACATTTAAAAATACCTTTCTCTTTAGTCAGGTTAATATTAGGCATTTCAAGCTTATTCAAACAAATACATCAATAAATATCCCTGTGCTACTCCTGATTTACACTTAAATAAAAAAAAAAAACTAGAAAAACAAAAACTTATTTAAAGGGAGCAGTCCCTGTAAAATTTCTGTAGCCACACCACAAAAACCAATGAATATAAAAGTGAAAAATAGTGAAGCGCTCCATTTACTTCTACATAAATATAAAAACTGTTCAACAGACAAATTCATATAATAAACCATCAGTCACTGTGATACTGCACACATATCTGGCAAATAAAATATTTTTATATTAGAGAAAGTGTATAAAGTCCAGTTAAATAGCCCCATAAAATTCCAGTGAATCACACCAAACACTACTGTGCCTGAAGCATGGACACCATAAAGATGACAATACAATAACCCTCTTGTGCAAATCTTTCTAACACTACTCAAAGTGCACCAAAGTGCTCATACCACTCCAACGCTGGACCTCACAATTAACTAAAAGGTCTAAAATCGCTTTATATAACCAGGCTCAGTAGATCTCTTCCCATAGTTGTAATCATATCAAAGGTCTGCTATCACTTTAAGATTTCATGTTCCACCAGTCTTCTTCCTGTAAATACCCTCCTCCTTTTAAGGGACTCAGGTATACACATAAGAGCACAGAAAAGCCTTCATAGTGCAAGATTATTTTAAAATGTTAAAAAAGATCCACTCGCATAAAAAAAAATCAATCCAGACATACAGTATAAGTATAAGTCACAGTCCGCAACTGGGTCAAGAGATCTACCGAGCCTGATTATATAAAGCAATTTTAGACCTCTTAGTTAATTGTGAGGTCCAGCTTTGGAGATGAAAGCACATCCATTGGTGCGGTTTGGATGGAGCTTGGAAGATTTAATTTATTTGGTGTCGATGCTTTATGCACAGTAGTGTTTGGTGTGATTTACTGGACTTTATACCCTTTCTGTAACATAAGGATATTTTATTTGCAAAATATGTGTGCAATATTACATTGGCTGATGGTTTATTATATGAATGTGTCTGTTGAAAAATGTATATTTATATGTAGAAGTAAGTGGAGTGCTTTACTATATTTAAAGTTTATTATTTACAGTCAGCAGGTGTAGTTCCTTTTTGACATGTTTACCAGGCCGACATTAACTTCTGTGAAATAATGTTTAAATTTGATTTATTTGATGAGGGGTCATGACTATTTGGATTTGTATAGGATTTTGGTGGTAGGAACAGATCAAGTGCCTAGTAAACACATTTTAAAGTATGCACTGTACTTCTCTTGCATGCACAAAGAATTCTTATTGACATCAATACAAGAAAGCCAGTGGAATGCAACTAACTAGGACAGGCTATATCGAAAAACATGGGATGTTGTGCATGGCCCCACCCACTGTCCTATAATATAGACTAATGCTTATTTTTGAGATTTGACATAGAGGTGGGACATGTAGTTACTTTTTGTTTTAAGAAGGCTACAAATACTGTGCTTTCTGTTGGACTAGTGGAAGATTTTTTTATTTTTTTTTAGTCCACCCCGCCATAATCTGTCATGTTATACTTTCACAAAAAAACACCAGTCTACATAAAACTATGATTCTATTTCAATTTCAATCTCCACATACAATGTCATTTTTAAAACTTCTTTCAAACACAATATGCAAATCCCAACACCTATGTGCAGAAAGATTGGTGGCAGTAATGTCAGTAAATAGCAGCATTGTTCATAGGAATCTGCACCTGCATGGAGATCTGTTATAGTTACTCAATCGTCCATTTTTTCTTTAGTCCTCATTAAAGAAATTAAACAGGAGAAAAATAATTTTAACATGCTTGTTTAATAAGGCAGTACAAAGGCAGTGAATACAAAGACTGGTGGCCCCACAGCAAGCAATAATATTTTCCTAGATGACTTCTGATTGATAATTATTGATTTATTGTATGATACACATTTCTTCCTGCCTTTTTAAAAATGTTTAAACGTTCTTGATTCAAATTACACATAAGAAATATATGCACATGCCTTGCATGTTGTATACTCACTTAGTAGTTATCACTTTAAATTACAGTGATTATCCCAAGTCACTATTGTTCTTTTGACCCTTTAGCAGGTGCATGACATGTAAATGGGAAATATGTTTAATACCATGTACATTTTAATGCTGTCTTATTTCAATTGCGGGACTAATTGTTTAAAACACTATAGTAGTTATAGGAAAAGAAAAACATTGTGACCACTAATCTGTTCATGAAAAAAATGTTAGGAATCACACCGTGAGCTTACATACTTTGTAAATGAATTTTCTTCATGAATTCAAAACAGCCTTATGAGATTAGACAGCCTGCTGGGGAAACTGCATTGTACTTTCCCGAACACCTGCCTTCCTGGTTTTGTAGCTTGTTCTCTTTTTTCCCTTTTCTCAGTCTTCCCGCTCATATTTTCTTTTGAATAGAATCACAGCATAAAGTCCCGCGCAGAATCTAATATAAGCAATGTGTACAAAAATATACATATACATATAAATAGTATTTTATGTAAGAATAAACCTATTCTATTCATATGCAAATTATTATTTTAAAGACAGCATTCCAATTGTACACATGGCAGGCACACTGTATGTTTGAACAGAATACACTGTAATGTGTGCAGTATTAAAGTTGCTATTTTATGACCACAATGTCACTGATACAGTATATTTATTAGCACAGAGGCTGCCCAAATAAAGTTTAAAAAGATTTGGGTCCCATGACTTGATGCATCCAGTCTATATCCACTTGATTTGGTGATAGGCAGGATGGTGTCTCTTGGAGGAGGTAGTTGACCCACCTAATGCCTCATCTCTTGTCTTTGCACCTTTACGATTTGTGGATTGCCGTGGTTATGGTTGTCATTTTTGTTTTCATGACTATGTCACCACTCTAATTGCTATCTGTGGCATTGCTGTACTGTAATACCATTGTCTCTTGGGATCTTCTTGACTTTTCCCTCTTTGATTAAAAAAAAATGCTATTTTATATGTATCCATGTCTTTTTAGGATGTAAAACAGTGTAACATTCTGAAAACCTACTACTACTCTTTCTTTTAGAAAAACAATAAAAAATAACATTAAAGCGTAACTCCACTTTTGTTGAGAAAAAAACCTTCCCCTCTGGGTGATCTATGTACATTGCAAGGATTATAAATACCTTTGTTGCAGATTCATACCTTTTGTAATTCTGAAGAAGTCCCTGTTTGTTCCTCTATGCCTCTGTACACAGTGGGTCTAATGGGAGTGGTTTCATAATTATCAATCAGCTGTGCAGCTGCAGAGCACTGATAAGGAAATCTGCAGGGCCTGCATCCCTTTAGATGTGTTCCTATTGGGGGTATCTTTACCAAAAATGACATTTTTGTTGCAGGTGATGCCTGAAATCTGACTTGTATCTTAGGAGACTTCTGGGAAATCGGTGAGCCAATCACACAAGCAGGAAATTATGTTTCTGGGGCGTGTTCAGTACACATTCTGTGTACAGAACAACTCCATGTAGCCAAATTGCATTGCATTTTCAGAAAATTTCAGAGCTTCAGTTTATAAAGGAAAGGTAATTTTTAATAACATTCTATTACAATATGACTTGTGTCACAATTGTACAGGCTATATTATTTTTTCTTTATTTGCTATTTTTTTGCCCATCGAAAGTGAAGTTAGCGTCCCTGTCAGAGGGGGAGTCTGTGCTGATAATCAGCACATTGATTATCAGCGCAGCCCCTTCAGATGTGCCAATCAGCTTCCAATCAGTGTCCAGCAGTGCCCCAATAATAAAGTCTGCCAGAGCCCACCACAGTGCCAATCAGTGCCCATTACAGTGCCAATCAGTGCCCAGCAGTAACACCTGTCAGTACCTCATCCATACCTCATCATCAGTGCCACCTGTCAGTGCCAATGAGTACCGCCTATCAGTGCCAATCAGTGCTGCTTGTCAGTGCCCATCACAGCCGCCTATCAGTGCCCATCAGTACTGCATATCGGTGCCCATCAGTGCTGCATATCAGTGCCGCCTATCAGTGCCCATCAGTTCTACATATCAGTGCCTCCTCATCAGTGCCCATAAGTGCCACGTTATCAGTGCCAACTCATCAGTGCCCATCAGTGCCGCCTCATCAGTGCCCGTCAGTGAAGGGGAAAACATTTTTTTGGACAGAAACTAAGAAAAACTTTTTTTTTTCAAAAATTGTGTTCTTTTTTAGTTTGTTTAGCAAAAAATAAAAACCCCAGAGGTGATCAAACACCATCAAAAGAAAGCTCTATTTGTGGGAAGAAAATGATAAAAATGTAGTTTGGGTACAGTGTTGCATGACCGCACAATTGTCATTCAAATTTTGACAGCGCTGAAAGCTGAAAATTGTCCTGGGCAGGAAGGGGCGAAAGTGCCTGGTATTGAAGTGGTTAACCAAGAAAAAGAATACTGGCAGAAGGCATTGGATAGGAGGCCTCTAAAACTGGTTCACCTCTCCCTACTTTAAATTGTTGGTTGCATCCCTGAATACAAATATGGCTGTGAAGAACCAGTAACTCTAGTTCACCTCCTGTAACCGCCATTTTTCATTCATCTGTACTGTGTCCACATTACCGTTAATTTCTGGTACTGGTGATAGGAAGCCGGAGGAAAAGAAAGTAATAGAAAATAACTCCAGTGGGGACAGTAATAAAAACCCTTTTTTAGTAGAGTGGGGGAAAGGTTAGGTTTTTATATCTGCCTGTGCCTTCCTGCCCCTGTGCCCCTTCTTCCCCCTTTATCTTGTCCTAGTGATTGAAACAGAAGGGGAGATTTTTATTTGTTGTCTGAACTATGAGAGAATAATATGCACTACTGAAAGAATTTAAAGAAGCTAAACATTGTAGGTCATTGTTGGACATACCACAGAAAAATCATTACTGTTTTGATGTGACACACCTTTGATCACGTGGCTCCCCAACTGGGCTAGGACAATGCTAAAGTTGCTAGTTTTCTAACTAAAACCATCTTACTATACTTTTGTTTGCATATTATTACTTTAGCAATATGTCAGAAGCTTTATGGCTGAACTCTGGGAAGATGTAAAATAATGAATGCAGATATGTATTTATTAACCACTTCAATACAGGGCACTTATACACCTTCCTGCCCAGACCAATTTTCAGCTTTCAGTGCTGTCGCAGTTTGAATGACAATTGCACGGTCATACAACACTGTACCCAAACTAAATTTTTATAATTTTGTTCCCACACATATAGCTTTCTTTTATTGGTATTTGATCACCTCTGCGGTTTTTATTTTTTGCTATACAAATAAAAAAAGACCCAAAATTTTGAAAAAAATAAAAGTTTTGCTTTTGTTTCTGTTATAAAATTTTGTAAATAAATAAATTTTCTCTTTTACTGATGGGCACTGATAAGGTGGCACTGACAGGCACTGATAAGGTGGCACCGATGAGGTGGCACCAATGAGCAGGCACTGATGGCACTGACAATGGGTACTGATATGCGGCAAAGATGGGCACTGGTAGGCGGCACTGATGGGTGGCACTGATATGCAGCACTGATGGGCATTGATAGGCGGCACTGATGGCCACTCATGGGTGGCACAGGTGGGCACTGATGGGCACAGAAAGGCTGCAAAGATGGGTTTTATGGGTGGCACTGATAGGCGGCACTGCTGGGCACTCATGGGCACTGATAGGCGGCACTGCTTGGCACTGATAGGCGGCACTGATGGGCATTGATACGTGGCACTGATGGGCACTGATACGCGGCACTGATATGAGGCACTGATAGGCATCCCTGGTGGCACTGGCAGTGGTAGGCACTGTGAGTGGGCACTGATTGGCAGCTGCCTGGGCATTGATTGGCAGCTGCCTGGCACAGATTAGTATTTCCCTGGGGGTCTAGGGGGGTATACCTGGTGGTCCAGTGTGGATGGCCATCCTGGTGGTCCTGGGTGGCATGATGGTGGTCCTGGGCGGGATCCGAGGGGGGCTGTGTTGATAAACAATCAGCACAGACCCCCCCTGTCAGGAGAGCAACCGATCGGCTCTCCTCTACTCACGTCTGTCAGACGCGAGTGAGGAAAAGCTGATCACCGGCTCTTCCTATTTACATCCTGATTAGCCGTGATTGGACATGGCTGATCACATGGTAAAGAGTCTCCATCAGAGACTCTTTACCTAGATCTGAGTTGCGGTGTGTCAGACTGACACACCACAACAACGATCGCTGCGATGCGTGCCCCCGGGAGTCATATGACGCCCAGTCAAGATATTGAAACCAGTTTGCCGCCGTCATTCTGCTATATGGCGGGCGGCAAGTGGTTAAAGACATGTTATTATTATTTTTATTATTATTATAATACTTTAATTTTTATATCACCAGCAGTTTGCGCAGTGCTTTATAAAGTGGAGGGAGACACTACAGTTACAATACATCAATGTTTTTTTAAATGCTGCTAGTACCTGAATATTGCTTGATCTCAACCTCCTGCAGCTGGCACAGCAGTCCCCAGACTGAGCAACAGAGGGACAACACTTCAGGCCAATCAAGTGCACCGTATACACATGTGCTGAAAAGTAACAGTTTTTAATTTTTTTTTAGTTTTGCATAGAGCAGCACGTTTCTACTGTTTTTGCGAAAATTTCTGTGTAGAACCTTTTCAATCCTAGGATTACTAATACTACTATTACTGATAGTCATATAAAATCACAAGTCCAAAATTTGCTTGCAGCTTGTCACAACAACCCCTTGAACTGTGTGGAGAGCCTGTATATTCCAGTTATTCATCATAACACTGGATATGGTGCAATTTACGCTACTGTCAGGGCTGCCTGCCTATACTCACCCGAGTTTCCACGGAACTTCACAATGGTTATGTGGCCCTTATTTTCAGTCATCATTGACCATTGCTGTCAAATTTTAGTGAGATGGATATAAGGGATTAGCACATGATCACATTGACATATATCTGTAAACACAAACCTAAATACAGATATTAGTAGAGTTATGTGCTATGTTGGCAGATGGTTAACTGATAAAAATCAATGCCACAAGATACAAACAGTTACATTTTTATGGATTTTACCTCAGTAAACAGAAAAGCATCAAGGAAAACTCCCCGGGATATTTTGCTGTATTTGGGTCGCTTTCAGCATACGTTGATTCTAAATGATATGACATTCCCTAGCTAGGTTTATTATATTATTAGCTGTCACAGTTTGAAGAAAACCACCACAGAGAAAAGCCTCAAAATAGGCAAGTTTCAGTGGATAATAATGTCTGAAATGCCAAATGGTCTAACAATAAAGCAAAGTTTTTTGACAAGTTTTCCTTGTGGACATTGCTTTAAAGTCCAACTCTGGGCAAAGTTTTTTTTCTATGCAGTGGGACTGTACCCGCACTGCATGGGTTAACTGCCCGTTTTGTCTAAGTGTGAACACAGAGCCTATTTTTTACCCGATCCTTCGATAAGTAAAATCAGTCAGTGACCCCAGATGATGTCTTATTGAGACGAAACTGGTCGGGACGGGCTCTGCTGATGCCACTGCGATATTTGATTTTATTTACATGCCTTTTAATGCCTTCTCAAATGTGAGTGACCATTTTACTTATTTCAATAAAATGCCTTTTATGTAAATGGAATCACACTATGTGGCCCAATTTTTTTCCTTTTACCATATATAATACTGGGAGGATCCGTTCTTGATCTTTGGTCACTGTTCCCTTGGTGGATACCCATTGATGTTATATACATTGTGACGGACCCCTGCCTGATTGGTCTAAATCGGAATCTGTGTATGCTGATTTTCTTCCCTGGGTTTGTTACACCACAAGCTCTGTTGACTCATCAGGAGTATGCCTAGTTGGGTTCACCTTGTCTGGTAAGCCTCTTTCCTTTTGGTGGTGGATTATCAACAGACAACTAGTTCACAGATTTATCTTGCAAGTCACTTTATACAGTGGGGACGTAAAGCATTCAGACCCCCTTAAATTTGTCACTCTTTGTTATATTGCAGCAATTTGCTAAAATCATTTAAGTTCATTTTTTCCCCTCATTAATGTACACACAGCACCCCATATTGACAGAAAAACACAGAATTGTTGACATTTTTGCAGATTTATTAAAAAAGAAAAACTGAAATATTACATGGTCCTAAGTATTCAGACCCTTTGCTCAGTATTTAGTAGAAGCACCCTTTTGATCTAATACAGCCATGAGTCTTTTTGGGAAAGATGCAACAAGTTTTTTACACCTGGATTTGGGGATCCTCTGCCATTCATCCTTGCAGATCCTCTCCAGTTCTTTCAGGTTGGATGGTAAACATTGGTGGACAGCCATTTTTAGGTCTCTCCAGAGATGCTCAATTAGGTTTAAGTCAGGGCTCTGGCTGGGCTATTCAAGAACAGTCACGGAGTTGTTGTGAAGCCACTCCTTCGTTATTTTAGCTGTGTGCTTAGGGTCATTGCCTTGTTGGAAGGTAAACCTGTGGCCCAGTCTGAGGTCCTGAGCACTCTGGAGAAGGTTTTCGTCCAGGATATCCCTGTACTTGGCCGCATTCATCTTTCCCTCAATTGCAACCAGTCGTCCTGTCCCTGCAGCTGAAAAACACCCCCACAGCATGATGCTGCCACCACCATGCTTCACTGTCGGGACTGTATTGGACAGGTGATGAGCAGTGCCTGGTTTTCTCCACACATACTGCTTAGAATTAAGGCCAAAAAGTTCTATCTTGGTCTCATCAGACCAGAGAATCTAATTTCTCACCATCTTGGAGTCCTTCACTAAATGGCAGACCACGGGCCAAGTCCGGACCGTGTCAGTGTTCCGTCCGGCCCCGCCGCAGTCATGCCATTTATGATTTTCTTTTTTTCACTCAGCCGCCACCGCCCGCTAGCTCTATTGTCTTTCCAGAGCTGACATTGGAAGAGCAGCACAGCGATGCACAGAGGGCAGGGGCTGGGCCAGTTAACTGATTGGTTGCTAGAATTGCCCTGCATTCTAGCAACCAATCAGTTAACTGGGCCTGGTACCGCCCTCTGTCCATCCCTTTGCTGCACTTCCGATGTCAGCTGCTGTGCCTCCTACTGTGCTCCTACTCCTATTGTGCTGTGCCTCCGATGTCAGCTGCTGTGCCCTGTGTAAGGTAGGACAGGGAAGAGGGCACTGTAATATGAAGGAGGAGGGCTGATATAAAAGGTAGGCAGGGCAGGAATGTGAAGGAAGTGATATGAAGGGGCTGGGGTTTTTACAAAGGGGGTGAAGACAGAAATGTGAAGGGGGGCTGGGGACTGCGGTGTGAAGGGGGGTGCTATAAAATAGGTGAAGGGGGTGCTATAAAGGGGGTGAGGACAGTTATGTGATGGGCTGCTATAAATGGGGTGAAGATAGTTATGTGATGGAGCTGCTATAAAGGGGGTGAGGACAGTTATGTGATGGAGGGGGGGGTGAGGATAGGAATGTGAAGAGGGTGCTATAAAGGGGGTGAGAATGGTAATGTGAAGGGGGTGCTATAAAGGGGGTGAGGAAAGAAATGTAAAGGGGGGTGCTATAAAGGTAGTGAGGACAGGAATGTGAAGGGGGATAGTATAAAGGAGGTGAGGACAGGAATGTAAAGGGGGGCTGGGGACTGCAATGTGAAGGAGGGGTACTATAAAGGGGGCGAGGACAGGAATGTGAAGGGGGTTATATGAAGGGGGCTGGGAACCACAATTTGAAGTAGGAATTTGATATAAAGGGGGGGCTGCAGACAAGAGTGTGAAGGGGGGCTGATGTGCAGGGGGACTGAGAACACTGATGCAATAAAAAGGATTGTGATGTGAAGGATCTGAGGCTAGGTTCACATTATTGTGTACTGTGTGTAGGCGGCCCACTTATTTCAGTGGGCTGCCTTATAAGCAGAAACACAAAAAAAGAAGTCCCTGACCTTTTTTTTTTTTTAATTGCGCCATGCCAAGCTGTATGGTACTGTGGCACCATGCGGTGTGGCACTCGCAAAAGCACAGTTTTGCCATTGTGCAGAGGAGCCATTGAGAGTCAAACATATGATTCGGACCTCGGCTGGAAGAAAATTTTACTGACTGGACCTTCATGAATTTTAATTCAATACCCCTGCCCTAGACAAAAACAAGCAATTACCCCATGCAGTGTGAGCAGAGCCCCACTGCATGGGAAAAACAATTGCCCAGAGTTCAGCTTTAAAGTGGTTGTAAAGCCTTAAGGTTTTTCACCTTAATGCATATGCATTAAGGTGAAAAAACATCTGTACTGCAGCCCTCTCCTTTTTCTTACCTGGGTCCGATCCAATCCAACAATGTGCATGAGCACAGCAGCTCCAGCCGCTGCCTCTCTCCTCATTAGACAGATTGGCTCCTGCTGCTGTCAATCAAATCCTGTGAAATGGGAGCAGGGGGACGGGCTGAGTCCCGCTGTCTGTGTCAATGGAGCCCGCACAGGTGCCACCATAGAAAGTGTCTTTCCGAGGGGGCACCCAATGAAGAGGAGGAGGAGCTTGGAGCGCCAGCATAGGACCCCAGAAGAGGAGAATCCGGGTGGCTCTGTGCAAAAGCATTGCATAGAGCAGGTAAGTATAGACATGTTTGTTATTTTCATACAAAAGCTTTACAACTACTTTAAGGATTAATAGACCAACTGGAAAAAAAAGAAGTGTTGTGTAAAGTCATTATAGTTGTCCATGCCACCTGCTACATGTACAGAGATGGAGAATAGGTGAAAGGAGCTCAGGGAACAGGGCAGCATGTGGTGCCAAGCCTTGGGCTGTGCTATAAGCTCTAGTGTCCATCAACAACAAATTCTTTGAATTTCAATGTCTGATGACAAGTGCTAGATCAGAATGACCTGCCTCATTGAAAAACATCTGTCATAAGCATTTAACATCCAACATTTGGTATATATAAGAAGGCAAAAGTAAGGTGTAGTGCAGTGGCATCCAGCAAGTTATGTTCTGCCTGCTCTAAACAGAGGACAAGTAAAAATGTGATACATTTTTAAAGTTTGCTGAAAATGATTTTAACTACCTTGTTTAAAGTGTATGTGTAGCCAAATAATTTTTCTTTTTGTGGATAGATTAGGGAAGGATTAGGAACCCTATCAAAGGTAGATTCTCCCTCTTTCTTTGTCCCGGTAAGCATGGTCACCAAGAATTGCACCTGGAGTTTTAAACTGCTCAACACCACATCAGATGATTTTTTTTTTCAAACTCTTCACCTTTTAAATCAGGATGTGGTGGAATCTAAAAATGGGTATGGCTACCACATTTGTTGTTACGAACACCAAACTACAACAAAGGATGTATGGTCCATTATCCCTTTTGTGCAGCAGCACTGTGATTCATGATACCCATAGAAGAATTTTACTGGCCATGACTTATGGGTGTCAGCTATCTAAATAATTTGCACAAAAAAACGGAGAAGGGGGTAATATTACAGAACACAGCAAATAAAATAGCGCACAATAATAGGGCACTGGAGGCATCAATATCATAAAGCACAATTTTCATGTTGGCCTGGAGTTGAGCTGTAAATAATCCCAATGAGGCATATTTTCTTGGTACATATGCACAATTTCTTTATCATAGGACATATGTCATCTGCAACTAATGGTGATCCTCGGGGGCTTTTTTCAGTTAGGCAATATAATGAGGAAAGTGCAATAACCCATATTAAAAAATCAGAATTTGTCTGCGGATCTGACTGTTTTCTGTGACGGTAGCAGGCAGTCCCTAGATGACTGGTTCCAGGGGGAAAAATTGAATGTGCAGGTTTAGTAGAAATGGAGGTATATTGGTAATATCTTGCCCTGAAGGATAAAAGGAGGAAGAGATGAATATTGGCTGAATAAAATATTACACAAATAGCAACCAGAATACATTTTTCACTGCTCTGAAAAATAAACTAAAGTGTGATTCCTTCAGATTACTACACTTTTTAATTTAAGAAGTATTTGCCTTAGAAGTGAATATGCGACTGTCATGGTAATATGTATACCTAGTTTATTCTTTATATTTTTGTAAGCCCGACAATAATGCATGATAATGTATATGTAACTAGATTTTTTCATGCACAGAAATCTCCATTGGTGTTTTAATTGAGGTAGGGGCCAGTGTTGTTAAGTCACCTTTATTTAGTTTTAAGCTGTGCAGGAAAATTACTTGCTCCTTACCCCGCATTGTGCTGCTGTATAATGCTGGTCTTCTGTGGCCCAGTTCTGTGATATCACATTCACACACATGGGACAGATCTCAGCAGTCAGCTCTGCTGGAAGTGGAACAGTAACTTTCCACATGCTATGCTCTCTACAGGGCAATCTCCCTCCACTTAGCAATCTCTCTGAGAAACAGTTAAACTTCACCTAGCAGTCTCCCTGTAGGAAGTGCCTCTCCAGGGCAGTCTCTGTGCATAGTAGGACTTCTTCACATAGCAGTATCTGCCTAGAACGATGTGGGTCAAACACTGACTCTCCAGCTCAATGTCTCCATATGGCAGTCCCTTGTAGTGATGAGCCAACCACCCTCCCGGTTCGGTTTGCAGCAGAACATGTGAACAGGCAAAAAATTAATGCAACACTGACGATGATGCTGTTACTAGGGCATGTATTCGCCTGTAAACATCGAGTAATGTAATGGAAATTGTACTTTATTTTGTTCTTTTTATTTTTTGTTCTTTTACTTTCATTCGGAAATAATAAAATTTATATTTGAAAAAAAAAAAATGAATGCAAACATGTAAACACCGTTAAAGTCTATGGGATGCGAACGTGAAAAATAAAAAGTGCTCATTTTAAAGGCTTATATGCAAGTTATTGCCATAAAAAATGTTTGGGGACCTGGGTCCTGCCCCAGGGGACATGTATCAATGCAAAAAAAGTTTTAAAAACTGCAGTTTTTTCGGGAGCAGTGATTTTAATAATGCTTAAAGTGAAACAATAAAAATGAAATATTCCTTTAAATATCGTGCCTGGGGGGCATCCTTAGTATGCCTATAAATTAGCGCATCTTTCCCATGTTTATAACAGTGCCACAGCAAAATGACATTTCTAAAGGAAAAAATGTCATTTAAAACTGCTTGCGGCTGTAATGTATTGTCGGATCCCGGCAATATAGATAAAATTACCAAAAATACCCCAAAACAATGGCGTGGATGTCCCCCCCCCAAATCTATACCAGGCCCTTCAGGTCTGGTATGGATATTAAGGGGAACCCCGCACCAAAATTTAAAAAAAAAATGGCGAGGGGGTCCCCTAGGCCCCCAGGCACTATATACTCTGAACAGCAGTATATATACTATACGGCCTGCCCTATATACTCTGCAGAAAATTGGTCCGTGGGTGGTGGTGCCACAACACTGTAACCCCTCACAGATACTCTTGTTGGGCACAGGAATGGGCCCTGCTGTGAAACATTAGATCAAAATTGTAATTACATGCCCCAGTTAAACAGGGGCAGAAAAATTGGGCCTTGGGTAATGGTGGTGTTGCCACAACACTGTAACCCCTCACAGATACTCTTGTTGGGTGCAGGAACGGGCCCTGCGTTAAAATATTATATAAGAAATTGTAATTACATGCCTCTGTTAAACAAGGGCAGAATAATTGGGCCTTGGGTAGTGGTGGTGGTGCCACAACACTGTAATCCCTGACAGATACTCTTGGTGGGTGCAGGAATAGGCCCTGCTGTGAAATATTAGATAAAGAATTGTAATTACGTGCCCCTGTTAAACAGGGGCAGAAAAATTGGGCCTTGGGTAGTGGTGGTGGTGCCACAACACTGTAACCCCTTACAGATACTCTTGTTGGGCACAGGAATGGGCCCCGCTGTGAAATTTTAGATCAAAAATTGTAATTACATGCCCCTATTAAACAGAGGCAGAAAAATTGGGCCTTGGGGGCTGGTGGTATTGCCACTACACTGTAACCCCTCTTGTTGGGTGCAGGAACGGGCCCTGCTGTGAAATATTATATCAAAAATTGTAATTACATGCTCCTGTTAAGCAGGGGCAGAAAAATTGGGCGTTTGGTTTTGGTGGCGCCAGAACACTGTAAACCCTCACAGTTACTCTTGTTGGGCGCAGGAACGGGCCCTGCTGTGAAATATTATATCTCAAATTGTAATTACATGCCCCTGTTTAAACAGGGGCAGAAACATTGGGCCTTGGGTGGTGGTGCCACAACATTGCAACCCCTCACAGATACTCTTGTTGGGTGCAGGAACGGGCCCTGCTATGAAATATTAAATCAAACATTTTAAATACAATGCCCCTGTAAAACAGGGGCAGAAAAATTGGGCCTTCGGTGGTGGTGGTGACCTAAATCAAAAATATTGTTGGAAGCTAGCATCATCAAGATTGAGGAGGAATAAGATAGTCAGCAAAGACAGTCTTCAAGGGATCCCACATCCATAGCAAATTCAATCAGTTACATCAACATCAGGTGCTTGATAGCTGCTGATCCAAGACTGATTCAATTTTATGAATGTGAGCCTATCGACGGAGTCTGTGGACAGGCACACTCTTTGATCCGTTACAAACCCTCCAGCAGCACTGAATGCGCGTTCAGAAAGCACGCTGGATGCAGGACAGGCCAGTAGCTCAATTGCATATTGCATATTGAGCAAGTGGTCCATTCTCAAGACCCAGTAACCCAGTGGATGATCTGTTGGAAAGGTCTCCAAGTCTGCTCTTGCCCCTAGATATTCCTGCACCATATAATGCAGATGCTGGCGATGGTTGCTTGAGCCGATCAGACCTTGGTGCTAAGGACTGTAAAATTGTTTAAAGGAATCGGTCAGATGGCCACCTTCTCCACTGCTCTTCCTCTGACTGAACTAATCCTCATCAACACGTCCAGCACCAGGAAATGGTAACCTCCCAGGGTCTGGAAATGCATTGCACAAACCTTTCTTCAAGGCCTCCTGAAGATGTTTCATCCTCTGCTCCCTCTGCAAAGGCAGGATGAGTCCTGCAACCTAACCCTTGTAATGTGGATCAAGAAGGGTTGCCAGCCAGTAATGATCCCTCTCCTTGATACCAAAAATCCGAGGGTCCTTTCGCAGGCTTTGCAGAATCAGGGAGGCCATGCAGCGTAAGTTTGCAGAGGCATTTGATTCTAAGTCCTCTGGGTCACTAAGGATCACATGATCCGTAACTACCTCCTCCCAGCCACGTACAACTCCTTGGGTTTCTGGGGACTGAAAGCCATCCCTTGAAGACTGCTACTGAGTGTTATCATCTACATCCATGCTGACACAATCCTCCTCCTCCTCTTCTTCCTGTGTGTTTTGCTGGCCCGCAGGAATGCTATCTGGATAAAGGGGGCCTTGAAAGAAAGGAAGTCCTCCTCTTCCTCCCGCTGTTCTGCCTCAAGTTCCCTGTCCATGATTCCACGAAGCGTGTGCTCCAGCAGGAAGACTAGAGGGACAGTGTCACTGATGCATGCATTGTCGCTGCTCACCATTCTTGTGGCCTCCTCAAATGGTGACAGGACAGTGCATGCATCCTTGATCAGTAGCCACTGACATGGCAAAAAGAAGCCCAGGTCGCCTGACTCTGTCCTGTGCCATACTCACACAGGTACTCATTGCTCATTGATGGCCCTCTGCTGTGTGTGCAGCCGCTGCAACATTGCCAACATTGAGTTCCACCTGGTGGGCATGTCACAAATGAGGCGGTTGGTAGGCTGTTTGCATTCCCTTTGAATGTTAGCCAGCTGAGCACTGGCATTGTATGACCGGCGGAAATGACCACAGACTTTTCTGGCCTGCCTTAGGAGATCTTGTAAGCCTGGGTATCTGCTCAAGAACCGCTGCACCACCAAATTCAGGAAGTGTGCCAAACATGGAACATGGGTCAAGTGTCCCTGTCAGGGGGCGGAGAGAAGGTTGGTGCTATTGTCACATACAACCATTCCTGGCTGAAGCTGGCATGATGTCAACCACCTCTTAGCCTGCCCCTGCAGAGCTGACAGAATCTCTGCCTCAGTGTGGCTCCTGTCCCCTAGGAAGACAAGTTCAAGACCCGCATGGCATCTTTTAGCCTGACTGCTTGCATAGCCCCTTGAACGCTTACAGAGCACCACTGGTTCAGAGGACAAATCTGTAGAAGAGGCCATAGAGGAAGAAGAAGAGGAGGGGGTGGAGGAGAGAGCTGTGGCAGAATCACCACTAGCAATTTGGAGGCGTGGTGGTTGAACAAGCTCCAACAACACTGAACCCTGTCCGGCATCCTTCCCAGCTGCCAGCAGAGTTACCCAGTGCACCGTAAAGGAAAGAAAACATCCCTGCCCATGCCTGGTGGACCATGAGTCAGCGGTAATATGAAGCTTACTGCTGACCGCCCTGTCCAACGAGGCCAAAACATTGCCTTCCACATGCCGGTAGAGAGCCAGAACAGCCTTCCGTGAAAAGAAATGGCGTTTTGGAACCTGTCACTGAGGTACAGCACATTCCACAAATTCACAAAAGGGGGCAGAGTCTACCAGATGAAAAGGCAGTAGTTGCAGTGCTAGCAATTTGGCCAACCTAACATTTAGATGCTGAGCATGTGGATGGCTGGGACCGAATTTATTTTTATGGTTCAGCAACTAGGATAGGGAAATTTGCATGCTAAAATCAATTGGTGTTGTACTGCTAGCAGATTGGCTGCAAGTACTTAGGACACCTATTGCTATACCTTCGTTCCTCTCAGTGCAGGTTTTTGAGAGGACTGGAGGTATAGTAGGGTTGGAGATCCCAGATGGGAGCAAGGAGAAGTCCACCATTTTCTTTGATGTGGGTCTTTAAAGTACTGTTGCCAACGGACTGCATTGCAGGTCATCATATATCTGGTGAAGCATGTGGTACTCAAGCGGCTGCTGTTCTGGCCATGCTTGATCCGCTTCAGACATAGGTTGCAAACAGCAACGGTGTGATCTGCTGCACACGTGTAAAAAAAGGTTCACACCAAGGAACTTTTAACAGTCAGCAGGGAGTCAGCAGCGCCCTGCACCTGCGGAGCTCTGCAGTGTGATGGAAGCACAGCATGAATATCTGCATAGTGGGGTCTAGCACATAAAATATCAACGTTGATACACCAAGACCACTCCCCAAAAATAAGTAACTTCCTCAATGGAGCAAAGGCATGATTCTGTTATTTATCCCCTCGATTTAGGAAATTTCCTATCCCCCTTTTTCCCTCTCCCCCCCCCACTCCTTCCCCCCCCCCCCTCCTTCCCCTCCCCCCCTCGGTCCCCTGGATCTCACCGATCCACCTCTCTTTCTCCTTTGGATATAAATTAAATTTAACTAATCTTCATGCTCTGGAGTGCCCATCATCTAGGTATATGTCTGCTTCCTGTACTATGTATCGTGTGTTACACAAACTAACAATAGCCTGTTTAATATGCTATCCTTATACACACTATTTGCAATAGGTGTATGTTATGAGATAGTAATACTCCTTATAAGAAGACAGGCTGTATTATAAAGAATGTAGACAGATAATATATGTACCCATTTGAAAACATGGACACCCGAGCACAAAACAAACTACAAGCAACAAACAATAAACATGCAGCGCATGACAGCCTGGACATACACAGACTTGATACATCTCCTTCACTGAATCCAGCCTGGTGGGCGTGTTAGAGGGAGGGATTACTATAAGAAGGAGCCCTCACACACCACCTGTACGTCCAGACGAAGCTACACAAGTCTATGTTGTGAAACGCGTTGACGTCATCCCGCCCGGACGTCATGCCCGCTGTCATCCCCCGTTGGGGCTAGCCGGCTCATCGAATGAGAGGACGATCCGCTCTATGCGGTGAACGAACCGTAGGGAAGGTAATAGATGCAGCCGCACGGCCATCCATCTACTCCCAGGGACAACACCCTTTGACCCAGGGTATGTGAACAACCATACCGGGACAGTATCTGATACCACTCATAGCGACCAGTGGAGCAGCCTAAACATACAGAGGCTACCACTATCCGGCATCACACTAGGATTCCCAACAGGGACCCGGAAGTGGTAACGTACACAGCCATCTGTATATGTAGTGCAGTTCATGCACAGTATTATCTGTTCCAACCACAGGGAGGCTATATATAGGAGTACCCATACCATTCCGGAAAGTACTGTATAAGACAACAGCATAGCTGTATACTATTTTGAACTTTGGGTATCTTAACCCATCCATCCCACATGGAAGATCGGTACATCTTTGTCAACTATACCTATTGATATCCCTGGACTTTTCCCGGCATCCCTGCCCACGGCCATTACCCCTCTCTCCCACAGCCCTTGTTCCTCCCCACCCACCCCATCACCCCCCACCCCCCCCCCCTCCCCCCCTTATCCCCACCCCACCATTTGAGCCACTCTTCCCCCGGGGGTATTGATGTCTGATATAGCAAAACCTCACTCAGCAATTGCTGTATACTCCACATTGTGGGTTTGCGCAGACATCAATAAGCTTTGACGTCCGGACGGCAGTTTCTTTGTATGTCTTGTTACATGTTCCCCTTGTCTGTGTGTTTTTTGTTTTTTGATCAATCTAGGCTTTGGTCATATTCTATTAGGGCAAGGTCACTCCATGGCTGAGCTGCTGTATACCTCTACATGTTTTTCTACTGTGTACCAACAATAAATTAATTCTTTGGATAATTACATCCTTTTTATTGTCTTTCCAATAAGCCCCGCTTTTCTCTTGGTCCCCATCTGTTTGGGACACTTTTGGTTTAGTGTGATGGAATAGGGGGGCTGCCCTTAAGCTGCTCCCTAGAGGACATCCTGCCTCATTGGAATTGTGCCTCCTCCTCCTCCTCTCTTCTCTCCAGGCACCCAAGTACAGTCAGTGACCTCATCATCCCCTCCCTTCTCATCACTGGAGCAAACTTGGCAGTATGCTGCAGCTGGGGGAACGTGACTGCCAGTTTCTTGTCCTTCTGTGGCACCCCCTCTCTCTAGGCTCACGTTACTCCCTTCCTCAACCTGGGAACCAACATCGGAGCCTTCAAATCTCTGCGCATACTCCAGCAGCATGTACCTGATACTGTGGTCGAATAATTCTGGGGACTCCTCTGTGCATGATGGTGGGGCTACGGAAGGAGTGACTGTGGACAAGGAGCCAGTGGAATAGGCTGCTTTGGCAGCTGTGTTGGAAGGCAAACTACTCTGAGCCTGGGTGACAGAGGATGAGGGCGGCTTTGTTATACACTCCACCAATTCTTCTGCATGTTGTGGCTCAATAACATGGCCAGCAGCAGAAAAAAAGGACAAGTGTGCCCCATGGACACCTGCAGAGGATGGACCATGTTCAAGACCAACACTGATGACTGTAGACACAGAGGCTGCTTGCCCTCTATTAGTGGCCCGTGAGCGTCTGCCTCTCTTTGGTGGCCTTCCAGACATGATGTATTTTTTTATTTTGCAACACGACACTACACTATTAGATACTGTGTACACCACCTGAAGTGTATTAGAAACAGTACACCACGGAATGCACTGTAGATATAGGCTACACTGGATGCAGAGTATATATATATATATATATATATATATATATATATATATATATATATATATATATATATATATATATATATGTATATATATATATATATATATATATATACACGAGACTGTGTGTGTATATATATATATATATATATATATAGATAGATAGATATATATATATATATATATATATATATATATATATATATATATATATACAATAATACATCGTAAATAATAAAATATTTACTAAAATGCGAGGGGTGTACTCACTTTTGCGAGATACTGCATATATTACAGATCATGAACTTCCTGTATATGCCCTGAATATGTATTTTTTTTTTTTTACAAATTAATTTTAGATTATATGTATCTATGAGGAAGGTAAACTCTTTTGATTTGAGTTATTTGATAGAATTTCATAATAATTCTATTTTAATTCAACTTGTATGATTTTTTTTGTTGTTGTTCAAGTTCACTTGGCATCAATTATAGTAAAATTTTATATAATGAAAACCTTTTGTTTTTTTAAACAATACTGAATTGAAAAAAATGGCTATACACTCAACCCAAATATTGTGGTTGCAGCAGGTGGAAGATATACAAAAGCAAAGAACAAACATCAAATACCATATTAATGCTCTCATCAACTGACATAATTAAATATCACATTATTAGTTTTTATTAAAAGCACATCTATAATATAATTTACCAAAATTTCATTTTATTAAAATGATAAAATGTGAATAAAAACAAAATAATTTATATTATATAAAGTTTTCATGTGTCCTGTCTATGTATTATGCTCTTCAATGGGAATTAATCAGCCACTTCGGTCAGCACAGGTACTATTTTTATGGGTAGGCTTTACATTTTCAACTTGCAAACAGCATATGCTAAAGCCTTGATTGGAACGAATGCTGGAAATGACATTTTTTTTTTCCAACCATATATGTTTCTTGCAGTAACAGGTAGGCTCCCTTGTCTGTTGCTGCTGCAGACACACATGAATAATATTAGAAATGTTCAGCATGCCTACATGTCTGTAAAGTCTTACTGATTTAGCATATTTTGTATGCAGGATCTTCAGGAATTCACATCAAAATCTTACTCTGATATAGGCACTTTGGCAGCCATTTCCATTTCCATAAGTTTCAGTTGCCACTGGGAAAACTGGTCATGATGCCTACCGTGGGGACTTGTTCAGACTGCTCATTAGATATGAGTCTCAAAGATCCAACACTAGACTGTGATTTCCAGTCGCTGGTTGATGGATCACTAAAGATAGGCAGCTCAGGTCCAGAAGCAGCAGATGGGTTTTTTATAAGCAGAGAAGATGTGCTGACCAATGGGTTTAGAACACCAAGGAACCTGAAATGACATATCAGAAATTAAATTTTGGGGTTTAAAAATGAATTATCAGCTTTAGAAACTGAGATGTATGCGATGAAGTAAAAAAGCAAAAAATAAATAAAAAATTGAGTGATACTTTTATTTTATTTAACCTGCAATAATTCCCATCAAGCTAGATAACTCTTATGCCCTGTACACACGATCAGACTTTCTGACGGAAAATGCGTACTTGTTGTCGGAAATTACGACCGTGTGTGGGCTCCATCTGACTTTTTCAATCGGAATTTCCGACACACAAAGTTTGAGAGCTGGCTCTAAAATTTTCCGACAACAAAATCCGTTTGCGTAAATTCCGATCGTGTGTACACAATTCCAACGCACAAAGTGCCATGCATGCTCAGAATCAAGCAGAAGAGCCGCACTGGCTATTGAACTTCGTTTTTCTCGGCTCGTCGTACGTGTTATACATCACCGCGTTCTTGACGTTCGGAATTTCCGACCAACTTTGTGTGAACGTGTGTATGCAAGACAAGGTTGAGCCAACATCCTTTGGAAAAATTTGATGGATTTTGCTGTCTGAATGTCCGATCGTGTGTACAGGGCATAATGCCCTGTACACATGATAGGATTTTCCGACAACAAAACCGTGGATTTTATTCTGAAGGATGTTGGCTCAAACTTGTCTTGCATACACACGGTCACACAAATGTTGTCAGAAATTCCAAACGTCAAGAACGCGGTGACATATAGCATGTACGATGAGCTGAGAAAAAAGAAGTTTAATAGCCAGTGCGGCTCTTCTGCTTGATTCCGAGCATGCGTGGACTTTTGTGCGTCGGAATTGTGTACACACGCTCAGAATTTCCGACAACAAGTTTTGTTGTTGGAAAATTTGAGAACCTGCTGTCAAACATTTGTTGGCGGAAATTCTGACAACAAATGTTTTATGGAGCATACACACGGTCGGACTTTCCGACAACAAGCTCACATCCAACATTTGTTGTTGTAAAATCCTATCGTGTGTACAGGGCATAACACTAGCTATAGCCTAACTGTAGCCATAACCCTTGGTCAGCCAGCAAGTAAAACATTATTAAAATTTAGTTATGTGATGTTGGTGAAGCAGTCACAGGCTATACAGGCAGTTGGGTCAGTTAACTGGCTCCTGAACAGTTTCTCCATCTCCTGTTCTGGGCCGTTGGCAAGGATAATTTGTTGTCATAAATGTGATATATGAAAGGCAACAAGGAGATCAACTGAGAACTGCAGTGTACTATGCTCAAACTAGGTCCTCTGTGTGATGATTCCACAATTTTGCTTCCAGACCTTGGGACTCAGATGTCTTCTTAGTCAGCTGCTCATTTGTAACCTAACCTGCCATACTGCAAGGACTTCAGGACAGCTGATCAACAGCAAACAACTTGGCTAAGCTAGTCCCTAGCAAAGATGTGTATTTAGAAACCTTGTCCCGTGTTAAAACTTAATGACCAGGTTACTAGTCATTATTACCATTAAGGCAGGCGGCACTACTGTTTTGAGTCATACAAAAACATCAGGTGTCATAATGAACTATTGAGAATTTACAGAATTCTTCGTATGCTCTGTGTGTTGATACAACATGGTTGACTTTATTGGCATACGCGTAGAAAAAAAAACGAAGGCCCACTGGCTGTTAGCTGTACAGTTAATGATTGTTCTTCTGCAAGCTTAGAATTAGTAACTCACTCTATCCCCAAAAAAGGTAGTTGGTGCAGGCTATGGGCATTCACTTAAGCAGATGCCCATGCCAAGATGTCAAACCAGATTATTAATTGGGGTTCAATGATTCTTTAAAAGATATCTAAAACCTAAAACAAATATTAAATATATTGAAGCTTGTAAGTCTTTAAATGCTGTGCTTGCATGTGTTTTCTGTTTTCAGATTAAATACTGGTATATTTTTTGCAAGTACAGAAAATTCCTTTTGATCTTGCCAGAATTTCAGTGGCATTGTAACTTTCTGTGAACAAATCTGTTATCTCAAACAATGTTATCATGTTCTACAGCTAGCTTCTGCGATCTGCAGAACTTGCCCTCCCTATGAAATGAAGATAAAAAGATGAGAAGGAGTTTTTAGTCCACTTGCGGACTGTAGACTAGGGTGATAACACTGCCCCTCTATAGATTCAGTGCAGTAAATTAGTGTTGACACTATAGCACAGGAAATGTGTTATTGGCAGGATCATTAAATACAATCAAAGAAAACAAAAGTCTGAAATAAGTAGACTAATGCAGCCACCAGAACTAAGGACTGGGAAACCGCAATATATAACATTTTGGTTTAGATATTTTAAGCTTAACATCATTTAGGTGAAGTTCTTAGACTGGGACCATTACATCACTAGGACAGGGAAACACAATTATAGTTTGAAGATAATTCCTATGTTAAAATCATTTAAAGAAGACTGGAGTTGCAAAATATTAGAGCAAACACCTCTATTTCCAACCCAGCTTTCCTGTGCATAAAGCTTTTTTTAAGAAAGTACTTTGTAATGTTAGGCAACTAAATTGATATTAGAATGGATAATGTCAGTAAGGATAAGTTACAATTAAACAAACTTTAATTTACTGACACACCTGGAAAATGTAGGAAACAAATTTACCTTCCAAAGTAGGGATTGAGAACAGGGTGTCTGAAAAGTGATGTCCAGGACATAGGGCCGAGTGAGCCTAGGCTTGCTGTGCTGGATGGAGGGGAGACAGATGGTGCTGTCACTGTTGAAAGAGGTAGTGTCCTCCAAATAGGGTCTATAAGAGGACTGGGGGTTAAAGGAAAATCAAGATACAGCCCCATAGGATGTCTGACATGGAAGGCAGGGCTTGCACCTAATAGTTCTGTTTTCTCACGTTTTCTCCATTTTGCTCTTCGATTTTGAAACCAAACCTATACCAATAAATGATAAATATAATATTTCATTTATTATATAAACTGTACATGGAAAATATATTTCATTGCCCAAAATTTGCTAGATTCTACATTATTAACGTGATATGCCATCATGTATACATATTGAAGTATAGCAGTGTACATATCATGACAATGGCATGAATACAAAAATAACTACTGGCTGGTATGGATAAATTAATTTAATGTTAAATAGCTTATGTATTGTAGTAATAAACATAATATCACAAAGGAGAGGGGTAGCAATATTTATTGTGCTTTGATTTGCAGCTGATGAAGCTTGCTGACATGCCCCAGGTGGTGGGTCCTGGATTCACTGGGCTCAGAGGAAGCTGGTTTAATTATTCTTATGCTGCATACACACGGTCGGATTTTCCGTCGGGAAATGTTGGATGTTAGCTTGTTGTCGGAAAGTCCGACCGTGTGTATGCTCCATCGAACATTTGCTGTCAGACTTTCCGCCAACAAATGTTTGCTAGCAGGTTCTCATATTTTCGACCAACAAAACTTTGTTGTCGGAAAGTCCGATCGCGTGTACACAAGTTAGTTGCACATAAGTTCATGCATGCTTGGAATCAAGCAGAAGGAGCCGCACTGGCTATTGAATGTCCTTTTTCTCGGCTGGTTGTACGTCTTGTACATCACCGTGTTCCCATGTTCGTAAATGTTTGCCAACATTTGTGTGACCGTGTGTATGCAAGACAAATTTGAGCCAACAACCTTCGAACAAAAATCCACAGTTTTCTTGGCGGAAAGTCAGATCGTGTGTACGGAGCATAAGAGTCAACCCAGAAGACCAGAGCGGTGTGTCTGGGGGGGGGGGGGGGGGTGCATGGAAGGTGAGAGCTGCCTTTTATCTTTAAAAATACCTAGGCAATAATATTTTTAATTTTTACCAGAAGACGAAGTTTGTCATTAAGGCCTAATTTAGCCTTATGTTTCCCCAATGTGGTTAGTCTGTGACCATTGCAATGCTAGCAGACTAGTTGGGTGTGATGAGCTCTGCTGTTATTCAGCAGAGGAAATTTAGGAAATTGACCCCCAAAGTCCTCTACATTTTAAGGGAACACCCATTCTGTACATTGGTTAAGCATGAGTATATAAGACCTACTGTATAGAAGGAATTAAGACATAATGGCCAAAGAACCAATGCAGATATGACTAAAGGAATAAGGTTAAAAACAACCAAACAATGGCTTGTGCAATAAAGCATCCAGGAAAGGAATTATAAACTAAAGACAGAGGGCTGGATCATTAGATCACTACATGTATAAAGTACAAGTATGAATTTGCAAATTACAGTACCTGAAAGTGAATGAACAGAAATAATCTTTCATTGTTCTTACTACTCTAAAAAAGTACATTTTTTTGATTGATGGATTACTGCACATCTTCCCTTACTGCATGTTACTCATTGTTTCTCGCCTCATTTTATATTGCTCTATATGTTAAAACTGTAAATAGCACAGACCTGCACTCTTGCTTCAGTTAGGTCCAGCCGCATTGCAAGGTCCTCTCTGCAGAAAGAAATAATAACAATGCATATTAAAATGTTCTATGTGCATGAAATGAGTCTGGTTCTGTAGAAAACATACTCAGACATTCAAAAATAAAATAAAATATGCTGAGGACTTCCAGCAGATTTACTCTACTTTAGTGACTCAGATATGTGTAAATGCCATTGGAGGATTCATGTAATTTTTGATACATATATGACTTATTCAAGAAGGTGAAGTGCAACATGTAAAGTGGCATTAATCATTAGAAACTGAATTTATAATTCAGTGATCTGACAGATAATTGTTTTGGATGGGTTCCTGCACCTTGTGTGGCTCTCTTACCAACTATCTTTGTGTGGCTATCTCATTGATGGTTTTCTATGAACTGTTTTTAATATCATTTGTGGATTAACTACATTTTAACAATAACCCTACAAAAAAAAAAAAAAAAAAAAAAAAGATCCTGTTCCTTTAAAGCATGGTAAATCGCATAGTGCTTGTGCAGTGTTATTTGTCTCTCTCTATGCTGTACAATACCTGGCTGAACCTGCCTGTTCCTGTGTCCCCCTTAGTGTGATGACCATGGTAATCATGGCTGCTGATCCATGATACCGTGGTCAGTATACGTGCCTCCGTCATCCCGCTGCTCCCCCCCCTCCTGCTGCTATTTCATCTGGCAGTAAAGTTAGTGATTCCAATTCCTGTGTGCTTGTTTTAGAATTTTTCAGCTAACTAACTTTTTTCACATTGTGGATATGCGGTCATGTGACTGCCTGGCTGACGTTAGAGGGGATACTCAACCCCTCTTACTGTAGTCCTTAGATCGAGGAAGCAGAGCGGTGGGCGGTCGCATGATCGCACATTGGCAATGAGAAAAAGGGTATTTAGCTGCAGAATTTTAAAAAAACACACACACTGTGTATTATATTGTAGTATTACAGAGGGGCTGGCAGGAATTGGGATCACTGGATTTACAACCACTTTAAATGTATCAAAAGCCTAACCCCTTTTGAAGCGGTGAAGGGTTAGAAACTCTTGTTGTCTGTGTCATGCCCCCTATGTCACCGTGGCCGTGAAAGTAAGGGAAAACCCAAGATTTTGGGATAATCACCAGAAATCTTTCTTCAGTAACACTTTTTGCAGTGAAAACTGTCTAAAAGGAGGTTTTCCTCACCTTGGAGAGATTTCCTCTCACTTCCTGTTATGTTTATAGGAGAAGAAGTAAAGGGTAATGTCTACAATGAGACACAAAAACCTGACAAGATTTTCTAATCTTTTCCTTCTCTAAAAGAAATAAAAAAGTGTTTGCTATAGACACATGTTAAAGCGGGACTTAACTGCATGTGAATTCCCTCCCTCCCCAGTTTCCTTCTCCCTTGCCAGTCTCTTCCAGTTACTTAAAAGATTACTTTCTGCGCTACTCTTTAGAAAAAAAAAGCATTCATAGATGCACTGTCAGTCTCTTCTAGTTATTTGAAATCTGGCAGAGACCAGCGGTGTAGCTTCTGGTAGATAGGTACTATAGCAGCCCACAACATCTGTGCGTGTGCACTTGCGCTGCAAAGTGGCTTATTGAGACACTACATCATGGGATATCTGCATCTTAGTGATCTTAGGAGGCAGCGGGGCCCACTAGGAAGTGCTGCCTTGCACAAAAAGTAACAGAAAAGGTAAACATTGTAATTTTTTTGTGTATTTGAGGAGGGGGGGAGAGACAAAATAATAAAATGTTTTAGTGAGTTAAGTTCTGCTTTAAGTCATTGTAGTAGGCAACAGTGGTTAAATATAATTATATATACTCAACTTCTTGTCTAGTTATTCCACAGAAGAACACTCTAATTTATAAATTTGTTGACCTCTTTAACTTAAGTTGGTGGAAGACAGGCCACATAGAAAAATGATATTACTGTTAAATGTCTCAGTTTCTGTACAGGAGACGGCACTCTTCCATATACATGTGTGCAGGTTCAAAGTAGCTAACTGATCCTGGTATATACTTACTGGCTCATTCAGTGAAGCAATGCAAAGAGTAATGGGAATGTGCACAGAGCAGCAACCTAAAACAACCAGCCATAAATCATCTCAATTCAGGTGACTACAGTAAGTACAATCTGATTGCTGTAGGTTACTGCAGTGCACACCTCGATTGCTCTTTGCACTTCCTAAACGAATAAGCAATGACAATAGCACGACCGCATAGCATGTAATAGTATTGTTATATCATTGTTATATCATTGAGAAGAAGGCTCTCATCCTGATTTCATATAATGGACTGTGCCAATGAGTCTATGTATCTGTTATTTCAAACAATTTCAAAAACAATCTGTAATTTGACAGTTGCATTATATTTCCATTCCATTTACAGCACAGAGCAATGCAAGCTATTTGTAATCTCTGATTATTATACAAACTACTGGAGGTATTTTAAGATAACCTTGTAGTGAATATATTAAAACTAAAGATTTTGTTTGCATAATGATGTCTCATTTAGCATTTTAGAATCATTAGTAATTTCCTAAGGGCCATATTCATAAAAGCATTAGGCTAAGTATTATGCATGTAAATGAAGTTAAATGTCTGGTAAAGCTTGACATCTAGTAATGATCTCAAAGTTCAAAACCAATGCTTTGAATTTTATAATTTTATAAATCTTTTATTGTTTTTTTTGTGTGAGTAGCTCCAAGTTATGGATAACATGATGTCAAGGTACTTAGCAATCCTTCTGAATGTGATTGTCACAATGAACATTTGTTAGCCCAATGCATTTACCATTTACTGATTTCATTGATGCATAAACAATGGATGACATCCATATACATCCAAAAGCGAGAACTAGCTTGAAAAAATGAGCCCTTTCCCGGATTGTAGATTTTTAATGCAGGGAAACCTGGCTCTATCAGGGTGGCATTTTTCATTTCTATCCAAGATAACCAATTGACGGCTATGATGTGACTGCTTTAATACATTTTCAGACGCTATTTTGAAGATCTATGGTGTGCTAACAATATATGCTTTGACTTGTGTTGACATCACCTATAGCACCCACTTGATTCAAGTCATTGTCAGGAATATGTGCGATTGGAATCTTCTACTAATAATGGATTAGACATGATTGATAAACATGTATGTAAACAAAAGTTGCACCATGTGAACGTGGGCATGAGAGCAATAATTCTAGTACTATCATTCACAGTTAACTTGAATTTGATAACCTGTAAAGGCTTTTAAAGCATTACCTATGTACAATTTTTTTGTACCATAGTTTTTTGCCATATCACTGGCACATGTAAATTTTAAGACTTGACACGTTTGGTATCTATGTACTCAATACAGCCCTGTCTAATATAAATTACAAATAAATTGTGTATTATATGGTGTTTGTGTGCACTAAAATTAACCTTAGTGTATTTTTTCCAGAAAATATAGATTTGATAAACATTTGTGCAAATATTGTTTGGCATAAACATTGCCACCATTTTTTTCTACCGGGCCTCTGCTTTCATAAAGTGTATAATTGTTGGTGAGTTTAAGTCATTTTCTAGAAAAAATGCAGATGTATGCAAACAAAGTGGGAAGTGGTTAAAATCAGTTAAAATCAGCTAAACCTATTACAGGTGCTTGGTGTTCAAAATCTTACAGTTTGGTTTCTTAGAAAGCAAGCACAGCCAGAGAAGAAAACCCTGTCACCTGCCAACATGCTGCAAAGAAGAACCTTACCTCCCTCTACAGAGGTCCAATATCCACCTGCTTAGTCAGACCTATAGCTCTGCAATCAGCAAACTCCCTGTTGATTGAAAAACATGACTCTGACACAGGGGATGTGTTTGCAGAGAGACTACTGTTTCCACACAAATCGCAAGGGACTTATCCTACAGCATGCTGGTAAGGGACAGACTTTTCTACTCAGGATTTGGAAGCTTTCCAAAGAACACAAATTGTTAGATTTTGAACATCTTTGCCTTGATGACACTGGAATGAAAAGTAACATATATATTAAAGCTTTGACTTCTCATAGGGAGCTGCTCTAGCATTTGCTGACTTTCTTTGGCTAAGTAGGTTGCCTTAACATTTGCTTGTGGTTAAATAGAAAGACCAGCCATCTTCTATTTTGAGAGGTTATTTGAATCTCGTTCTATCATGCCATACCAGATAAAGGTTGATATTTTAAGATCTTATGTTTTTCAACAGCTGAACTTTAGATTGCCTAAGCTTGACCTAAAATCATAACAACAGTTTTGAAGAAAAAAATAGTTATTTTAGCAGTGTAAAAGCTACCTGGTAAATACATCTGGGTAATGGGATTTCATGAAGGCCCTCTCCAACTCTTCCAGCTGATAGTTACTGAAGGTAGTGCGGTAGCGGCGCTGCTTCCTTTTTCCTATGGCTACAGATAGTTCAACTTCGGTGTTCTGCTGGTTTTCAGCTTGCTCTTTCCTATCAACGTCTTTACTATTCTTTGGCACATATGTGGCCATATTTTCTCCATTGGCCACTTTGGTTGATGTTATTTCCTTTTCCTTGACTTTAACATGGGGACCAAGGTTGTATACGATCTTCACAGGAGAGGATACAATATCTTTTTTACCTAAACAAAAATCACAGTTTGTTATTAATTGCCTCTTCATTCCAACGCATCCTCATTTTCCAAAACGTAATCATGTTGTTTCCATTCCATGATTTTATAAAAAACAAATTCACTGGGGTTAGGTGGAGCCCCTACTTTAGGTCACAGTGTAAATCAGTGTTAAAGTGGAAATGCCAACATTGTAAACAAACCTTTCTTCACATCTATGAAAACAAACATCCTCACTTATTAAATTATGTATTCAGTGGAGGAGCACATTCTCCTTAATTACAGAGTTATTTTCTAAATAATTATCTAAAGGATAATTTCTATTTATCAATGTTCCATTTAAAGTTACTAGATTTTGGAAGTAAATATATTTTTGCAGGTATCATGTGATATTATTTTTACTATTATTATTTTACTCTTTAATTATATGTAAATATTTTTCAGCATAACCTGGACAAATATTGTTTGTTCTAATGGCGACAATTACAAGGTGAGGAGGCCAGCTGTGCAAAAATGTTCTATCTATACTGAATTATAATAAACAATATTATTCTAAGAGTGGTATACTGTACATCCACATCTTATGTCTAAAGCTGATGTTCCTTCCAGTTAATTTACTATATATAGAAAATAATAAAAATAATAAATAAAAAAGTTAAAAAAAGATATATCTTTTGGAAATTGTATGTGTGTGTGTATATATATATATATATATATATATATGTATGTATATATATATATATATATATATATATATATATATATATATATATAATATATATATATATATATATATATATATTGCATTTAATGGTAAACAGTAACACAAATTATTATTGCCTACATTTATTTATTGAGCAAAATATGTACTAAAGCATGCCACAAAACTGTTTTTAAAAAAAAAGAAATATATATATATATATATAGCACTGATGTGTCAAAAGTTTCAATTCGGACTCTTATAGATGCTTAACGTAAAAGGATATAGATATATATATAAATTACCTTCGAAGCCCCGCGACCTATATAATATTGATGAATAAGCATAACCAAACAACCTATGTTTTCATGCTTTTATGCGCACAAAAGACGTGACATACACTCACCAGCGTTTGGTGTCGATGTTGAGTGGTCCTCGGGGGGTCTCTTCTTGTCTCCTGAACTTTGGGATACTCCTAGAATGCTGTCAATGAAGTATGAGGTCAGAAGCTGGACAGGAGGCTGTGTAGGGCAGGCAGTCTCTTTGGAGCTGTCCAGAGTAGAGGGTGCTGGAGTCTGCATTTTGTCTCAGTAAAATTCTATGTGATGTTGAGGAAATGCAACCTGTAGTGGACTGTGAGCACAGGACATTCTCTTCTACTCATCTCATTGGTCATGACACTGTCCTCCACATGTCCCTGTCGTCATTATCACACACTTAAAGCCATAAAAGAGGGTGGGCACTTCTGGTGACATTTTTTTTTAAAGCAGAAACTGGTGCAAGTGCTTGAGAGATTATTACACAAACTATTGTCCTGATCTGTTAAAGCCTATTCAGGGACCCTGCAGCTGTAAAGTCCATTTAAACATTCACCCTACACAGTGTACTAAAGTAATGCTATTCATGGATAAACATTTTTTTTTGGCACAGATTGCACAAATGATCTTTAGTCTTTTGAATTTATATTAAGAGTCACCTGTATTATTATTATTCTTAAACTGAAATTGTAAGATTATCACATTAACCTCACTATAAATAACATAAAGCAATTTTGATTTTGTAGATTGTTACATCTACGATCATCATGATGGGAAAATGAATGAATCTGTCAGGGGAAATTATTTTTTTTAAACCCTAATGGTTTTATGTTAAACTTATTCTCTCATGTGTTAAACTGTATCACTAGGTAGTAGAGCACTTTAAAACATGCTACTGTTGCCGTATAATCAATCAGAATATTAAATCATTTAATAATAAATAATAATTTTAATAATATTATATCATTTACAGCTACGCTCTTCTAAAAAATGTTATGCTATCATTGCTCTAGTGTTTTATTAACTTGTTTCTGCGCCTGTCATATTTCAGGTTCTGGGAGAATGAGATGGGTGGTAACGCATGCTAGGAAAGTTTCACGAGCTGGTGCAAGAATCACTCTTCTGACTAAAAACTCAATTTACTAAGATGGATTAATTATTATAACATCACTACTTATTTTATCTCATGAAAATGTTGTCCTAAAATGTTTAATTTACAAACATAGATGTCACCAAAATGCATCATTTTTTTTTATCACTTGAAGTAAACATCAGTCTCTCAAAATCCCCATTATTTTATATAAATTGTTCGTTTATCTTTTGAAGTTTTATTCAACCACTACCTCAATCCTTTTCCTTCTCTTCTACATAAACAGCTAATGAACCTTCCAGTATCACTTTACTGTTTCCACCGACTCGCCCGAGAAATGATCTACAAGTGCGCCTGGCTGGTCACAGTTTTGATAAAAGACTAGATCGTCTTTGATTACCTCTATGGCCCTTGAGGACTGGAGCGACGACATGATGTCACTTCCGGTCCAGGGTGAAAGTAAACATTGTTTTTTAAAGCAAAAGATCAAAAATGTTTTTATTTTTTTTATTTTTTTTTATTTTGTCTTTTGCTTTTAAAGGTAAAGGAGAGATTTGGGGTCATTTTGACCCCAGGTTTCTCCAACAAGAGGAACTGTCATCCTTATTTCTATTACAAGGATGTTTAGATTCCTTGTGATAGCAATAAAAGTGATCAGAGAAAAAAAAAATCAAAGGAACAGGGTAAAAAAAAAATATTTAAGAATTTTTTTTTTTAAAGCGACCCTATGTAAGTTGCGCATGCATATGTAAATGGTGTTTGCACCACACATGTGAGGTATCGCCGCAAACATTAGAGCGAGAGCAATAATTCTAGTGCTAGACCTCCTCTGTAACTCTAAACGGGTAAACTGTAAAGGCATTTAAAGCATCACCTATGGAGATTTTTAGGCTCCCCAAAGTTTTTCACAATTCCACAAGTGTGCACAATTTTAAAGCGTGACATGTTAGGTATCTATTTACTCGGCGTAACATTATCTTTCATTTTATACATAAAAATTAGGGTATAATTGTGTTTTTTGTTTTTTTAATTTGGTAAAACATATTTTTTCCAAACAAAATTGCAATTGAAAAAAACCCACTGCGCAAATACCGTGTTACATAAAAAAATTTCAATGATCACCATTTTATTCCCTAGGGCCTCTGCTACAAAAAAAAAAAAAAAAACAAACAAAAAAATCATCTATCTATCTATCTATCTATCTATCTATCTATCTATCTATCTATCTATCTATCTATCTATCTATCTATCTATCTATCTATCTATCTATATCTATCTATATATAGATCTAGATCTAGATCTATCTATATATATATATATATATATATATATATATATATATATATATATATATATATATATATATATATGTATATATATATATATATATATATATATAGATATAGATATAGATATAGATATATCTATATCTATATCTATATATATATAGATATATATATATATATATATATATCTATATCTATATATATAGATATATATATATATATATATATATATATATATATATATATATACTGACTTAAACTTGTAAACAAAGAATGCCAGAAAAGGCCTGGTCTTCAACTGTTTTTTATATTTATTTAGTTACTTCTTAGTTTCCACGCCTAGCAAATGATGTCATACATCCCAAGAGTTTTCAGTTAAGCACACCCTCCTGCCTGTATGCCTGAGCTAATTGCTACATAAATTATCTGCTATTACTCAAGATAGTGACAGCCAGAAATGCTAGGGGGTGTTTTCCAAAGTGATTTCTCAGCAAAATAAAATGAATCAAATAGCGCTTTTGGTTTGTGGTGCTCAGATGCAGTATAGTTCCGCTTTATTGTGATGTTGGCATGTGCTAGCAAAACTGTGCATAGCTTTGTAACTACTTAGTGTAATCGGGCAGATTATACCTTGTTTTTTTCAGGATTATTTGGGCCTTTATTTGATGATAAATAGTATTGACCCATGACCCACTGCTACCAAAAAAACAAAATAAATTCTCTACTCCTAACAGTGATACCATATATGTGTATATTATTTGTTGTTTGCACTTGTAGTAGGGCCAAAAAACAATACTGCACATTTTTTTTTTCCCACACACTGACGTTGACAGAAAATAATTTTTTAACCCTACCTAAATATATTGACCTGGCTTCTATAAAGTTATTTACATGAGACGTAACTACCCCAAGAAATTAAATAAATTCTGTGTAGCTTGGGTAGAGGCGAGAGATTTAATGCTGTAATAAACCTCACCTTTAAAAAAAAAAGAAAAAAAAACCCTGCAAGACAATGTCATAATGTGCTGGTATGCATCACATACTAGCACGTAATGTAAAACTTACCTTAGAATGTAGCCCTCCAGCGGCGCACTGTCACCACTGACAGGGCTTCCATCTTTTACCTGGTCTTCCTTCCGGGTTCAAGTGCTCTGGCCTTCTGATTGGCCGAGCCATGATGATGTCACTCCCCCGCATGCATGCAGGAGTCGCGGCTGCAGCACGGAGCACTGAATGCAGTGTGAATATCTCCTAAACCATGCAGGCTTAGGAGATATTTACTGTACCTTCAGGTAAGATTTATTACAGGCTTACCTGTATGTACAAGTTAAGACTTAATGTATGTACAAAAATAAGACTTTACTACCACTTTAACAATATGATGTAGCAACCTTTTCACTCCCTATTTACTGCTGTTAGTCCTATCTAGACCAACACAATACAATTCCATGTACAGAACAATGGTTTTCTGTGCTTTTCTCCCCTCTTCCTTCTCTCTTTACAGTCTTCCCCATTTCTCCTTCCTCTGCCTCCCCCCCCTTTTTTTCCTCCCCGCTCCCCCTTCCTAGGTATACTTAAATGTCTGCTTTTAATGCCTTAGAGCCGGTTCACACCACGATCCCAGGCATTTCCGTGTTTTGTGCGTTTTGTCAGACCATTTATTTTAAGATGAACAGGTATTTTTCTATACTTGCAGGGTCTTTAATTTGATAAAATGGGAAATGTGCATGTATGGAGAGATATACCGCATTTATTATTAATTATTAATTATTATTATTAATTTTATTATTACTTTGCCCTGAGACATGCTTTAAGTCATCCATAAGAGGGATTTTTGGCAAAGTGTTATGAGGTCACAGACATCTTTGTAAGTCTGAGGGCCTATAGCAAGAAGCCACACATATGCAGTCCTGTGCTGCCCAACTGGCTGGTAGAAGAATGGGAGTGGTGTGGCCCAGCTTAGGCCTTAGCTTCTGGTCCAAGTTCCTACTGATCTGTGGTCTGTAGAGGGATATATGAATAGCACGTGTAGGTTGGTGGGGGCCTGTTAGGGCTATGTTATATAAAAATATCAAGTAAAAGCAAGAGAGGGTGGCTGCGTTCCTACATTCAGTAGGACCATGGAGAACTAAAGTAGTTACCCTCTAATGGGAAATGGAATCACAGCAGCAAAAAGAAAAAAAATGGAATTTGGAGGAGACTGGGAGCAATAGAAGGTAATTTGTTTGTATAGAAGAAGGTACTTCAAAGTGTATTTTATCCTAAATATTTTTTTTTCTATGTGCATGTTCACTTGAGTGTATTTTATAAATCATAGTCTCTTTCCTTTTCATTTATGTCTTTTATCTGAAGTACCTAATTGATCCTGCCAGTGACTTTTCTTCTGTGTTCCAAACTGACCACATAAAGCACATAAGCTGATCTGTGTTAGCTTGGTCAGTTTTCATCCTTTGGCTGCCATTAAAGGTATAGGACACTGTGCAGACACACAGCATGCCTGTATTGGGTGGGCTGTTCAGCCACAACACCCCTCCCCCCCAGTCACAGCCTGCCTCTTGAACACTCCTCCTTGAACACAGCCATCTACAGTGCCTTGAAAAAGTATTCACACCCCTTGAAATTTTCCATATTTTTCTCATGTTACAACCAAAAACATCAATGTATTTTATTGGAATTTTATGTGATAAACCAACATAAAGTGACACATAATTGTGAAGTGGAAGGAAAATAATAAATGGGTTTCAAAATGATTTACAAATAAATATGTGAAAAGTGTGGTGTGCATTTTGTATTCAGCCCCCTTTACACTGATAACCCTAACTAAAATCTAGTGGAACCAATTGCCTTCAAAAGTCACCTAGCTAGTAAATAGAGTCCACCTGTGTAATTTAATCTCAGTATAAATACAGCTGTTCCGTGAAGCCTTCAGAGGTTTGTTAGAGAACATTAGTGAACAAACTGCAGAATGAAGAACAAGGAACACACCAGACAGGTCAGAGATAAAGTTGTGGAGAAGTTTAAATCAGGGTTAGGTTATAAAAAAAAATCCCAAGCTTTGAACAACTCACGGAGCACTGTTCAATCCATCATCCGAAAATGGAAAGAGTATAACACAACCACAAACCTACCAAGACATGGCCGTCCACCTAAACTGACAGGCCAGGCAAAGAGTGCATTAATCAGAGAAGCAGCCAAGAGGTCCATGGTAACTGTGGAGGAGCTGTAGAGAATCACAGCTCAGGTGGGAGAATCTGTCCACTATTAATCGTGCACTCTACAAATCTGGCCTTTATGAAAGAGTGGCAAGAAGAAAACCATTGTTGAAAGAAAGCCACAAGATGTCCTGTTTGCAGTTTGCGAGAAGCCATGTGGGGGACACAGCAAACATGTGGAAGAATGTGCTCTGGTCAGATGAGACCAAAATGGAACTTTTTGGCCTAAAAGCCTTACCCTATGTGTGGCGGAAAATTAACACTGCACATCACTCTGAATATACCATCCCCACTGTGAAACATGGTGGTGGTAGCATCATGTTGTGGGTATGCTTTTCTTCCAATCTGACAGAGCTTGGGCTATTTTGAAAAGAAGAATGAGCAAAAATTTAACTCTCTAGATGTGCAAAGATGGTAGACATCCCCAAAAAGACTTGCAGTTGTAATTGCAGCGAAAGTATTGACTTGAGGGGGGGATACAAATGCACACCATGCTTTTCAAATATTTATTTGTAAAAAATGTTGAAAACCATTTATCATTTTTCCTTCCATTTCACAATTATGTGCCACTTTGTGTTGGTCTATCACATAAAATCCCAATAAAATACATTTTTGGTTGTAATATAACAAAACGTGGAAAATTTCAAGGGGTATGAATTTTTTTCAAGGCACTGTACATCTTACCTTGGCTGAACAGACTATGGAATACAGACACATATTGGGGTTGATTTACTAAAACTGGAGAGTGCAAAATCTGGTGCATCTCTGCATAGAAACCAATCAGCTTCCAGTTTTTTTTTTTTGTCAAAGCTTAATTGAACAAGCTGAAGTTAGAAGCTGATTGGCTACCATGCAGAACTGCACCAGATTTTGCACTCACCAGTTTTAGTAAATCAACCCCATTGAATATGCACAGTGCACCCACTATCAGGAAGAAGAGATGCATGGTCACCAGACAGGACAATTAAACCTTGTAAAAAAGGTAGGAAACCTAATTTCTGCAATTAAGCAAAAGCAGCAATAAAAAGAGCGCTTTTGCGCTATTGAGGGCCGGTTCACACCACAAAAACGCACTCCACATCTGTTCCTGATTTGTTTGTGTATTTGATGTGTTCCAGTGCGTTTTAATGCGTTTTACTGCGTTCCAGTACAGTCCAGTACAGGAAAAATGCGGCAAGTTTTTTTTTCTGGAACTGGAAAGCCCTGGAACTGACTGCACTGGTATGAACTATGCCATTGGAAACCGTATAACCTTCTTTCCATGTGTTTTTGATGCAGAACAAAAATGCACTGGACTGCATGTGGTGTGAACTGGCCCTGAATATTTTTTTCTCTTTTACTTAAGGGCCAGTTCACACCATAGAAACGCAGTCCGGATGCTTTTCTGCATGCACATTTTTGACGTGCTTTTGGTGCCTTTTTGATGCATTCCAGTGCTTTTTTTTCTCCCTCTTTTTTCATCACCTTTAATAAGGACATGTGTGTTCCAGTGCGTTTCTGGTGCTTTTAGGTGCGTTCCGGTGTATTTTTGATGAGTTTTACCATGTTCCAGTACAGTTCAGTGCAGAAAAAATGCAGCATGTTTACTATTTTTTCTGGAACTGGAACGCGCTGAAACTGACCACACTGGTGTGAACTCTGCCATTGAAAACTATATAACCTACTATCCATGCGTTTTTGGTGCAGAAAAAAAAAAAAACGCACTGGACTGCATGTGGTGTGAAATTGCCCTAAAGCAGTTATGGTACTTGCATAGCTATAACTGTATTGGAAAATGTCTATAACATGGTATGTTCACAACTACTTTAAGAATACATACATGAATAGAATTCTTATTTTTTAAACCAAAATTTTGCATCACCGTCAGATGACAGACTTGTGTTATGTGCAGTTTATTTACACATTAGAGATCCTTGATATTTGCACTGCAGGAACCACAGATTGTGTGTGCAGTAATAGTTGCGCCTTGTTAAAGAAGTCTACATGTTAAAGTCAGAGCGCCACCTCAGGTCAGTGTGTGGAGCTGGCTCTGCATATCACTATGCATTACAGAGGACATCCAGATGGTAGATCCTAATACAGATCCAGCCATAGAAAAGAAAGGAAAAGATTTTACAAGTCATTATTTCATGACAGGAATGGGTTTAATGCCCTGTCCCAGATTTTGGAATTGTTTTATGAAATACTGTGTGAATTAAAATGTGTAAAAAAATAAAAAAAGTCTTTTTAAATCCTAACAATCAACTTCTCTTATTTGCTCCCTTTTGGTCTGCTAACAAAAAAAAATGGAAATAGTTTTGTTAAGTCTGTTTAATAAGTTCAAGAAATACCTGTTGATTTTTCAGAAATCTTGTGACCTGATAACTTTCTGTGCTCTGTGTACAAGGAGGGATTTTGGAGATGAGGAAGGGGGAGGAGATGAGGAGAGGTCGGAGTTTCTTGCAATCCATCAGAAATGAAGTAGGCAGGGCTGACACCACATGCTTTGGAATTTAGAGCCAAAACTATACAGTGTTGTCATGTCATAGAGGAAGATAGGAGCACACTGTATTTCAGTATTTGCAGTGTGTTAAAATGATAGAACATGGAGGAATGTGCATATGTTACACTATGGGGACACAGCAGCTGTGTGAACACAGCCGCAGGTCCTAATTGGACAGACATGTTGATGTAGATGTACAGCTCTGAAAACAGACACTGTCAATAAACTACACCTGCACACCTGTCAAAATAGGACCTGCGGCTGTGTTCATACAGCTGCTAAGTCCCCATAGAGTAAAAGACCGCTTCAGCCACATGAACAAACCACTCATTCACAAGGCCAGAGTATAAATGTGAATGCACTCTTACGGTTTGTTCAATTGTGAGGTTAGGGTGGTAAAACCCAGTGATTGGGATACCTTTTACTGCCCCCCAACCGCTACTACCTTTAGCTGCAGAAGCAGCGGCTGGGGGTGTACACATGCCGTTGTTTTAAAACTTTCCTCACAGCCATTGTAGGAATTATACCCCCTGTTGCAATTACTGTAACAAATCCCCCTGTGGCTCTCCCTGCAGCAGCTGAAAGCTGGGAGGGAGAGGAGGAGAGGGAACCACAGGGGGATCTGTTTCAGGCTGGGATCACACTTATGCGAATTGAATGCAGGTTTCTCCGCATCCAATTTGCATAAGCCTATATTCATACTGACTGCGGGAATGAAATCGTGCGAGTTCAGCTGATTTCATTCCCGCATGTCAGTCCCGACTTCGGGGGTGATTTCAGAGACATCTGTGCGGGTTTCTGCACAGATGTCAATGGAAATCGCACCCCCAAATCGCCAAAATTAGTACAGAAACTACTTTTGGGAATCGGTGCGGCACTGCACCGATTCAGCTGCTGTCATTGCTGGCAATTGCCACCGATTTGACATGCGATTTGACATGTCAAATTGCATGCCAAATCGCATCAATGTGAACCAGGGCTAAAGGTGTTTAGATCAGATGCCAAAAGCTGGTTGTAGACGGAGCAACATTCACACTGGTCAGCTCTCAAAGTATAGAGGTAATCATAGGCGTGCGCACAGGGTGTGCCGGGTGTGCCCAAGGCACACCCTAATCACCCTGTGCACATTGGTGTTATCGCTCTGTGTAGCAGCAGTAACAGGGGAAAGATCTCCCTCTTACCGGCTCTGCCATAAGAGAAGTGTTTATGCTCTTCTCTTTTACTGTGCCAGCAGGGAGATCAATGTGACGGGGTCATATATATGTAGACACCCGCACACACATGTGTGTTTGAGCTTAAGGGTGCACACCCTAATGCAATAGGCTGCGCACACCTATGGAGGTAATATTTAAAAAGCTGCTTGGTATCGCTGAATATAATAAAATAGCTAATGCGCTTTAAAATTGCAGTTATCGTTATACAGGATTGATAGAGCACCAACAGCTTGCACAGCACTTTTATCCTAGAAGAGGAACCTGTCATGATTGGACATACTCAGAAAGGAAATATTCAATAATTATTTTAACTGCAGGGTTACTAAGAAGACTTACTTACTATATTTTGTTTACTGGTATATTTAACATGCAAAAAAAAAGTGCTGTATGGAAAACCTCATCTTAGTGAACAGGTGTGATTCTCTGCACAGCTCAGCAGCACACTCTAGTGGTCCACTTATGAATCCCAAGTGAAAAAAAGACATAGGAACTCTTTCTTTATACTGTATAGACAATTCAATCTCTATTGTATACAGAGAAACACAGTATTAACCACTTTTGGGTAAACATTCATGAGGAATAGCCCTCCCCAAATAGGATATTGCACTAAACCTGTAGGTAACTAAGAGAGGTAACTAAGGGTTTACCTTACTGGGAAATTAACCACAAGTATGTAGATGCACACCAACATGGAAATAATTCAAGCTTTATATAAGAAGAGATCAGTAACAGTACATACATCCAATATATAAACAGGTATTAATTGGAATTGAGCTGATCACTGGCAGGAACTGTGGTGTTACACTGAAGGTATTGAATAAGATTTTAAAATATTTAAATTATGGGAAACCTGATAATAGAAGAAATTAAAAATAAATAAAACTCCTGTAAAAATTCCACTATGATGTGAAACCAAGAAGGAACGTAAAGCTGAATAAGTCTCTTGACAGTGTTTGCTGAAGTAGAAAAAAAAACAAAAAAACAAAAAAACAAACAATGGCTGCTCTTGTATTTCTATCCTGACGGGTTTGTTGTAATCAGCAACTATTTTATATAGCTGGTCATAAAAGTGTACCTGTTCCAGACACACTAAAGTATGGTCTACCATTGTTGGAAAGATCATCAGTGGCCTTATTTTACCTTTCTGCCTATAGTAACAAAGGGATTCTCTATTCACTTTCCTATACCACAGTAGGAGAATAAAAGTGAAGAAAATGCTGGTGCCTGGAGCAAATATATTCACAGACATATTAATAAATAAAGCCTTATATGAGTAAATGTATGCTAAACAGACTGATTGTTACAGATTTATACATATTTTTCTGTATACAGCTTAGTAAAATGAAGAGGTTACAATCAGAACGAACATATTTCTGTAGAAAAATAGGTGAAAATTTCCTTTGATAAACACTGGCCATGTAAAATATTTAATGGCTGCAGAATGCAAAACACGTTGAATGCACTTCTAAGCTGTAAGAGCAGTTATTGTACTGAGTTTGGTCTTTTATGCTCTGTAAATTATTATGCAATATATAACACTGTTCCCATACAAGAAAAAAAAAAGGAAATGTGGCACTGAAACTCACAGTCAGGCTATCTACTCTGCTTTATTCCCTCCCAAATAGTTTCTAATCTGAATTGCAACTGAACCTCCAAGCTAAAGATCCTGATGTGGCCACCAGATGCATAACCTGGCTCTAGCCTATGCTGGTTATTGAGCCCTAAGCTAAAACTAGCTATAGAATTTCAGACAAGAAGGGACAAGGTTAAGTAGAATTATAGGAACTATATTGCAATAAACAAGTCTACCATCTCTCCAGAGATGCTCAATCAACTTCAAGTCTGGGCTCTGGCTGGGCCACTCAAGGACATTCACAGAGTTGTCCTGTAGGTACTCCTTTGTTATCTTTGCTGTGTGCTTAGGGTCCTTGTCCTGTTGGAAAATGAATCTTCACCCCAGTCTGGGGTTCAGTGTGCTCTGAAGCAGGTTTTCATCAAGGATGACTGTATATTGCTGCATTCATCTTTCCTTCGATCCTGACTAGTCTGCCAGTTCCTGCCACTGAAAAACATCCCCACAACATTATGCTGCCACCACCATGCTTCATTGTAGGGATGGTATTGGGCAGGTGATGAGCGGTGACTGGTTTCCTCCAGACATGACGCTTGCCATTCAGGCCAAAGAGTTCAATCTTTGTTTCATCAGACCAGAGAATTTAGTTTTTTATGGTCTGAGAGTCCTTCAGGTGCCTTTTGGCAAACTCCAGGCGGGCGGTCATGTGCCTTTTACTGAGGAGTGGCTTCCGTCTGGCCACTCTACCGTACAGGCCTGATTGGTGGAATGCTGCATAGATGGTTGTTCTTCTGGAAGGTTCTCCTCTCTCCACAGAGAAATGCTGGAGTTCTGTCAGAGTAACCATTGGGTTCTTGGTCACCTCCCTGACCCTATATAATTTATAAATATATTAAAAAGTAAGGGTCCCAACACTGAACCTTGGGATACACCATTAACAACCCTAGACCATTCAGAGCATGAATCATTAACCACTACTCTCTGAATACGGTCTTTTAGCCAGTTTTCTATTCTTTTACAAACTGATTTTTCCAAGCCTGTAAACTTTAAAGCGGAGGTTTGCTGAAAAAAAATATTAAAAGCCAGCAGCTACAAATACTGCAGCTGCTGACTTTTAATATATGGACACTTACCTGTCCAGGGAGCCCGCGGTGTTGGCAGCCGAAGCCGATCCGTCCTTCGGCTCTCGGCTGCTGCCGCTGCCATCCTCGATAAGGGAATAAGAAAGTTAAGCTGTGCGGAAGTGGAAGTTCCATTTTTGGGTGGAACTCCACTTTAACTTACACATTAGCCATCTGTTAGAAACTGTGTCAAACACTTTTGCAAAATATAAGTATACTATATCCACACCCATGCCTTTGTCTAAGGTTTTGCTTACCTGGTGGTTGCTGGTGCCAGTGTTTGTGCGGGTCCCATGGCGGCCCGTCCCGCACAGATGTGAACATAGCCTTAAATATAAGCACCACATTGGCCTTACGCCAATCCAGTAGTATGCCAGTCATTAAAGAGCCCCTAAAAGGATAAACAGTGGCTTTGAAATGACAGAGCTCAATTCCTTTAGGACACGTAGGTGTATACCATCTGGTGTAGCACACCCCACGTAGGAGCTGCAAATTAAGGGATCCCCCACTCCTGCACAGCCAGGCACACCAAATCTTCTCAGGCACACAGAGTCGCAAAACAGTTCGTAGTTTTGTTTTTGTTATTTATTAAGGGATTAACAACTTGGATAGGGATAGGAGGTTATGGGATGCCCACTTGACTTTAGTAATCTTAGATACAACTTCCTTCATCTGTATATACATCTACTGTATATACAGACTCCTTTTCACTTTCCTCCTGCACTCTCTTGGCCTTTCACTTGCTCATCCGCTGCTGGTTAGGGATGAGCCGAACACCCCCCTGTTCGGTTCGCACCAGAACATGCGAACAGGAAAAAAATTCGTTCGAACACGCGAACACCGTTAAAGTCTATGGGACACGAACATGAATAATCAAAAGTGCTAATTTTAAAGGCTAATATGCAAGTTATTGTCAATAAAAGTGTTTTGGGACCTGGGTCCTGCCCCAGGGGACATGAATCAATGCAAAAAAAAGTTTTAAAAACGGCCGTTTTTTCAGGAGCAGTGATTTTAATAGTGCTTAAATTCAAACAATAAAAGTGTAATATCCCTTTAAATTTCATACCTGGGGGGTGTCTATAGTATGCCTGTAAAGGGGCGCATGTTTCCCGTGTTTAGAACAGTCTGACAGCAAAATGACATTTTGAAGGAAAAAACACATTTAAAACTACCGCGGCTATTGCATTGCCGACAATACACATAGAAGTTCATTGATAAAAACGGCATGGGAATTCCCCACAGGGGAACCCCGAACCAAAATAAAAAATAAAAAAAATTGATGTGGGGGTCCCCCTAAATTCCATACAAGGCCCTTCAGGTCTGGTATGGATATTAAGGGGAACCCCAGCCAAAATTAAAAAAAAAAATTGACGTGGGGTTCCCCCTAAATTCCATACCAGACCCTTCAGGTCTGGTATGGATTTTAAGGGGAACCCCGCGCCAAAAAAAAAAAAAAAACGGCGTGGGGTCCCCCTAAAAATCCATACCAGACCCTTATCCGAGCACGCAACCTGGCAGGCCGCAGGAAAAGAGGGGGGGACGAGAGTGCGGCCCCCCCCCTCCTGAACCGTACCAGGCCACATGCCCTCAACATTGGGAGGGTGCTTTGGGGTAGCCCCCCAAAACACCTTGTCCCCATGTTGATGAGGACAAGGGCCTCATCCTCACAACCGTGGCCGGTGGTTGTGGGGGTCTGCGGGCGGGGGGCTTATCGGAATCTGGAAGCCCCCTTTAACAAGGGGACCCCCAGATCCCGGCCCCCCCCCTGTGTGAAATGGTAAGGGGGTACTTACCCCTACCATTTCACTAAAAAACTGTCAAAAATGTTAAAAATGACAAGAGACTGTTTTTGACAATTCCTTTATTTAAATGCTTCTTCTTTCTTCCTTCATCTTCTTCTTCTTCTGGTTCTTCTGGCTCTTCTGGTTCTTCCTCCGGCGTTCTCGTCCAGCATCTTCTCCGCGGCGTCTTCTATCTTCTTCTCCTCGGGCCGCTCCGCACCCATGGCATGGGGGGGGAGGCTCCCGCTCTTCTCTTCATCTTCTTCTCTTCTTCATCTTCTTCTTCATCTTCTTCTTCATCTCTTCTTCCTTCTTCTCTTCTTCATGTCTTCTGCGGGCCGCTCCGCAGCCATGCTGGCATGGTGGGAGGCTCCCGCTGTGTGACGGCGTCTCTTCGTCTGACGGTTCTTAAATAACGGGGGGCGGGGCCACCCGGTGACCCCGCCCCCCTCTGACGCACGGTGACATGACGGGACTTCCCTGTGGCATTCCCCGTGACGTCACAGGGAAGTCCCGTCATGTCACCGTGCGTCAGAGGGGGGCGGGGTCACCGGGTGGCCCCGCCCCCCGTTATTTAAGAACCGTCAGACGAAGAGACGCCGTCACACAGCGGGAGCCTCCCACCATGCCACAGCATGGCTGCGGAGCGGCCCGCAGAAGACATGAAGAAGAGAAGAAGGAAGAAGAGATGAAGAAGAAGATGAAGAAGAAGATGAAGAAGAGAAGAAGATGAAGAGAAGAGCGGGAGCCTCCCCTCATGCCATGGGTGCGGAGCGGCCCGAGGAGAAGAAGATAGAAGACGCCGCGGAGAAGATGCTGGACGAGAACGCCGGAGGAAGAACCAGAAGAGCCAGAAGAACCAGAAGAAGAAGAAGATGAAGGAAGAAAGAAGAAGCATTTAAATAAAGGAATTGTCAAAAACTGTCTCTTGTCATTTTTAACATTTTTGACAGTTTTTTAGTGAAATGGTAGGGGTAAGTACCCCCTTACCATTTCACACAGGGGGGGGGCCGGGATCTGGGGGTCCCCTTGTTAAAGGGGGCTTCCAAATTCCGATAAGCCCCCCGCCCGCAGACCCCCACAACCACCGGCCACGGTTGTGAGGATGAGGCCCTTGTCCTCATCAACATGGGGACAAGGTGTTTTGGGGGGCTACCCCAAAGCACCCTCCCAATGTTGAGGGCATGTGGCCTGGTACGGTTCAGGAGGGGGGGGGCCGCACTCTCGTCCCCCCCTCTTTTCCTGCGGCCTGCCAGGTTGCGTGCTCGGATAAGGGTCTGGTATGGATTTTTAGGGGGACCCCACGCCGTTTTTTTTTTTTTTTTTGGCGCGGGGTTCCCCTTAAAATCCATACCAGACCTGAAGGGTCTGGTATGGAATTTAGGGGGAACCCCACGTCAATTTTTTTTTAAAATTTTGGCTGGGGTTCCCCTTAATATCCATACCAGACCTGAAGGGCCTTGTATGGAATTTAGGGGGACCCCCACATCATTTTTTTTTATTTATTTTGGTTCGGGGTTCCCCTGTGGGGAATTCCCATGCCGTTTTTATCAATGAACTTCTATGTGTATTGTCGGCAATGCAATAGCCGCGGGTAGTTTTAAATGAGTTTTTTCCTTCCAAATGTCATTTTGCTGTCAGACTGTTCTAAACACAGGAAACATGCGCCCCTTTACAGGCATACTATAGACACCCCCCAGGTACGAAATTTAAAGGGATATTACACTTTTATTGTTTGACTTTAAGCATTAATAAAATCACTGCTCCTGAAAAAACGTCCGTTTTTAAAACTTTTTTTTGCATTGATCCATGTCCCCTGGGGCAGGACCCGGGTCCCCAAACACTTTTTATGACAATAACTTGCATATAAGCCTTTAAAATTAGCACTTTTGATTTCTCCCATAGACTTTTAAAGGGTGTTCCGCGGCATTCGAATTTGCCGCGAACACCCCAAATTGTTCGCTGTTCGGCGAACTTGCGAACAGCCAATGTTCGAGTAGAACATGAGTTCGACTCGAACTCGAAGCTCATCCCTACTGCTGGTATACTCCTAGAGGAACTTGACAGTCTCCTTGTCAATTCAAAAAGGGCCCATTACAGGCAGGAAGTCCCATTACCTTAACAGTATTGCATATGGAGTGAAACAGCATGTAACTTTCCCCTCTGCTTCCTTTGCGGTCACTGGTCCCCGCACCACCTCTTAAGGCCCTGCCAACCCTCTTGGCTGCAGCTGCCTCTCTACACCAGTCCACCCGATTGACTCTTCACGAGCCCGCCTGGCTGATTCTTCACCAGCCCACCCGGCTAACTCTTCACCAGCCCACCTGGCTAACTCTTTACCAGCCCACCTGGCTAACTCTGAGGAGATCTCTCAGGGAAGAATTGAAGACTTAAGCACGCCGCTGTCTTCAAAGGAGACTGGCTACATGTGGCAGGCTCCCTCCCGAACAATGCTGCAATACTCGCGCTGTCCTCTCCTGCTCCTGTGCCTCAAGGAAGACCTCCTCCTCTGTGTTTTAGCAAGATTCTTACAGCATACGATCCAAAGCAGGCCACTTCCCCAGACTAGGGCGTACCCCTCAGGACCACCGAAAGCCTCCTCAACATAGCATCTCCATATTCTGCCCAACTCCCCTGCTGGCATGCCCATAGCTATTTTTTAGGTAAGCTCTGCCCCCTGCCAGCCAACTACTGAAGATTGGCCGAGGCCTCATAAATATTCAAGGCAGCTCCTCCTAACCTTCACTCACGAATTCTAGAAGATTCTCCAACCTTCCAGATCAGTAGGAGGAACCAGAGGGCTGCCAGGATGAGTCATCCAGCCCTATACTTTACTGAACGCTGACCCAGATTCCATGGCTCAGACTTATCTCTGAGCCAACTACATTTTACCTACTCTAAACTCTAACACACCCTGTACTAACTTCTAACACACACTACAGGGTGCTACCCAGGTAAGGGCCATGCTCAGGGCTCAATCATTGTTGTAGAACCCAAAGCAGCTGCCCCATGGGATCCCATGATGACACTGCAGAGCGTGCCAGGTAATCAGCGGAAGTGCAGTATTTCCCAGCCAGTAGGGAGGAGCGGGGTCGGGAGCTCCACTGATGCTCTGACCCCGCCCCATGCAGCCTGTATTCTCAGAGGCTCGGGGCTGAGATACCGAGTTGAAAGCCTCGGACCTCTAAGGGCCCTGCCCCTTGACCTCTGAGAGCCCTGCCCCTGGACCTCTGTGAGCGGGTGGTGAGCCCAGCTGGCCTGGTAGGTATTTCTCCCCATAGACTGCCTGTGGACTGTTATGCTAAACTCTGACAGTGTTTTTTACCAACTGTACATTGCTGAAGGTAGAATTTTAAAAATGGCTACTTAGTTGCTCATCTCCTGTAATCCATCTGCAGTCTCTGATTATCTCCTGTAGTCCATCTGCAGTCTCTGATTATCTCTCTATAGACCATCCGCAGTCTCTGATTATCTCCTGTAGTCCATCTGCAGTCTCTGATTATCTCCTGTAGTCCATCTGCAGTCTCTGATTATCTCCTGTAGTCCATCTGCAGTCTCTGATTATCTCCTACAGTCCAACTGCAGTTTCTGGTTATCTCCTATAGTCCATTCGCAGTCTCTGGTTATCTCCTGTAGTCCATTTGCAGTCTCTGGTTATCTTCTGTAGTCCATCCACTGTCTCCGATTATCTCCTGTAGTCCAACTGTAGTCTCTGGTTATCTCCTGCAGTTCATCCGCAGTCTCTGATTATCTGCTGTAGTACTTCTGCAGTCTCTGGTTATCTCCTGTAGTCCATCTGCAGTCTCTGGTTATCGGCTGTAGTCCATCCGCAGTCTCTGACTATCTCCTGTAATCCATCCACAGTCTCCGGTTATCTCCTCTATCTGTATCTGGTTATCTCCTCTATGAAGTGATCCACGGTTGATCGCTTTGCTGCGGCAGTTTACAGGCATTCAGGAGGTGAGTGCATTTGGTGGCAACGTGAAGCTAGGCATCAATGTCACGGCAATGTGTAGTCAACGAAGCAGCTGCTATGTTCATTTAGAGGAAGGTGGTAAAGGGGTAGTTCTGTTTAATCATCCTCTTTTAGGCCATTCTTATACGCAATCTGGTCATGGCCACTACTCTCTGCGGCATGCTTAACAGAATTGTTTTTTCAACTGAAAATGTTCAAGAAAATGTTTGCCCAGGGTCCAATCGATTTTAAAGACTGCCCTGGTCCACAAACTTTTTTTTGCCTTTATGCTATCTAAATGTTTCTGGACTATATGAATTTTGAGCCATAATGGTTCATTTGGGGCTATGCCACTATCATCACCATTATGGACCTGTCAGGGCGGCACAGTGGTGTAGTGGGTAGCACTCTCGCCTAGCAGTAAGAAGGGTCGCTGGTTCGAATCCCGACCACGACCCTACCTGCCTGGAGTTTGCATGTTCTCCCTGTGTCTGTGTGGGTTTCCTCCAGGTACTCCGGTTTCCTCCCACACTCCAAAGACATGCTGGTAGGTTAATTGGATCCTGTTTAAATTGGCCCTAGTATGTATGAATGTGAGTTAGGGACCTTAGATTGTAAGCTCCTTGAGGGTGTAGGGACTGATGTGAATGTATAATGTATATGTAAAGCGCTGCGTAAACTGACGGCGCTATATAAGTACCTGAAATAAATAAAATAAACTTCACCATGCTCCTTTGTATACACAGAGCTGAAGAAGGAATGTAATCAGTGGCGGCTGGTGCTCAATATTTTGGGGGGGATGGTAACTAACACCACCCCCCCGCTGGAGACGGACGGCGGTCGATGAACACCCCCACACCCGCAGGAGACAGACGGAGTCCTAGGACTTTTTCTGATTGGCCAGGAGGAGAGTCAGGAAGACAATAGCGAATATTACTCAAAAACCTATATTAAGACACCCAGGCAGAATGATAATTAGTTGATGCACAGGGTGGTTCAAGGTCAGAACCGTATCCCTATGCTGGGGCCCCCACCTAAATTAACAGGTGTGGTTCCTTAAGGTCACACATAAACGGAAAAAAATGGGGATTGAAGATCACCAAGAAACCCTATTAAAGAGGAGTTCCCATTAAAAAAAAAAAATTAAAAGTCAGCAGCTACAAATACTGCAGCTGCTGACTTTTAATAATCGGACACTTACCTGTCCCACGGTCCAACGATGCGGGGGATAGAAGCTCCGCTCATCTCCCACTCCGTTCGGCGGCGCCGGCATTGCAACTGTGGGTTGTGGCTTCACAGCCGGGCACCCAATGCGCATTCGCGAGCGGCGCCGCACGCCGTGATTGGCCGCTCAGTCATCTGGGACCTGTAATGTGTCCCAGATGATTGACAAGAGGGAGGGGGCAGAGCTGAGCCCTTCCTGCGCCGAGGGGATTTAATGTCACCAGCCCAGGCACTGAAGGAGGCAGACTATGAGGGACCCCCTAGCAACAGCCATTTAGAGGTGAGTAAAAAAAAAAATTTCCAAATGTTTTTTTTTTTGTTTTTTTTTTAGGAACATTCATGCTTTTTTTTTTTTCGGTGGAACACCACTTTAAGGAACACTCTGGACTTAAAAAACAACTTTAATGATAATTATTAAATTAACTGATGCAAAAAACTACCACTAGTGCAAACATAAAAAAATGACAGCGTTGTCAAACAACTCAGAGATCTGCCGGCAGCACACCTCATACACCACCACACATAGTCCACACTGCAATAAGTCTATGGGGATACATGGGCTCTTCCACAGACAGTGGGTTAAAAAGGATGAGATTATTTCAATGGTAAATCACTCTATCCACAGAGACCAATCCTGGAATTTCCCCAATCGAAGGATATAACAATCCACATAGAATGCAGCTGAAGCTGAGTGTTCAATAGAACCACAACGAGGGTATTGCAGGCTGGATTGGGAGATAAGGGCAGGATGTAAATAGAAGTAGCTGGCTACACCTTGAATGAGGTCTATGGATGAACAGTAGAACCAGTCACAAACGTTGGTGTAAGTCAACCCTACAACAGGAGATTAACAGCAACATGCCGCTGGGTGAATAAAGACTGGCGAGGATGCCACACATAAATCCCAGACAGCTGGCAGGCGGGGGGCACAGTTGTCTGCATTTGCGTGGCATAGTTGGCTGCATTTGCGGGGCACAGTGGCTGCATATGATGGCGCATAGAAGCTGCAATTGATGGGGCACAGAGGCTGCAATTAATGGACACAGAGGCTGCAACTGATGGGGCACAGAAGCTGCAATTGATGGGGCACAGAGGCTGCATATGATGGGCACAGTTAGCTGCATATGATGGGCACAGTTGGCTGCATATGATGGGCACAGAGGCTGCATATAATGGGCACAGTTGGCTGCATATTTTGTGCACAGTTGGCTGCATATTATGGGCACAGAGTCTGCATATTGTGGGCACAGAGTCTGCAAATGATGGGCACAGTGGCTGCAATTGATGTTTCTGTTTCAGTATTTTTCAGAATTTTTCAGTTCGTTTGCGCCCCCCAAAAATTTTGACCACCAGCCACCACTGCCTATCAGAGAACTTCTTCAGAGCAGGGAGGAACCAGTGGGTCGGGTCTTAAGTATCCCACGGTGAACTGACATGTTAATTTACAGCCACCTGGTGTCCTCAGTGTACACTTCCCTCACAGATGCACATTACCAATCACATTAAATACAAAGTGCATATGAAGAGTGATCCACACGATCTCACTTAATTATAAAGACATATGAATATGAAAATTGGACAGGCGACTTTTACCAGTCTAATTAGACTATATAAGCAGTCCTAATAAAGTTAAATATCACGCAATAAAGGAAATAACAGGAAGAGCAGGCAGAAGAAAAGCAAACAGGGCATATGGAAAAGAAACAATAGAAAAATGACAGAAATGACAGAAAATAGCAAAAAACAGCATAAATATCAAGAGGTTCAAACAGGATAACAAAAATAGCAACAGGGATGGACCCATAACGCAAAGCCCATGCCAGTAGTGATCACCGACAGAGTTTATGCTTCTAAAAACCCAGATAAATTTGTCAGAGTTCCCCCTTATTACACATCATAGCTCATTACTACAAAAGGGCTTATCTTTTTCCCCCCACGGCTTCTATGAATGAGGTCTTTAAAGGCCTCAATCTGTTTCTGAGGAAAGTGGCTTTAAGCTACTGGCATTAAAGTAGACAGTCCAATTTACCATCCTCAACACATGTGGAAATGGTTAAAGATAAAAAGGAAGCCTTGGATACTCTCGTTTCCTTACTGGAAGAAAATCAATCCAGTGATTGGGAAGATGAGACGTCAAGTGTAACATTCAGTAGACCATCTGGCATCAGAATTCGATCTACAAGGATGCCCCCACTATCTAAGCATAAGTGGATTTATCTCTTTTTAGATCTAGTAAAACAAGAGCTCCACCACATTAATTGGGGTTGGAAGGGACTGGAAAATTTGACCAGACAAGAGAGACAGACATTACAAGAACTGGAAGAAGCCCCAAATCTGGTGATTCGAGGTAGTGATAAAGGGGGAAATATTGTTCTAATGTCAGCAGACCTATATGAAAAGGAGGTGATGCGCCAACTGAAAGATCCCCACACATACCGAAAACTCCCCTCTAATCTCTTTCAAGTTGTAGTGGAAAAAAAGAATCGATTACTGCATTTGGCTTCCGTGGAGGGTCTAATTTCAAAAAAGGAATTAGAATTTCTAAAGGTTAGGGTTTAGTCCGAATGCATTTTCGTCTGAATTTTGGGCATTTTTGTTATCATTTTAACAAACGATAACGAACAGGCAGAATCCGAAAACCGAAAGATCCGACATAAAAAAAATGCTTTATTTTTCGTTTTCGTTGTGACAACAGTCCGATATAGATAGGAAATTTGACATGACGCTGACAATAGCGATCTGTGTCCATCGAACCTGTGGTCTAATGTGCCTAACCTTAGCTCTATTAGTTTATTCTACATAGAGAGAAAAGATTCGACATAGAGAGAAAAGATTCAACATTATAGAGACAATAGCAAAAAAGGTTGAATGTGCCTAACCTAACTCTATTAGTCCAAGATTATTGGACGTAGAGAGAAAAGATTTGACATGAAGATTCGACGAAGCAGTCACCTCGAGTGGACATTTATGGTCAAATGCTCCGCCCATAGGCTATAGAAGAATTCTAATGTTGGTTGACTAGTAATAATAATTAATAAATATAATTATTACTAGTGTCATACAACATTAGAATTCTACTATAGCTTGTAGGCAGAACATTCGACCGGAAATGTACGATTGCGGCGTCGTACAGTTTAGCTGCTCCGTCGAATCTTCCTAGAACATTAGACAGACACCATAAGCCTTCAATGACAGATTCCACCTTAATTACTTCGTATTTTCGGACAAATGCATTTTTTAACGAAACAAAATAAATAAAAACGAATTTCGGGAGTAACTAAAAAAATTTATTTTTCAGACTAAAACTAAATTCCGAAACGAAATATTTCAGTGTGCACATGTCTACTTACAAACCCACCCAGAAGACCTATTGTTTTGGCAATTAAAGGCCTACTCGAAAGAGTGGGTAAGTTTGCCGATGCCCTTATCAAGGAGCTGGTTGTGGAGCTTCCATCCTTCATACAGGATATGATGGATGTCCTGCGTAGACTTATGGATGTTACGGTCCCCCTGGAGGCACTACTTGTCGGGATCGACATAGAATCTTTGTATACGTTGATACCCCACCAGTGGGGCCTCCGGGGGGTGGCGCATTTTTTGGGTAAAAAGTTCCCACTTCTTGGGACCTATAATGAATTTTTGGTTGAGACATTAGAATTCTTGCTCAACCACAACTTCTTCCAATTCTTGGGCACCAGCTATCAAAAATTGAGAGGGACCTCCATGGGGGCCCCTTGGGCCCTGGCATATACATGCCTCCACCTAGGATTATGGGAAGAGGAGATTGTTTACGTGTCCCCGATGTACCTTAGTCTCTTATGGATAAGGTACATCGATGATGTCCTGATGCTCTAGGGGGGGCTCCAGTGACCAACTTGTTGAATGAAGGTCTTAAACAAGAATGATAGGAACATCAGACTGACTTACCTTTTCCATGCCCATACCCTAACCTTCTTGGACCTCCAAATTACCCTGAAAGGAGACAGACTTGACACGAACACTTATCAGAAGGCAACTGGCATGCATTAAAAAGGGGGATCAAATCCAGATATAAAACGATAATTCTCCTGCTCTACAAGACTCTGGTCTGGTCACACCTAGAGTGTGCTGTCTAGTTCTGGGCACCAGTCCTCAGGAAGGATGTACTGGAAATGGAGCAAGTACAAAGAAGGGCAACTAAGCTAATAAAGGAGGATATTAGTTATGAGGAAAGGTTGCGAGCACTGAACTTATTCTCTCTGGAGAAGAGACGCTTGAGAGGGGATATGGTTTCAATTTATAAATACCGTATTGGTGACCCCACAATAGGGATAAAACTTTTTTGTGGAAGGGAGTTTAACAAGACAGTGAGATCGTGTGAATCGCTCTTCACATGCACATTGTATTTAATGTGAATGGTGGTGAGCATCTGTGAGGGAAGTGTACACTGAGGACATCCGGGGGATGTAAATGAATATGTCAGTTCACGGTGGGATACTTAAGACCTGACCCACTGGTCCCTCCTTGCTCTGAAGAAGTTCGCTGATAGGTGAACGAAACCTGTCAGTGTGATGTCATCACGTAACTCAGGTGATCCTGCCTGACCCACCCTTCCACCCCGCCCAACTATTGGGAAGCAGGTTGGCTTCGCGGGACTTCAATCCTCCCGGGCTATTGGACCATGTAACTGGAACTGGCAAGCATGGACTACACACAGTATGAGGATTTGCTACAACCCCCTTCTGTGAGACAAGAAGTGGTGAGCATACTGATGAATAGCGGCTACATGCTGCCCAGTGATTACTAAATGGGATTTATGTGTTACGTCCTCACCAGTCTTTATTCACCTGTGGCTGTGAATCTCCTGTGGCTGTGAATCTCCTGTAGGGGGGTTGACTTACACCAATGTTTGTGACTGATTACGCTGTTCATCCATAGACCTCTTTCAAGGTATAGCCAGCTACTCCAATTTCCATCCCACCCTTATCTCCCCATCCGGCCTGCAATAACCTCATTGCAGTTCTATTGAACACTCAGCTTCAGCTGGATTCTATGTGGATTGTTATACCCTTCAATTGGATTAATTCCAGGGTTGGTCTCTGTGGATAGAGTGATTTACCATTGGAATAATCTCATCCTTTTTATCCCACTGTCTGTGGAATAGCCCATGTATCCCCATAGACCTATTGCAGTGTGGACTATGTGTGGTGGTGTATGAGGTGTGCTGCTGGCAGATCTCTGAGTTGTTTGACAACGTTGTTATTTTTTTTAATGTTTGCACTAGTAGTAGTTTTTTGCATCAATTCATTTAGTTATTTTCATTAAAGTTGTTTTAAGTCCAGAGTGTTCCTTAATAAGCTTTCTTGGTGATCTTCAATCCCCATTTTTTTCAATAGCGAATATTAATTCGCTATTGTCACACAACTGGTTGGGCTCAGGGCACAGTGCTCTGTGCCCCGAGCCCACCCTTTTTTGAAGACAATAAGAACCTCAGGCTCTAATCATGTGCTTAAAAAACAAACCAACCCAATATTGAAATCCATGCGTCCGGCGCCCTGCATGTAGATTAGGGGCCGGGCGCATGGATTAGGGGGCGGCACCCCTGCGCCCTGCATAGATGGGCCGCAACTGAATTTAATACATGTGTCTTCTCTTTGTCCCCTGTCACCCACTCTAGATTAGAGTACATAGTGCATACACACACCATTTTACACACATAGTGCAAACACAGAACATTCTACATACATAGTGCACACACACAATATTCAACATACATATTGCACACACAACATTCTATATACACAGTGGATAAACAGTACCATGTGTCTTGAGAAAGGATGAGTGCAGAAAAGTGGCATTGGGACAAGATTTGACATCTCTTTCCTTATTATTTAAAATATAGTAAAAAACAAACAGCCAAAGCTTACGGACTTTAATGGTACCAGAGAAGGACTAAACCACATTAAGTTCACATAAAAGGTATTTTATTACAAAAAAAATACATATAAAAGAAAATATAGAGCTCATGTTCTTAAAAACATCATATGATTGTTGGATAGGCTAGTACATATATATTCCACATATTGTTTCTTTGCAAAGCTGACCAGGAGGTCGACGTGTTTCACAAACAGCTTCCTCAGGACCTCAATTCCTTGACCACAAAGAAACTAGACCTATCTATGAAACAAAATTCACAGTAATTAATTATATAATATACAAAATATGCATCATGCAACACAGTATATCTCAATTAAACCTTCTCCCAAGGTGGAACAGAGGGGTAACTTACATGCATCTCCCAGAGCAGAGCAGGAGTTGGCAACACACCATGCCGCAAAATATGCCTTAAAACAATGGATTGTTTGTAGGGGTACACTACAGTTGTATCTAGTATTGGAAGAATGATCAATTACTGGAGGTGTTCTGTTTGAGCTACAGGTAATGTACACTAGAACAAAAAGGAGGGGTGGCTACATATATAGGATGTATTATGTTTCAGCTTAGCAATTTAAGATATTATTTTCCTGAAAAAGCAAGAGAATGGTGGTCCTGAAGATTAGTATCCCCAAATATCGGTATGGTAGTTATACTGAGGAACCGGTAACACCCATCAAGGCACAATTAATAAACCAATCACCATAGCTCTACCTACTTGATCTATGCACCCAACAGCTAGCTGAGATCTCCATTCTACTTACCTATAATATGATAGCAGTATTCCACAACCAACTGGGTCAGAAAAAATATATTATCGCTGTACTTCTCTAAGCCGTATCACGTAATGGAATCAAGTAGGCTTCAGCCTATAAATATATAAGGCACACAAACCCCATCAAAATTCATGCTATTCTTATAATGACATACCAAACTAAACTGTTGATTTCTTATACGGGGGACTTTGATCCATCATACTTAATGGCCAAACAATCACTTTTATGAACACTCACCTAAAATAACGTCCGCCTTCAAGTAGCACCAGATATCTATTATTTTCCGTGTGTTAAACCTTCTTAGTATATCAAACCATCTGTAACAATAGAGACATTCCTATGCTACTCACTTGATGTATCCATAGATATTTTCAGCACAAGCACAAGAAAATATTTTTATTGTTCACCTCTCCAGGGCACAGCCAGACTCACAAAGCCTCCAGCATCACTCCTCTCCCAACCTACACCACTTATAAATACTGAAAGGCGCCTAATCACAGGCTTCTCCAATTTGCAATCTCCACATACTTGAGTTCATTAGTACTCACCTGTGCTGTCTGAAAGCACGTCATCTCCTTTGTATGGAGCAGACAAACAGTTTTTTCTAGGGGGAGGCTATTCCTCCGAGCATTTCAGGCGCAACGTGCAAAATGGCCACTAGGGGCTGCTCCTGCACACCAGTGCGGTGACAGCCAAAACCCCTGATTAATTATTAAGCCTACACACAAAGCAGGCAATCCAGCGCCATGTCACCATCCGGAACAGCCGAACACACCCACCCTGCACATGCACAGTCTGCTTCAGCCCAGATGAGCTAGGCCGTCCAGAGCAGACGACCGTGCATGAGCAGTGAAGGCAAAGGAGCCGAAGATCCGATATGACACATGCCCACAGGGCATTCCCAAACCATAATAAACAAAAAGAAAAGCAAACAGAGGAGACCATCTACATGGCCACCTTTCCCACCACACATTTAAACAATACTAGCTGCCTCATCCCCCACCATGAGTTTATAACCCCTTAGACCCAGCATGGTCCATAGGGAAAGTGCCCAGATCAATGCTCATATAGTAATATATTTATATTTGGGAGTATATCATGGGCATATTTCCATGATTATTTATGGGAGATCCTTGATTCCACCACCTCAACTCCACCTCCTTGGACAGGCATGGGGCTGAATTAGTCCCCATGTCCCCAGAATGTTTATCCTACATGGAAAGTATGGTATGTAATAACAATAGCCTAATATGTTGTTTTTGTGGCATTACTACAAACATGTACCCCAGGAAAAAACAGGAGGACCCAAAATGGGAGACTGTAAAACTACACAAGCTGCAAAAATTAACATCATTTGCATATAAATTGCACAAGCAATAATTTATATTATATTCCTAACTTTTAGTAATCATCAACTTTCATTGTCTTTTTTTGTATGACATATTTACAATATTTACATTTTAAACCTGATCCTAATAAGACAACCCATGTAGTGTACTTATTAACCTGCCCATGCGGGCTCCACTATGTGGGCCGCACGGTTCGTTCGCTAAAGGTAAGACTGGGGGAACACATTGGGAACATCAAAAGGGGCTTCTTGGGCCATCCAGTCTCTAAACATTACCTTGACAAACATAAAAAAGATCCTAGGGGTACTCTCTTCATGGGGATTGACAAACTTAAACTCCCATGGAGGGGGGGATCCAAGAGACGTGCCATCTCTAGGCTTGAGATGGAGTGGATCTATAAGATCCGCTCTCTCAGGCCTTTAGGTCTAAACATAGACATTGAGTTGAATGCGTTTATAGATAATTCGTAGGTTTTGTTTTGCCCCTTTTTTTGTACATATATTTTTTCCTTTTTGTTTTTTCTAGTATATTTTTTCCTTTTTCTTCATCCATTCCTCTGGGGATCACTCTGGACAAGTTTATTATTTATACTTTTCATTAGAATATTTTCTTGTATATTATTGCTCTTTAGGCTTTTCAGATATGCTGATGATCTATGAATTTGACCATTCAACTGCTTGGAGAGAATAGTTAGTATAGATAAAGGTTTAGTTCGGTGTTATTATGCATCAGGCATTTTGAATTATATGGTTGCACTATTGTGATACTGGATGCTCTTCATGTCAATGGATGGGCCTTTATGTTTATATTGTGACTGTATACTATTCCTTTTTGCATAACATTCTCTCTGTTAAAATATAGAGATTTCCACTATTTTTGTAGTTTAGAACCTTTTTGGGATTAATATTTCTCCACCATATTGCTATTTACATTTTTATTTATTCCCTTATTACTATTAGCCACATCGATTTCACGTGTTTTTGGTAACTGGTAATGTTCCTTTTTAGCTTTTTGCCTTGTTATTGAACTTTTAAATTGCCATCTGGAGGATTTACTATTAGCCTAGCAGTGCTAGGTCTTTCCTCTAGGCGGCGTACTGTGGTGGCAGTCTCTGAGGAGTTATAAGTGTTTTTCAGTTTATTCCTTATCTTAGCGTGTCACTCTGGCAACATCCATTTATTGAAGAGCACCAGGTAGAGGCTTGGTTTCCCCACTCCGACATGCTCTTATCGTATGTGAGCGGAGGTGGAAACGAGGCTTGGTGCGCACTTGAGACTATATAGGGGATGGCTTAACATGTAGCCCGTGCCCCTTTGAAGACGTCAACTCATGACGAAACATGTAGGGCGTGGCTACGTGTTGTAAGCTGTCACGATTGCCCCATGTTATGCACGGTTACTGCTAGATTTTTAGCCGGCTTTTTAACGTTCTATTACTTTTACGGAGCGTGCACTCTCCGTTTTTGTTTGTATTTTTAACAATAAATTGAAACTTTTTTACACTATTGGAGCTCCGCTCTTTTTGCTTTATCCATTCCATCGCTCTTGGAGTAAGAGAGCCATCTCCCCCCCCATCCAGGCGCATTACTTTGACCGGTCCGGACCGAAGATATCGTTCTTGTCAGCTGTTGCAGAGTCCACCGTAACACGGTACTTGCAGAGGGCAAAGTCTGCATGCTCGATAGACCCCGCCAGTGAGGGGGTCCAACACGGAGGGTAAGGGTCCACCCTTTACTTTACCTATACTCGTTGGAGTCACTGCAAGAGGAGTTGTATCACCCCCTTTATCCCTCTCTCCTTTTTGATCCATTTTTAAGGACATTGGGTGTTTGCATAGTGGATGCAAGTTTTTCACTGATAAACTTTGTTTGATTTATCTTATGGACTGTGATGTGCGGTCCCCACATTCTTGTCTAGATATACTTCACATATACTATTTGCATTGAATTGCCCGCCTTCACAGGTCTTACTTTGACACCACCAGACTCTTTTACGTTATACACGTATTTATATGTGTTATACTGGGCTACCGGTTTGTCCTCAATATATTGTGTTTTGCACATTCAATTATTTGCATTTTCATGTGTATTATCATATTGTAAGCGCACTTTTTGTTTTTTATTTTTTGATCCTAATAAGACAAATCCCACTATTCCTATTCATTGTAAGAACAGAACTGGGGGATAAGATGACATAGTTATTCCCCTAGGAATGGCGTATATGTCAAGAGACTAGTAGACCAGACTGTGTGGACTGCACAGAGATAACCCAAAACACATGTAAGTGAATTGTGATATTTATTAAAATAGGTGATAATTAGAAAATACAAACAGTGAACAACCAACCCAACAAACCCACCAACAACAACAATATATACAGCAAGGGGCAGTACCGGAATCACAGATGTACGCCAGGCCAGAGTCATACACGGCAGGTCAGCAGGACAAGGGATATACCAGAAGCATAAACGTTAGCCAAGCCAAGGTCATACACAGGAAGATCAGTAAATGAGGGACAGGGAACCAACAGGACAGAGAGGGGATGGATCGGGCTGAAGGGTACAGGAACCCAGAAGGGATCGGGTCAGGATAAGCTCGGGCACAAGGTCAGATACAGGCTCAGGATCGGGTAACAGGCGAACAAGGTCAGGGCTCAAGGAGAGAGATACCAAGGCAAGCATATGAGGGCTTGCCGGGTATTTATAGGACTGGCTATGATTGACTTCAAGTCACACCTGAGCGCAGGGAGTGTTGTCTGCTCCATACTGCCAGGATCCATCCGCTGGTGAATGTCAGTACTGCGGCCAAAAGATGAAATGACACCAGCAGGGAAATATTCTCCTGACAGTTGAACACTGCCAGGAGACACCTGCTGGTGGACCCCAGTACTGCATGCCAAACGATATATCTTACCAGCGGATGGATCCTTTCCTGACAGTACCCCCCCCTAAAGGAGTGGCCTCCGGACGCTCCAACTAGTCTTAATCGTCCATAGTCTATGGCATCAGGCAGAATGGTGGAAGAAGGCTGGTCATCAGGCCCATCCAGGCAGACAGCTGGCACATCAGAGTCATTGAGCTGGGCAGCGGACAGGAACAAACCGAGCTGGGCAGCAGACAGGAACAAACCGAGCTGGGCAGCAGACAGGAACAAACCGAGCTGGGCAGCAGACAGGAACAAACCGAGCTGGGCAGCAGACAGGAACAAACCGAGCTGGGCAGCAGGCTCCGGGTCATCGAGCTGGGTAGCCGGCTCCGGGTCATCAAGCTGGGCAGCAGGCTCCGGGTCATCGAGCTGGGCAGCAGGCTCCGGGTCATTGAGCTGGGCAGCAGGCTCCGGGTCATCGAGCTGGGCAGCAGGCTCCGGGTCATCGAGCTGGGCAGCAGGCTCTGGGTCAATGAGCTGGGCAGCAGGCTTCGGGTCATCGAGCTGGGTAGCAGGCTCCGGGTCATCGAGCTGGACAGCAGGCTCCGGGTCATCGAGCTGGACAGCAGGCTCCGGGTCATCAAGATGGACAGCAGGCTCTGGAACATTGGGCCGAACAGCGAGCACCGTAAGGGCAGGCCGGATTACAGGCACCTGCTCAGCAAGCTGGGTAATGGACCCCGGCCCAGTGGGCTGGGTAACAGGCCCGACTCAGCGAGCTGGACACTGGGCACTGGTTCGGCAAGCCGGATAACGGATACTGGCTTGACAGGCAAAGTGACGGACTTCGGTTTAGCAGACTGGGTAATGGGCACCAGTTCAGCAGACCGGGTAACGGGCACCGATTCAACAGACTGGGTAACGGGCACCGATTCAGCAGGCTGAGACATGGTCACCGAAACTCCAGGCTGAAACACGGGCACCGAAACTTCAGGCTGAGACACGGGCACCGAAACCTCAGGCTGGGATACCAACATCACGACATCAGGCTGGAAGACAGGTACCAGGATATCAGGCTGGAGGATGGACACATCAGACCGGAAAGCAGGCTCATCAGGCTGAACAGTGGGCACATCAGGCTGGAAAGTGGGTACCGAGACATCAGACCGGGCAGCAGGTGCTGGAACTTCAGGCTGGACAGCAAAAACAGGCGCTGGCACATCGGGCAGAACAGCAGGTGCTGGCATACCAGGCTGAACAATAGGTACATCGGACTGAACAGTAGTCACTGAAGCGTCAGACTGGAACATGGGCACTGAGATGTCAGGCTGAGCAGCAGGCACTGGGCCCTCAAACTGGACAGCGGGCACAGGCATTGGCACAACAGGCTGAGTAGAAGACACTGGCGCATCAGGCTGGACAGCAAACAGAAGGTCATCAAACTGGGAAGCGGGCACATCTGATTGGAACACTGGTAGCAAAACTTTAGGCTGGAACATGGACACAAAGTCATCAGACCGGTCAGCAGGCACTGGACCGTCAGGCTGGGTAGCAGGCACTGGACCGTCTGGCTGGGTAGCAGGCACTGGACCGTCTGGCTGGGTAGCAGGCACTGGACCGTCTGGCTGGGTAGCAGGCACTGGACCATCTGGCTGGGTAGCAGGCACTGGACCGTCAGGCTGGGTAGCAGGCACTGGAACGTCAGACTGGGTAGCAGGCACTGGAACGTCAGACTGGGTAGCAGGCACTGGAACGTCAGACTGGGTAGCAGGCACTGGAACGTCAGACTGGGTAGCAGGTACTGGAACGTCAGACTTGGTAGCAGGCACTGGAACGTCAGACTGGGTAGCAGGCAGAGGTTTGGCAGAATCAGTTGGGTTAGTTGGTGTGGAAGCAAGTTGGGTTACTGGCAGGATCGTGTGGGTAGGAAAAAATTTTTGTTTCTTTTTTGGTTTAGCCCATGCAGTTTTGTATGTAGGTGCAGGGCTGAAAGAAGAGAAAGTAGCTGGATCAAAGGAAGACCAAGGAACTGTAGCTAGAGAGGGGTTTTGTGGGACTGTTACAGGTGGAGGAGAAGAGACAGGTGGATTGAAGGCGGGATAGATGCTACACTTGGAGACTGGGTAGTAGTATTTGGTAGGGGGTTGAGTAAACTGGGCTGTAGCTGAGGTTACCATAGGCGACGGGGAGATAGATTTTTGGGAAGGCAGGTGATTAATGTTAGGGCTGGAATATTGTGGCTTAGCTAAAGACAGGAGATCTGACCATGCCTGCAGCAAAGGTTGAACAAACGCTGATTCACACACAGCCTGACTAATCAAGGATCGCACCGACTGGATGCAACTAGACAACACCTGCTGTGAACAGGAGGAATAGTGTTCCATGAAATAGGCTGGATCATCCTCTAACAACCAAACCAGGGATTCAACTTGGCCATAATTGAAGGGGGTAGAAAAATCATTGCTTCCTTCGGGAATGCATGAAAGGGCTAGTTTAGCACATAACTGGATCAGGGGCTGAACATCTTCAGATGACATACACCCCTGATCCACTAGGGAATGAGCTGATCGGATAGTTTCCATCAGCTGGTCACTAGTCCACCCTTTTAAAATCTGGCCACAAAATTCACCATCCTCTTCTGCTAGCAGAGAATAATAAATTATTTCATTGCAATCCATATTAGCAGACCTAACAAACCAGGATGGTTTCTCCATGCAGCCACGTCTGGTCAGGGATGGCCTTGGTATACTGTCAGGAGACTAGTAGACCAGACTGTGTGGACTGCACAGAGATAACCCAAAACACATGTAAGTGAATAGTGATATTTATTAAAATAGGTGATAATTAGAAAATACAAACAGTGAACAACCAACCCAACAAACCCACCAACAACAACAATATATACAGCAAGGGGCAGTACCAGAATCACAGATGTACGCCAGGCCAGGGTCATACACGGCAGGTCAGCAGGACAAGGGATAAACCAGAAGCATAAACGTTAGCCAACCCAAGGTCATACACAGGAAGATCAGTAAATGAGGGACAGGGAACCAACAGGACAGAGAGGGGATGGATCGGGCTGAAGGGTACAGGAACACAGAAGGGGTCGGGTCAGGATAAGCTCGGGCACAAGGTCAGATACAGGCTCAGGATCGGGTAACAGGCGAACAAGGTCAGGGCTCAAGGAGAGAGATACCAAGGCAAGCATATGAGGGCTTGCCGGGTATTTATAGGACTGGCTATGATTGACTTCAAGTCACACCTGAGCGCAGGGAGTGTTGTCTGCTCCATACTGCCAGGATCCATCCGCTGGTGAATGTCAGTACTGCGGCCAAAAGATGAAATGACACCAGCAGGGAAATATTCTCCTGACAGTTCAACACTGCCAGGAGACACCTGCTGGTGGACCCCAGTACTGCATGCCAAACGATATATCTTACCAGCGGATGGATCCTTTACTGACACTATAACTAAGAGCCTCATTGAGGCAAGGTAGAAAGGTAGCATTTAATTTACAAATCCACCTTGCCTCACATTGAAGTAACTTCCTATCAAAATTTCCTCCCCTAGGATCCTCCATAACTTCTTCCAACACCGTAAATTTGACCATTGACATATCGTGCCTATGCTGGAGTGCAACATGTCTCCCAATGGGGGTATACAAAAGGTTCTTTCTGATGTAATAGATGTAGTCATAGATTTGCCTCCAAAAGTTCCTGAACGTTTTACCGACGTAAAACATCCCACATTTACTAAACACTACATATACCACACCCTTGGTTTGACAGTAAACATAGCGCTATATGTCATGAGTGCGTCCCTCCAGGATGCAATTGCTGCAATCACAATGGCCACACTTATGCATACCATTCACATCCTCACTTGTACCCAATGGTGCTTGAAAGTGACTATGGACCAATTGGTCCTTCAATGACCTGCATTTTTTGTATGTAAGTTGAGGGTAGTCCTTTAAATGCTTTTTTAGTATTGGGTCACTAGTGAGGAGACGCCAATGTTTCCCTATAGTCTCCTCTACTTTTCGGTGATGACCTGAAAAAGTGGTCACAATCCTTACAGTGTCCAGTTTTTTCTCATTAGTGCCTTTGAACAGCAGTTCCTGTCTATCCTTGCAGGCTGCACTATTGTATGCTCTTTTAAGAATGGTCTTGCTATACCCCCTTTGCCGAAGCTTAGATCTGAGAAGCCCAGCCTCTTTTTTGAAGTCCTCATTATTGGAGCAGTTTCGTTTGATACGTAGATATTGTGAATATGGTATACTTCTGATCAAAGGGTGGGCACTCGATTCGTGGAGGATGGTATTTCCTGCAGTGGGTTTTCTAAACAAAGTTGTCCCTAGTGTTCCATCAGATTTTTTATAAATTTCTATGTCCAAGAATGATATTGACTTGTAGTCACTCTGCATGGTAAATTTCGGTTTAAATCTGTTCGATGACAAATAATCCATATATTTACTTAGTTCTTCCTTGCTGGCATCTCATACCATAAACACGTCATCTATGTACCTGTACCAACATAAAATGTTGGACAGATACATAAAGAAACCCTCCTGCGCAAAGATGGTACGTTCCCACCCCCCGTTACAGGTTGGCATACGATGGGGCACAACAAGTCCCCATCGCAACCCCCTGCACCTGGAGGTATTGTAAATCATTAAAGGTAAACACATTTTTGGTAAGGATGTGGTAGAGCAACCATAGATCGAATGCACTGTAAGGCCTGACTAATAGATTCATCTCAGCAAGGAACTTTCAATCACCAAGATTCCCAATCTGTGAGGAATACTACAGTATAAGGCCTCCACAACGATGGAGATCAAAATACTGTTGGGGGTATGGTAATGTCATGTAGCTTCCTTAGCCACTTCCGGACCGCCCGCCATCGTTTTACTTCGCTACTTTGAAGAGGAATACAGTTGTTATGGCAGCAGCTAGCTGCCATAACCCCGGTATACTCTTGTTCAGCAGGCGGTCCACTTCAAGATAAAAGTGGTCGCTGCGGCGGATTCGGCACGAGATCACTTTTATCGGCGGCAGGTGAGGACCCCCTCCCGCCGGTCTCCTGTGCCCTCTGCCGCTTACCGGAGCCGTCGTAGCGGCGGAGGTGATCGTGTCCTGTCCCTGGCTGGACATGGAGATGAGTGAGGGGAAGATGGCCCCCACCCGTTTCCATACCACTGCAGGGTGGAGGCGACGTCAAAACATCACTTCCGCCCATAGCTCTTAAAGGAACATTTTTTATTTATTTTTTTCAAATGACATAAAACTTTTTTTTATTGCATTTTAGTGTAAATATGAGATCTGAGGTCTTTTTGACCCCAGATCTCATATTTAAGAGGTCCTGTCATGCTTTTTTTCTATTACAAGGGTTGTTTACATTCCTTGTAATAGGAATAAAAGTGACACCATTTTTAAAAAAAAGAACAGTGTAAACAAATAAAAAAAAAAACGCGGCAAATCCCGCCGAGCTCGCATGCAGAAGCGAACGCATATCTGAGCAGCGCACTCATATGAAAATGGTGTTCAAACCACACATGTGTGGTATCGACGCGATTGGTAGAGCGAGAGCAATAATTCTAGCCCTCTTCTGTAAGTCTAAATATGCAACCTGCAAAATTTTTTTTTAAACGTTGCCTGTGGAGATTTTTAAGGGTAAACGTTTGTTGCCAGTCCACGAACGGGCGCAATTTTGAAGCATGACATGTTGGGTATCAATTTAACATTATCTTTCAAAATTTTAAAAAATTGGCCTTACTTTATCGGTATCTTATTTTTTAATTAAAAAAATTAATTTTTTCCAAACAAAGTGCGCTTGTAAGGCTGCTACGCAAATACAGTGTGACAGAAAGTATTGCCATTTTATTCTCTAGGGTGTTAGAAAAAAATATATATAATGTTTGGGGGTTCTAAGTAATTTTCTAGCAAAAAAAAATGTTTTTAACTTGTAAACAACAAATCTCAGAAAGAGGCTCGGTCCTTAAGTGATTAATAAGTCCACAGTGTCCTGGACATACAAAGGAAAACTAATTACATGGGGTCATAGCCATGCGTCCACCAGACAACTTCCCTTTTCTGTTTTGGCTCCTATTCCCGATCTGATTGGGCGACTGGGCGACCTGGTCAAATTTTTGTGGGTTTTTGGTAGAGCATATGGAACCTGAATAGCCTCAAGTGTGGTTTCGTCAATAATCCCATCGACAAAGACATTATCGATCATTTCATCAAATTCCCTATTATATTGCTTAATTATTTCCTTTGAAATCTTGCAATACCATGTATTATTTGAGAGAATGTCCAGGCACATTTCCCGATATCGTGATGTATCCATCACAACTACATTCCCTCCTTTGTCTGCCATTTTTATTGTTATTTCCTTATTTATATGCAGTTTAGTTATGGCTTGTTTTTGTTCAAAAGATATGTTTCTACCTAAAGGAGTATCAAAATCACGTTTCTTGATTTCCAAAGTGACCAAAGATAAAAAGGTCCGAATGTTTGGATTTGATTGTAACGGAGGAAACTTTTGGGATTTTTTATTCAGTTTTAAAGATATGTTGGAGACTTGTGCCACCGGGGGGGACCACCGTATAGGATTCCGGTGGACCTCCCGAGGCAGAATCAACAAATGATGACTAATTTTCATCGAGCAGATCCATTAGGTCAGTGGTTCTCAACTCCATTTCTCAGGACCCACTAACAGGCCAGAATTTAAGTATTACCTTGGGGAAATGCAGACTAGAATACTGCAATCACTGAGCAGCAAATGATATCCCCTGTGATGTATTTCAGTTATCTTGCAAACCTGGCCTGTTGGTGGGTCCCGAGGACAGGAGTTGAGAACCACTGCATTAGGTCCTTGAGAGCCATAAAGTCTCTTACAGTATAACCCTTCCATAGTTGTTTATCAATTCTCTCCTGTTTCTTCTTTTTTCTCTCCTCATTATACATATATTTATATGTCAATCTACGAGCAAATAGGTTCAAGGGTTCAATCACAAAACTATTAGCTCTTGACATGGGACAGAAACTAAATTCCAAACCTAGGGCATCAGTTTCTGCTTGCGACAGGATTTAAGAGGACAGATTTATCACTTGTAGATGTTTATCATTCATTTGTGTTTATACGCATATCAATCCAAATTGGGAGGAATCGGTTGCTTGGCTGGCTGGTCCTGAGTAGGAGGAACCAATGGAAAATCCTTATCCTTGGTGCCCTTTGGGATAGCCCCCAGATTATGGGGTGTTCCCATATGTGTCTGTGTATTTCTCTGTAAAGGTGTGTTCCCAGCGTTTATAGGCGAAGCAGTGGAGCCTACTGCCCCTCTCTTGCTTAATATATATATGGATACATCAATAGAGTAGCATAGGAATGTCTCTAAAGGTACAAATGGTTTGGTATACTAAGGAGGTTTGACACACGAAAATAATAGATATCTGGTGCTACTTGAAGGTGGACATTATTTTAGGTGAGTGTTCAAAAAAAGTGATTGTTTGGCCATTAAGTATGATGGATCAAAGTCCCCCGTATGGGAAATTAATAGTTTAGTTTGGTATGTTATAAGGATAGCATGAATTTTGATGGAGTTTTGTGTGCCTTATATATTTATAGGCTGAAGCCTACTTGATTCCATTATATGATACGTCTTAGAGAAGTACAGCGATAATATATTTTTACTGACCTAGTTGGTTGTGGAATACTGCTATCGTATTGTAGGTAAGGAGAATGGAGATCTCTTAGCTAGCTGTTGCGTGCATATATAAAGTAGGTAGAGCTATGGTGATTGGTTTATTAATTGTGCCTTGATGGGTGTTACAGGTTCCTAAGTATAATTGCCATACCGATTTTTGGGGATATTAATCTTCAGGACCACCATTCTCTTGCTTTTTCAGGAAAATAATATCTTAAATTGGTAAGTTGAAACATAATACATCCTATATATGTAGCCGCCCCTCCTTTTTGTTCTAGTGTACATTACCTGTAGCTCAAACAGAACACCTCCAGTAATTGATCACTCCAATACTAGATACAACTCTAGTGTACCCCTACAAACAAACTGTTGTTTTGAGGAATATTTTGCTGCATGGTGTGCTGCCGTCTCCTGCTCTGCTCCAGGAGATGCATGTAAGTGACCCCACTGTTCCACCGTGGGAGATAGGGTATAATTGATATATACTGTGTTGCATGATGTATATTTTATATATTATATAAATAATTACTGTGAATTTTGTTTCATAGATAGGTCTAGTTTCTTTGTGATCAAGGAATTGAGGTCCTGAGGAAGCTTTTTGTGAAATGCGTCAACCGCCTTGCTAGGTTTACAAACAAAAAAAATATGTGGAGTATATATGTACTAGTGATGTTTTTAAGAGCATGAGCTCCATATTCTCTTTTATATGTAATTGATTTTGTAATAAAATATCTTTTATGTGAACTTAATGTGGTTTAGTCCTTCTCTGGTACCGTTAAAGTCCATAAGCTCTGGCTGTTTATTTTTTACTATATCTATTCTGGATGAGGTAGAAATATTTAAGCCTGTTTTCTATAATATAATAATTAATTATTATTTAAAATGTAAAAATGTGAGAATTTTCACGCAAATTCTACTGGATATAAGCTGACCCATAGACTAATTATCACTACACATGCAGATAAAATTCAAATGCAACTACTAATTGTACATATACTGTACAGTATAACAACAAATAATACACAAATGCAATGTTTTACCATGGTAATACATGCTGAGAAGATTATACACATTAGGTTGATTTCATACACACTGTACTGAAAATTGGAACACTTTGGAGGCCAAATATGAGCTAAGGTTTCTGTAAAAATAACAACTCTGTTTTCTTTATCCTATTTTTGGCTCTTCTCTACTGAACTTCAGATACTGTAGATATAAAAACACGTTTTCTCCCAGTTATGCATTACAAATTTCTTGGTGGGTAAAGCAGTTTATATGTATCTTGTATTTAACTGTTTGCCTGTATTTCAATTTTAAATCCAACTTTAAAGTAGTTCTAAATGCAAAGGGTTTTTGTTTTTTTGTTTTGTTTTTTACCTTAAATGGGTTGTAAAGGCAGAAGCTTTTTTTATCTTAATGCATTTTAAGATAAAAAGCCTTCTGTGTGTAGCAGCCTCCCCAGCTGCTACACACAATACTGCAATACTTACCTGAGCCCCATCTCTGTCTAGCAATTACCTCAGCCGTTCAGGACTCTCCTCCTGATTGGCTGAGACACAGCAGCAGCGCCATCGGCTCCTGGGTCAAAGGCAGTTAGCCAATCAGGGGAGAGAGGGAGACACATGGAGCTGCAGCTCGGATTGGGTGCTCCCAGGGCAAGCTGCTTGCTGTGAGGGCACTCGACAGAAGGGAGGGGCCAGAAGCCCAGAAGTGGGACCCGAGAAGAGGAGGATCGGGGCTGCTCTGCGCAAATCCACTGCAACAGAGCAGGTAAGTATAACATGTTTGCTATTTAAAAAAAACAAAAAAAGACTTTACAATCACTTTAATACATTCTATACCATAAAGTAATAAACCTTCTGTGTGCACCACCCATCCCCCTACACTTACCTAAAGCCCGATCTCGATTTAGCTCAGTGCACAAGATCAACAGCTCTCTCCACTCTCTCCCTCCTCACTGGACATGAAGGCAGCAGCGGGAGCCATTCGCTTATGCTTCTGTCAATCACAGCCTGTGAGGAGGGTGCGAGACCAAACCAAGCTCTGTGTGTTAACAGCTTAAGCCCCGAAAGATTTTACCCCCTTCCTGACCAGAGCACTTTTTGCGATTCGACACTGCGCCGCTTTAACTGACAATTGCGTGGTCGTACGACGTTGCACCCAAACAAAATTGAAGTCCTTTTTTCCCCAAAAATAGAGCTTTCTTTTGGTGGTATTTGATCACCTCTGCAGTTTTTATTTTTTGCGCTAAAGCAAAATTTTGAAAAAAAAACTATATTTTTTACTTTTTGCTATAATAAATATCCCCAAAAATGTTTTTAAAAAGAAAATTTCTTCCTCAGTTTAGGCCAATATATATTCTTCTACATGTTTTTGGTAAAATATCGCAATAAGCGTATATTGATTGGTTTGCACAAAAGTTATAGCGTCTACAAACTATGGGAAAGATTTATGGCATTTTTATGGGATTTTTATTGTTATTATTTTTTTACTAGTAATGGCGGCGATCGTGTCCACCAACCACGCGCATCGGGTTCCCCGCCGTTCAGCGGGTGCGCCTGCTAGCTTTCTTAAAGGTACCGTACCCATAGATGTACCCATACGGCGATTCACGGGAGCAAACCACTTTTTGACTTTTTGCTATAATAAATATCCCCCAAAAAATATATAAAAAAGCAATTTTTTTCCTCAGTTTAGGCCGATATGTATTCTTCTACATATTTTTGGTAAAAAAAATTTGCAATAAGTGTATATTAATTAATCTGCGCAAAAAATTATAGCGTCTAAAATATAGGGCATAGTTTTATGGCATTTTTATTATTAATTTTTTTTACTAGTAATGCCAGCGATCTGCGATTTTTATTGGGACTGAGACATTATGGAGGACACGTCGGACAATTTTTACACATTTTTGGGACCATTGGCATTTTTACAGCAATCAGTGCTATGAAAATGCATTGATTACTGTAAAAATGTCACTGGCAGTGAAGGGGTTAACCACTAGGGGGCAATTAAGGGGTTAATGTGTTCCCTATTGTGTGTTCTAACTGAAGGGGGGATGGGACTGTGCAGGGGAGATGAGAGATCGCTGTTCATACTCTGTATGAACAGACAATCTGTCTGTTCTCCCCTCAGAGAACTGGAAACTGTGTGTTTACACACACACAGATCCCAGTTGTCCGTGTGCCCCGGGTGATCGCTGTAAAGAACATAGCACATATCATGAGGGACTCCATTTTAGTTTTAAGACACCATTTTAGTTTTACAGGAAAATTGAGAAAACTCAAATGTGAGTTTTAACTGAAACCAATATTATCTTTAAGCTGTTATCTATAGAAAACCTTCTCAAGGTTACCTATACATTTTAGCTAGAATATGGAGTTTGGCCTAGCTCATGTTTGTTCTTGATAAGATAAAGTGCGTCCTTCACCTGTTAATGAATATTCTAGTAGAAATGATGCAAGATTTTGTCTTATAACACCAGCTAATAGTTAAATATTAACTGAACCTATTTTCATTTCAATGACATGTATAAGGTTAGTAAAACTCCTCCCATCCCTCAAAAGACATAAATGCTGTATTTCTGAAACTCAAATTAGATGTCATTAAGTGGCTAAGCAAACCTGTCTCCTGTGTCACTTTATTGATATCTCCAGGCCTGGGGGTCAACGGAGGTCTTCCTGCATTACCTGAACCTATCTGGGTGGTCTTAGAAGCCGTAATCTCCTAACAGAACTGGGGGCTCGTCCTTTGGGAAAAAAAAAGCCAAAAATCATCTGAAGGTAAGTCTCTATTTTGTCTTTATTGACGAAATATTTCTTGCCTCAGCTCTGATTAAAGCTTTTTAGACCCGTAAATTAGTAGGGGATAAGAACCACGCCAGAGGTTAATATTGGAGGGTTTTTGGGAAACCCACAAAGATAAGCAGTACTGCATACACATATATAGAGACATTCCTTTTGGGAAGGGATATGAAGTGGTTAATGAGGAAATAGACTCCGGTGACCCCAAAATCCTTTGCTTTTTCTTATCTATCGCATTAGAAGTTATAAGATAATCTGTTGTGTGTGTGTGGGTCAGAAGACTGGGTGGTAAGAACAGTCGACTCCCACTGTCAATATGGGTCAGAAACAAGGTAAAGAAGATCCTCCCCCTCTTCCCAATCCAGGAGAAACGTGTAAGGATTTTGTAGCCAGAATTTGTGGTACTAATTATGAATTCATAGTCCCATGGGTTTCAAATTTAGCGGGATGGACCGAAGCCATACACAGTGTAGACCCCTTTCCCCGGGATGGCGCTAATGATGAATTTCACATAGATATGATAAAAGGATTGTGTTTAGGAGATAAGAGAGCTTTCCCTTGGTACCCCGGGGATCCTCAATGGGATATGGATTATATGGAAAAGGGAGGAGAGAACTGGTTAAAATACGCCCCATATTGGTTTCAGAGGGATAATAAGAAACAGAAAAAGCCCACCAAATGTTTAAGTAAGGAAGATTATGACCAGAAACATAGAGAAGAAGCCGATAAAAAGAGATTTGTCCCTGACCCAATAGCCTCACCCCTGCCAATAGTCAGTCATCCTCCACCCGCATATGTACATGTCTATCCAAGTTTAAGAAAGGAAGATATTGATCTTCTGGCTGGACATTATGCAACCAGACAACGGCAGGTCCCCCCCGCTCCACAACCACAACAGCAGATGCCTCCCGCTCCACAACAAGATAGACAGCACCCACAGAGGGCCCGAGTCGAGGTAGGGGAACCAGAAGATGATCAGGGAGCTATAGGAGGGGTAGTTTCACCACCTGGCCAAGAGCAGGAGGAAGAAGACGTTAAAGGGGATAGAATACTTAGTCCCCCTAAAACAAAGAGTGGAACTGTATATAGTAACACTAACCTTCAAGCACCTTTCATGACCATTGGAAATGAATTATTAAAAAAGGTAATAGACATTGAGGACATTGACAGGATAGTAAAACATTGCCCCAAACCCACCGCCTCTGCAGGTGGCACTTTAATTTACTTAAAAAAGGCCTGTAAGGGTAGAAATTACACACAGGAAGACATGCGTCTTATCATTGATGGTATCATAGGACACACCAGTTCCTGGAACTGGACAAATGTTCCAAGTATAAACACTATTGACACTGGAAACGCGGGAGCATATGGGTTAAACACAGTACCAGGTAGGAACACCATGTGGACAGAATTAGAGACTGAAATGATGAGAGTATTTAAAAATAAAAGTTCCCTCCCTACTGCCATAGCATGCAAACAAAAGTCAGGAGAAACTGTAGTTGAATTCTGGAAAAGGTTTCATGAAAATTGGACAACAGAAGCTGGATTAGCTACAACTACTGATGTGGGAGCTTTGTTTATTCAAACTTTTATGAATAATCTAAAACCCCAGTTCGCCTTGGTGGTGAAACAGATGATATCTGAATGGACCACACAGACGATTGACCAATTTCAGGAAACTTTAATACAGAAAGAAGCAGCAGGGTGTTTTGATGTAATAAAAGAGAAAGCAGTGAGTAGCCTTTATCAGGGTGGAGTGCGAACTCAGCCTCCCCAAGATAATGGTGGACAATGGGGCAGTGGAAACAGAGGCAGAGGAAGAGGAAGAACAAAAGGGAGAGGGCATGGTTTTTCCAGACCACCCCAGCAGTCCCGCACATGTTGTTTTAACTGTGGACAACAGGGTCACTGGAGAAATCAATGTCCTTATGAATGGAATAACCCAAATACTCAAGATCAAGATCAAATGCATACACAGGGACCCCAATCTAGCCAACCAAATCAAGTTGCCCCAAAGCAACAGGGTCCCCGATTCCCTATACAGTGGAATCAACAGCAACTAAAATGAAGCTGCCCGGAAGGTAGTATCCCAGCATTTCCTTTGCTCTCACACTCTTACAATGAACAACCAATTGTGACCCTATATGTCAAACATAGGCCTGTTCCGTTTTTAACCGATTCAGGGGCAACTCGGAGCACCCTCAGTGAGGACTACTACAGAGGTGAGACTAAAATTGCTGAACCTTCTATGGGAATTAATGGGATACTTACCAAAACATACAAAACACCACCTTTACCAGTAAGTGATGTTGAAAGGGGAGGTGCAACAGTCTTGCATCATTGTTTCAGGATTATACCAAATTGTCCTGTGAATCTCTTGGGTAGAGATTTGATGGGAAAATTGGGTATAACACTGAAAATGACTACTGAAGGAGGGGTCTTCGTACACTCCAAGGTAATACCAATATATTACACTGAGGATAGTGATCTCCCTCCACCAGATGATCCGGTATGGTCAAAAAGCTCCTTGGATGTAGGTCTTATTTCTTGTACCCCATACAAGGCAGCTTTAAAATCATGGGCACAGCCGGTTTATCACAAACAATACCCAATTTCAAAAGAAAAAGAGGAAGGAGTGGCCCCAATGGTGGAAAGGTTCCTGCAGCTAGGAATTCTTAAAGAGACACTGTCACCCTACAACACCCCCATTAACCCAGTAATGAAGCCAGACGGCTCTTACAGGTTTGTACAAGACCTCAGAGCTATAAACAACCTAGTGATACCCATCGCTCCCATAGTGCCTGACGTGCCATCACTCTTAACCTCCATACCATGCGATGCAGAGTATTTTTCGGTCATTGACCTTTGTAATGCATTTTTTTCAGTTTCTGTTGACGAAGAGACACAGCCTATCTTTGCATTCAATTTCAGAAACCGCCAGATGACGTGGTGTAGATTACCCCAGGGCTATGTAGACTCCCCTGTAGTGTACACAGTGGCCCTCCAGGCAACCCTGCGGTCTTGGACACCCCGCCATGGTTCCGTCCTACTTCAATATGTTGATGATTTGTTGTTGTGTAGTCCAAGCCAGAAAGCATGTAAAAATGATGGTTTAGATCTGTTACATTGGTTAGCAGACAATGGTCACAAGGTTTCTAAGAAAAAGCTACAATGGTGTCAGGAAACTGTTGAATACCTTGGTTTTGTACTCTCCAAAGGAGAAAGGAAAATCAGTCACAAGAGAGCTGCGGCTCTCGTGGGTCTGCCCCGCCCACTTACTAAGAAGGACATGCTATCCTTTCTTGGAATGATTGGTTACTGCCGACAATGGATACCTGATTGTTCCTACTATGATAATCTCCTGAGGCAAGCCACAGGTACTGACATGCCAGATTGTGTGAAATGGAATGATGAAATGTACAATGCTTTTGTGTATCTTAAAACTGCAATGGTCACATCTCCTGGACTTGGACTACCTGAATATGGTAAAATGTTTCACTTGTTTGCAAGGGACAACTGTAAAACAATGGCGGGGGTCCTGGCTCAGGAGCATGGGGGGAAACTCCGCCCAATTGCGTTTTTTTCAAAAGTTGTGCCGATGCCAGTACAGGGCATGCCGGCGTGTCTCAGAGCTCTGGCATCCTGTGCGATGGTGGTGGAAATGGCTACATCATTCACTCTAGGGCATGCCACCACACTACACACCACTCACAATGTATCCATTCTACTAAAGAACATCCATACCCAGCACATGTCAGCCCAGAGGCTGAGCGGTTATGAAGTAATTTTACTTTCTAACCCAAAACTTGAGATCAAATATGCCTCTCCCACTTCTGGCCCAGCTCCAATCCTGAATGCCTTGCTAGGCTTGAAAGGTGAAGAAGATGAGGTAGTGCCTCAACATGAATGCATGGACCTCATCCACCAAGACACATCCCCGAGACCAGACATGTCTTCAACTGCTCTCCCTGGAGCACAGAATGTCTTTGTGGATGGGTCTTGTTCAAGACCAAATGATAACACATACCATGCAGGGTATGCTGTTGTTCAGCTGCCTGATAAAATACTGGAAGCAAACCCTGTCCCATTCCAATCAGCACAAGCTGCAGAACTTATAGCCCTTACTCGAGCTTGTCAGCTTTTTGAAGGGCAGGATGTAAACATTTACACAGACTCCAAGTACGCGTACGGTGTCGCGCATGATTTTGGAGTCATATGGAAAAGGCGGGGCTATATAGCAGCAGACGGTAAATCCATCTCACATTCCACGCTTGTCACAAGTCTGTTAGAAGCTATACAATTACCAAGGTCCATAGCTATACTACACTGTAGGGCACATACAGGGCAACAGGATGACATAGCCAAAGGCAACGCCTTAGCTGACAAAGCAGCAAAAGAAGCAGCATCCACACAGCCTGCAAACATACAAATGCCATTACTCTCACCAGAAATTCCTCTTTTGGATCAAACATTGCGTGATCTCCAAGCATATGCCACAGACCAAGACATCCAGCAATGGAACTCAATAGGTGTGCAGACAAACCCAGAAACTGACCTTGTCTGCCAAGAGGGGAGACCATGTATCCCTGTAGCCAGTGCACCCATTTTTATTTCACAATACCATGGGATAGGTCACAGAGGGTGGAAAGTCACATGTGAACTTTTGGATAAGGATTTTTACATTCCAGGTCTTCCCTCTCTCGTTAAGGCATATGTTTCCAGATGCATCACATGCATTCGGAATAACCCTAGCAACCCTCACAAAGCAAAACACGAACATCTGATATATCCATCTACACCATTCACTCATCTGCAGATAGATTTTACACACATGCCCAAACTAGGTAAAAGACAGGAATATTTGCTAATAATAGTGGACATGTTCTCAAGATGGATAGAATTGTTTGTAACTACAAAGGAAGATGCACAAACAGTAGTGAGGATTCTGATACAAGAAATTATCCCAAGGTGGGGTTGCCCACTACAGATCAACTCTGACAATGGTCCTGCATTTGTGGCCAAAGTTTGTCAAGACCTGGTAAAAACACTGAAAATAGAATGGAAGTTTCATATTCCTTACCACCCCCAGAGTTCAGGTATAGTGGAAAGGATGAACAGAACCATCAAAGATAAGATCAGGAAGGCCACTGGAGGTACGTATGCAAATTGGAAGAAGGTCCTACCAGCTGTACTAGCCGAGGTAAGAATGACACCCTCTAAAAAGACAGGATACTCTCCTTTTGAAGTCTTAATGGGTAGGCCATTCCCCACCCCATGGGCCAGACAGCCACTTATGTTAGAAAGAGGGGACCTAGATCTTATTCAGGAAGAATATGTAAAAAAACTTATTGAAACTTTGGATAAAGTTGAAAGGAATGTTGCTCGCACCTCTCCTTCTTCTTCACAGGAACCTACACACCCTTTCCAGGTGGGTGACACCGTGGTGGTCCAGAGATTGAACCGCACCAAGAAACAAGAGTTTCCCTTCGGACCCCCAACCACAGTGATCGCAGTCACCCGCACAGCTATTTTGGTAGAAGGACAACAGGCCTGGATTCATGCAAGTCGCGTAAAGAAGGTCAACCAGGACCCTAAGAAGCAAGGCAAAGATAAAGCACAGAGAGGTGAAGCAGGTGATATAAATCCTCGAAAACAGAGTGAAGCAGGTGGTCAAGACTCTGAACAAGATGACGTCGCTTATTTCACCACGGACTTCTGGGAAGGCCTTGTGCCTCCTATGCTGGGCTGCCCTGATTGTGTTCCTGCCAACTTGGCTGATAACTAACTGTATTTATTATTCTGAAGATTTGGGACTCATAAAGGGTATTTGTGGGGCCTCTAACACTCTACAACAGAATAATACACATGACAGACACAAGAGAAATGAAAACTCAGAAAGTTTTACAGATAAAATGTTATTGTTGAAGTTTAAATATAGCTACGCCCAGAAATCTGGATTTGAAAAATGTTGGATATGTAGTAAACTCCATCCTAGCACTGCTAGAATCCCCTTAATGGCAGTACCTCTAAACTTCACCCCACTCCTTAATGGCACACCTCCTGTCGTCCTCACAGAAGTCATAAGAACACTTTCAAATAATACCCTTACTTTCCAAATTACTGGTAGAAGTCATTCCCCAGACTGGTGTTTTAGGCTGGGAAACTCCACAAATGGAGCTGAAGTTTGCCAACAAGCTAATATTAACTTTTCAATGACTTCAATTGAAAACCCTTTCTTTCATACTTCAGAACCTGCCCTAAACACCACTCTAATAAACTTTCTTAACTCCAGTTCCACTTCCACAGTAGGACAATTATTGTCGAGTTTAACTTTTTCCAGTTTTTCTGATGAAATGATGACAATATTCAACAAACGATCCTTAGCTCTAGGAAACAGTATTTATATCTGTTGTGGAAAAATCTGTCACCCTTGGATCCCCACCGAACCCCAAGGATGGTGTTATCTTGCATCCCTAGTCCCCATCATGGGCGTAGTAGGAGATAGTAAGGGAGGACACCTCCTTGAAGCTAGCATGCATCCTAGGTACCCCCTCAAACACCACAATAAAAGGGAGTTATTTCTTACAAAGGATAAGGCATGGGCTTGGTTTCCCTCATGGACTGGGTGGGGAATAGACTTAATGAAAAGGTTGAATAATTACACTGGAATCATTGATGAAATAATGGAAAAGAATTCTGATGATATTACTAAATTAAATATAGAAACTAGGGCAATTAGAAAACAATTAGAACTACACGAGTTAGCCATAGAAAGCATGAGTGCTGCCTTAACTGGGTTATGTGAAAACACAGAAGATTATGAGTGTTGTACCTGGTTTCATAACACAAGTATGGAGGTACCAGATTATTATGATATAATTGCACAACACCGGAAAGAAGTAAACAAATTACAAGATGAAGCTAGAAACATTGCTAAGACATGGGATCCTTTTGCAAACCTAAGTTCTGGGATAGGAATTTTGGCATGGATAAAGAGTGCTGCCATAACTATAATTATGATTGCTCTTTTTGTTTTGTTCCTATATGCCTGTTATAAGCTTATAATGTGTATAATTGTTAAGGCATCCCGAACCCCTGATCCTGCTGCTGCGAATAGAATTTATCTGAGTATGTATTATGATAGAAGAAAATTTACATAACTGTGAAAGATAGTGAGCCATATAAATAATGTCTCAAAGAGGGGATTGTAAAGAACATAGCACATATCATGAGGGACTCCATTTTAGTTTTAAGACACCATTTTAGTTTTACAGGAAAATTGAGAAAACTCAAATGTGAGTTTTAACTGAAACCAATATTATCTTTAAGCTGTTATCTATAGAAAACCTTCTCAAGGTTACCTATACATTTTAGCTAGAATATGGAGTTTGGCCTAGCTCATGTTTGTTCTTGATAAGATAAAGTGCGTCCTTCACCTGTTAATGAATATTCTAGTAGAAATGATGCAAGATTTTGTCTTATAACACCAGCTAATAGTTAAATATTAACTGAACCTATTTTCATTTCAATGACATGTATAAGGTTAGTAAAACTCCTCCCATCCCTCAAAAGACATAAATGCTGTATTTCTGAAACTCAAATTAGATGTCATTAAGTGGCTAAGCAAACCTGTCTCCTGTGTCACTTTATTGATATCTCCAGGCCTGGGGGTCAACGGAGGTCTTCCTGCATTACCTGAACCTATCTGGGTGGTCTTAGAAGCCGTAATCTCCTAACAATCGCGAAAAAATGTGTTCATTAAAAATAAATGATAAAGATGTAAATAATCTCATCATAGTCTCTCTGCACGTGTCCCCATCAGAGTCTCCCCATATCTGTATCCTCCATCAGAGTCTCCTCATCATCAGTGTCCCCATCATCAGTGTCCCCAGCACGTGTCCTCAGCAGAGTGTTCCCATCAGTGTCCCCAGCAGAGTGTCCCCATCAGTGTGTCCCCATCAGTGTGTCCCTAGCAGAGTGCTCCCATCAGTGTCCCCAGAAGTATCCCCAGCAGTGTCCCCAGCATTAAGTTCCCCATCAGTGTCCCCATCAGTGTGTCCCCATCAGAGTGTTCCCATCAGTGTCCCCATCATCATGTTCCCTATCAGTGTCCCCAGCAAAGTGTCCCCATCAGTGTTCCCAGCATCAAGTTCCCCAGCAGAGTCCCCAGCATCAAGTTCCCCAGCAGAGTCCACAGCATCAACGTCCCCAACAGAGTCCCCATTGGTGTCCCCAGCATCAAGTTCCCCATCAGTGTCCCCAGTAGAGTGTCCCCATCAGTGTACCCAGCATCAAGTTCCCCATCAGTGTCCCCAGCATCAAGTTCCCCATCAGTGTCCCCAGCACCAATGTCCCCATCAGTGTCGCCAGCATCAAGTTCTCCAGCAGAGTCCCCAGCATCAATGTCCCCATCAGTAACCCAGTATCAATGTCCCCATCAGTGTCCTCAGCATCAATGTCCCAATCAGTGTCCCCAGCATCAATGTCCCCAGCAAAGTGTCCCCATTTGCCTCTTGCCTCAAGCAGACTTCAGATCTCCTGCACCTCCGGACTCCAGTCTGCTGCTACACACGCGGAATGATTTCTATTACAAACAGCGGGCGGGAAGCCGGGAGGTGCCGCGCTGATGATGTCACTGGTTGCTAGGACATCGGCACTCCCAGCAGCCAATCCTTAGCACAGTGTGGCAGCATGGGAAGGTGTGGGGGGAGCTGATGTGTTGTTGATCTGCCAGACATATCACTGATAACAGCAGCTGCTTTTTAAAGGCAGCAGATTGGCAATGCTATGTTGACAGAGTCTGGGTGATCTGCAGGCCAGACAAAATGCACAAGCGGGCCGGATGTGGCCCATGGGCCAGGGTTTGGAGACCCCTGACATAGACCATCCTCCGCACCGCCTGCTCTCACCGCTGTCAGTCTGCAAGTGTGACCGGGAAGACTACCCTGCATTAGAGCGATCTGAAAGCGAGGCTTGAAGCACTCGTGGAGCGCAGCGTGGAAGGGATGATGTCGGTGGCGGTACAGAGGATGGTCTATGTGGACAGCTGTATCCCAGATGCTTGCATACTTAGATGTGCCTGTTTTAATCATCAACAATGTAAGTTGCTAAATGTTGTACCTTCATTAAATGTAACCATATTGCTATGGCGCCTCACTTCTCTTTTATACTCAGTTGTGACATGACACTACTTGTATATCAAGTCAAAATTTATCATAAAATTTTGCTTGTCTTGCAAAACGCTCTGAAACCAAGTTACTCTCAAACCAAGGTTTTACTCTATATAATGCTGGTGTAATTCAACATTGGATTTTCTATTCTAAGCACTAGCATAATAAATCTCATAAACCAACTAATGCTTGAACTTCAGTACAAGTAAAAACTGCTATGTGCAGTATAATACCCCTCTGTGTACAGTTTACTGAGACTTTTTACAAATTAGGGTTTTTACAGCCTCCTCTATTGATACATTTTATTTTCCACATGATTATGTGCATTTAGGACTTCAAAACATTAAAGAATCACATTTTTATTTCAGGCATGCCACAGCTTAGCTGGAATATGTTCAGATGCTGGAAAAAGCGGGACACCTCTAGGCACAAACTATGTAGGTAAAGGACATGCCCCCACCACACCCCAGTTACATAGACCACAAAAAATTAAAGTGGTTCTAAAGGCTACATTTTTTTTTTACCTTCATGCATTCTATGAACTCTTTCTGAATGGTCCGGCTGTCTTATGGGACCTGTGTGTCTCCCAGTGGGGGGGGGGTATTGCGCCGATCTTACCCTAAAGTGGGAGCGGATACCTGATCTTGACAGGTTTCTGCACCCCCTTCTCCCCAAAAGGTGCCAAATGTGGCAGCAGAGGGGGGGGGGGGGAGCAAACAGTTGTAGGCACTGTCCCTCTCTTAAATACTAATCACTTTGTCCCTCTTCCCTTCTCAGTTGTGCCTCTTTTTGGTCTCCTGTACAGATTGTTATAAAGGTATTTATTATATAAAACAGAGCTCCACCCAAAAGGGGAAGCTCTGCCTTAAATAATAAATAGTTTTATAGCAGTCTATACATGAGATCATAAAGAGGGACAACTGAGAAGAGAAGAGGGACAAAGGGATTACAATTCAAAAGAGGAACGGTGCCTACAATTGTACTGACTTTCTAAGAAACTCAAACACAAAACTTACACAGGGTTGTCCCTCCTCACAAAACATCACTTGGGTCTGTCAATCGTATTGGAGGGGAAGGAGGTCACATGCTTCCCCATACCTAAAAATACATAGATCTGATGCAGGATTATGTTCGCTTACTATTGAGTACTACTACTGTTAGTATCAATATTACTGTTATTTTTCATAGGTCCTTCCCCCCACAGAGTACCCCTCTTTTATCCTCCCTGATTGTTGTTTTTTTCACTGCCCATATCATCATTGACGAACAGTCTTTGATTTCATTTCCTCTTTGGTTCAATTTATTTAAAGGTAGACATGCACTCATACAAGTTAAAGCGGTATTTCACTCAAAAGGGGAAGTTCCACTTTTCCACCTCCTACCTTCCTCCTCTATGACCCTTGAATACTTTTTTTTTGGGGCTTAGGTGATCAGAGTGGAAGTTCGTCCTTCTCCCCTTTGCCCACAGCCTTCTGGTACACAAAACAGGTGCCAGAAGGCTGCGCGGCCATTTACAAAGCACAGCACAGCTCGCGCATGCACAGTGGGAAGCTGTCTGTAAAGCCTCAAGGAATCACAGCTGGCTTCCCACATTAAAGATGCCGGGGGCCCAAAGACCGGTGAAGAACCGGCTTGGGTGAGGATGGCGCTGGATCCTCGGACATGTAAATGTCCATTTAATAAAAGTCAACTGCAACAGTATTAGTAGATGCTGACTTTTTGTTCCTAGGGTGAAGATCCTCTTTAACATGAAACGTGTAAGCTATCCCATACTCACCAATATTTGCTGTGAGTGTCAGAGAGATCTTCTGTCCTTGGAGGATTAATGGAGGATGTGAAAGGAGTCCGTATCCAAAATTAGGCATTGTGCCTGTGATTTTAACTCTTTTGTGAGCATTTTAATACATTTTTAAATTTAGTTTCTTTAGCACTGAAGACTTCCCCATTCAATGGAGAGCTGCAAGGCCAAGATTGATGCTCACACGCCATAAGACAGTATGAGTACCATAGAAATACTGTAAAGCACTTTTAGCCTGTTTTCTCTATCGGTCTCCTACAGCACTTGAGCACTGGTATTTGTATACATTTTATGGTTTTACATAGAGGCAGGCATGAATGGGAGAGGAGTGCAAAGGAGGTAAAACCTTAAGAATGTTTATTGTACCTGCTAATAAAGAGAGCCTACAAATTTTGACCAACTGCTTAGAATACTGCCTTGTATGTATGTGAGTTTATTTTGTAACACCATATCTAACATTTTTGTGGCTTTTTACATTAATAGTTGTTGGAGAACTGTGCTGTGGAAAGAGTATAATATTGCACCAAATGGGGCCAATGTTTACTTTAAGTCTAAAGTAGTGATCTTGTTTTTTTATTATTTTTAATTTTTTTTTATGTCTAAGAGCATTCTGGCTTTTTACGGTAATAGTTGTTGGAGAATTGTGCTGTGGAAAGAGTATAGTATTGCACCAAACTGGGTCAATGTTTACTTTAAGTCTGAAGTAGTGATCTTGTTTTTTATTGTTTTTTTTTTTTTTTTTTATGTATAAGAGCATTCTCAGCTTCTGTTTGCTTCAGAACTCCGACTCTGCCCCTACTACTCAACAAGGACCTCTATTGTCCCCTGTATTTTTTTATATGTTGAATTACATATTAAAAACTTTACTTTCAGTCAATACAAGTCATCTGCAATTAGAGAGTATTTTATTGTATCTCATACAAGTTCCCTTTAAGCATCTTTTATTTACATACAGTCAATATACTGAGCTGGCAAGCCAAGAAATTATCTGGTGGCTGTTCATTTATTTTTGTATTATAATTCTGTATTATAAATTCCATGGTGTATAAAACAAGACCTCCTGAACCTGCTTTAAACTAATTAGCTAGATCATCCTACATTATGTCAAGAAAAAGCAATATTATAATGAATTCATAACACCTACCTAATTTAATGTTGTAAAGAATGGGTTAAAGTGTATGAAATAATGTAGAGTTTAGAAATGTTCTTGTCACTGGAAATCACCTATAGCAGAGCATGTGTATCTATATATCTCTATATTTAGCTATACCTCGCAGAAGGCTAAATAATTGTCACTAAAATGGACACTCCAGTGTTTGCTACTGCTTGTCAGGTGTAGTAACTAATATCATCCAATAGCACACAGATAACATGCTGAAAGGTTACCACCATCTATTATAAGACTGTGCGACTAGCACCATTAATAAACTGTCACATTAAGCAATTAGGCTGTCGTCTTTTGTTGGTGGAAATTGTTTTGCTCTAACTGATGATATTGGTTTTAAGTCTTTGCTGATAGGTTCTTGGCAGGTTTCCCATTGGGTATGGCAAGCAACATATAAACAGACCTCATCTATGATAAATGAACTTCTAGCAAGACCTGTTTTATTGAGCCTGCAGCAATGGAGCGCTTATGAAGTGCCCTGTTTCCAGAGTACATTGGCAGCTTTTTTAATCTCTGCAGGCTCTGGGATCACAAGGCATGATTGGATGTCTTCTAATTTATATAGGAGACACGTATTACATAGTATTATCTCCAACAAATGATGTATGATTTTGTTACTCATTAACTTAGACATTTACTTTTCTTTGGGACTGGGAGCTGGAATTCCACTTTTGGCTAGACACCAACTTTATTAAATCTGGTCCTTTTCCAATAAGTACAATACACCTACATTTTTAAGAAGGGATAGTGTTTGATATGTTTATGTGTCATGTGAATGTAAACAATAATGGGATGAAAGTCCCACAGTTACTTACAAAAAGGAAGGGGGCTATTGCCCAAAGAATGAAATAAGAGAACTTGAAATGTTATGCAAGTTCCTGGCATCTCAATATAAGGTAGGTCATCCTTGAGTTTATGCAAGTTTTTCTTAGCAAATATGCCTTTGTATAAGCAATGCATACTGCGGGTAGCAACCTGCCTAAAGACACTTGCTCTATCATAGTCTATTGACTATGCCAGCTCAGATTTAGCAATATCTTTATGTAGTTTTACGAGACAGTTAAACCATACAGGGTATGGAGAGATGGGATTAATAAGGCAAACTATAACTATTCTAAAAAAACATTCCCTCCCCCCTCCTCCTACCTACCCTGCACACCCTGTATGAAAAAAGATCTGTATTTATTTTTAAAATCTGGTCTGGTTTGGTCAGGTGATTCCACGGCTCTGGCTCCCCTGTGCCTTATAGCGGCTGCAGTAGGGGAGAGGAGGAAGCGCTGACAAAAGATGGACTGTGGGAGCCTACAGATGACATCACGGCTCTGGGAATTCACAGCTGTTGTCGAGCGCTCCTTTATACAGAGAAGCCGGAGCTGCTGGATCACATGATCGGAACAGATTAAAAAAAAGGCTTTTTTATAGATGGTATGCAGGATAGGTAGAAGGAGGGGGGAAGGAAGATTTTTAAGAATAGTTATAGTTAGCCTTTACTAAAATCTTTAAAGCAATCAAAAAGCCCTTATTCTAAACGGTGCATGTAGCAAAGTAAAGCAGTCTTATAAGAGAAAATATTCCAATGTCTCATTACATAACATATTCCAAAAATAAGATAATTCCTAATTTCAGGACAGTGGATGTAGCAATGCTAATCATTGCTTTATGTTCCTGTGGCCAGATGGGCATGCATAACCACTGGTGTATAGTGCAAATACAGCCTAATAATATAAAGCCATTTATTCCACGCACATTTGGCTATAATTCATTCTATTGGCCAGAATATTAAATTATTATGGCCAATAGAATGCATTAATGAGCAAATGTGAATGCCCCTTAACGCGTTTGGCATTTTTCTGCCCAACCATTCTTCTTCTAAATGTGAAAGCACAGGGTTTTTTCCTGCCTCTAAACCCTCCTGCCTCTAAACGACTGTAAATTCCTATGTATTCATGGGCACATAGACTAACATTAAGGGGCGTTGAGAGACAAAAAGAAAAGTCAAACGCCTGTAAAATCTCAATTTTTTATGTCCAGTGTGTATGAGACCTTCCTAAAACATAAGGTATTCCTGTCACAGTAGTTTTCCCTATCCCAAATAAAAAAGATAAATTCTCATTTTAGAGTAGTGGGTGGATCCATACAAATCATTGCTTTATGTCCCTGTGTCCAAACGCACATCCAGGACTGCACCTGGCCACAGGTTGATGTTGTTTTTCAAATGCATATTGACTTGATAAATTATTACTGAATATCAGATTTTGTAAACACATCATCAGGTTCAGAATTGCAGAATCTCACCAAATTTGATAAGAAGCTGTCATGACACGATTGGTGTTGAAGAGGTTTAACTTCTATATATGCCAAAAGAGTTCTTTTCTGTAAGAGTCGTAAAAACATGAAAAACTCTCACAGTTACTGGTTCTAGGTGACTCAGATGATTGTTTTGAAAAAAGGACTAGATATATCTGTAGATGCACTAAATATTTTTGCCTACTTACAAAAAAAATAACATCATAGAATGCTAATCCAGCCAGGCAGCCTGTGAGAATCAGGAAATAATTAACCCTGTGCAAAAAAATTGGACTACGCATTGTAAATTTTTTTTTTTTTGAGTTCTTCTAAATCAAATGCAGGCTGTGAAAATGTTTTTCATTTTTGGTTGAATATGACTCCTTGTTTAGAACCAAAACCTAGACCTTACTTTGTGTAAGGCCACATGTGTATTTAAAACAATGTGGCTGGATATATTAACTAGATATGTTCTAAACCATCCTAAGGCTGGGTTCCCACTATTGTGAATTAGATGTGGGTTTCTCCGCATCCAATTCTCATGTCAGGAGATTGTGAGCGGCTCTCTATGGAGCTCACACATCTCCAGAGCGAATTACACTGGAGTCCTGTGCGTCTTCTGGTCCGTTTCAGGTCTGAATTCAGCCAAAAATTCGGCCTGAAATCGAACCTTAAACAGTGAATAGCGTTGCACCGGACCCCTGCTGTGAGCCGCTCCGTCCTAGCCTCAAATTTTAAAATTCTTCTTACATAATAATGCTCATTAGTATACCTAAAATGTATTTTTGTCACATTTACAATGTTTGCTTTCTTCTCCAAGGGACAGCCAACAAACTTTGTATAGCAGCACATTTTAGCCCCTCCTGGCAATAGATGGGTTGTATAGTAGCGATATGAGAAGTTTCTGTTTTTTTGAATTATAGAAACTGAATTCCAGATGGCAAGGAACACACAGAATTTCACATGCAAATGAGAGCCAATCCAAATTATATAGCATGTCAGAGACATTAGGCTTTGTCAAACTGCCAATTGCTTGTCCAGTAATTACAGTTGTAGACTAAAAATGAACTTTTTCAACACTATCATTTATCATGTAAAATGCAGGAGCAGTACATTAAATTTCTACTGTGAATTTTCACTGATCACATAATGTTATTCTTGCAGAAGATAGCATATACAATATTCATTTCATGTGTTGTAGTATAACAGAACATTTTTACCCAAAGCTGTAATTTCTTTTTGAGTGGAGGGAGATGCAGATGGACTGTGGACAAACAATATGCTTCCTTTTTTTATTGCTTTGGGTTTAGGTCACACTGTAGTCAAAATTGAAAAATTATACTTTTAAATGTATACCGAAAATACAGCTGACCTGCTCAGCACTTTAGATCTTCATCCAGGTATATCTGTATTGCCCCTGTTCAACCCACCATCCTTTGTAAGTAATCTGCTAATTTGGGAACCCCTTTAGCTTACCTGTTTGCAACACATGCAAGATATTCCCAAATGCATCTTATACAGTCTCTTTGCATTGTGACACATAAGTCAGAAAGAGAGTAAGCTACATAACACAGATTCGGGAAACAGACCCACCTACCTCACACTTGAGGAGGAGCTCTGGGAAATCAAGCTGGAATGGATTATACAGAACCCATTTTATATTGAAGCATATTTAGTATTTAGCATACTTGCAGTGTGTGGTGGATAGCAGTAAATCCACAATATACATAACAATCTGGCCGTACCACCTTTGTACAACCTCCTTTAGATTTACCAAGCTATGTAATATGAGAAACTAAGACATCCAATCACTTTGTATTCAATGGAGCAAGCCCCTGCTCTACATATTGTAGTTGATAATAGACTTAAAGTGAATCTCCACCCAAACCCCCCCCCCCCCATTTTTATCCTTTTACTCCCGCTTACCCTGGGATCTGTACATTTCAGATACTCACACATCCAGCGGATCCAGTATTGTCCCTCTGAGATCTTCTCATGCCCGGTCACCGCTCAGTCCCATGCTGCCATGTTGTTTCTGAATTTTCTGGGTTCGCGGTGGGCCTCCTGATGATATTCCATTAGGCCCACCCCCTCCTCCTCTGTGACTGAAGCGATAAGGCCTCCTGGGATCTGTGATATACATATCCTAGAAGGCCCAGTGGGCATAGTACATGTTATTCATCTAGATCAGGGATATGCAATTAGCGGACTTACAGCTGTTGCAGAACTACAAGTCCCATGAGGCATAGCAAGACTCTGACAGCCACAAGCATGGCACCCAGAGGCAGAGGCATGATGGGACTTGTAATTTTGCAACAGCTGGAGGTCCGCTAATTGCATATCCCTGACCTAGGTGAAGGACGTGTATAGGAGGAGGATCCAAACCCTTTTTCTCAAAAATTGGGTTAAAAAAAAAAGCTGCTATACAGGTAGTGGAGCGAAGGAGGGGTGGGCAGAAGGCACTTTCAATTTTAGGCTGAAGATCTGCTTTAAGAAGATAGTATAGTCAGATTTTAACATGTCGTGTGAGTTCTAGCAGTTTTCTAAATGGTTTCATTTGTTCTCTAAAATTGCTCTTTGTAGGGTAACTCCACTTTCCTCAGGAAAAAAATGAGCAAATAAAAAAAAATAATATAGCGTATAAAATTGCGACTCAAATTGTGATTGAATGTTATTAAAAAAAATACCTTTCTTTTTAATCGACAGCTCTGTAATTTTCTGTAAAATGCAATGCAATATGGCTACCTGGAGTAATTGTGTACGCAGATGATGTACCGAACGCTCCCTGAAAATGTAATTTCCTGCTGATTTTCCCAGTCTGATACAGGTCAGATTTTTGGCATCCCCTGCAACAAGAATTTAATTATTATATGAACTACACCCAAAGGGAAATCACATCTAAAGGGATGCAGACCTTGCCACTTTCCTCATTAGAGCCTTGCAGGTGCAGCAGCTGAACATGCACATGGACACAGACAAACAAACAGCTATTTCTTCAGAATTACAAAAGGTAGGAATCTGCAAAAAAGGTAAATAAAATCCCTACAATGTACATAGATCACCCAGAGGGAAATGCTTTTTTCTCAGCAAAAGTGGAGCTACCCTTTAATCACTTAAAAACCGGCATGTTAAAACCGCTTCCTGTCCAGTAGGGATGAGCCGAACACCCCCCCCCGCCCCCGTACTTGGTTCGCACCAGAATTTGCAGGAAAAAATGGGCAAAAAATTTGTGCAAACACCATTAAAGTCTATGTGACAAGAACATGAAAAACCAAAAAGTGCTAATTTTAAAAGCTTATATGCATGTTATCGCCATAAAGGGTTTGGGGACCCGGGTCATGGGATCATGTATCAATGCAAAAAAAAGTTTTAAAGACTGACGTTTTTTCAAGAGCAATGACTCTAATAATGCTTAAAGTGAAACAATAAAATGAAATATTCCTTTAAATATCGTGCCTGGGGGTGTCCATAGTATGCCTGTAAAATAACACATTTTACCCATGTTTAGAACAATACCACAGCAAAATGACATTTCTAAAGGAAAAATTTAATACAAAACTGCTCGCATCTGTAATGAATTGTCGGATCCTGGCAATATAGATAAAAATAATTGAAAAAAATGGCATGGGCTCCCCCCAAGTCCATTACCAGGCCCTTTGGGTCTGGTATGAATATTAAGGGGAACCCCACACCAAAATTGAAAAAAAAATTGAGTGGGGGTCCCCCAAAAATCCATACCAGGCCCTCCAGGTCTGTTATGGATTTTAAGGGAAACCCTGCGCCCCCCCCCAAAAAAATGGCCCCAAAATCCATACCAGACCCTTATCCGAGCATCCAACCTGGCAGGCCCCCTCCTGAACCATACCAGGTCACATGCCCTCAACATGGGGAGGGTGTTTTGGGGCCCCCCCAAAACACCTTGTCCCCATGTTGATGGAGACAAGGGCCTCATCCTCACAACCCTTGCCCGGTGATTGTGGGGGTCTGCAGGCAGGGGGCTTATCAGAATCTGGAAGCCCCCTTTAACAAGGGGACCCCCAGATCCTGGTTCCCCCCTATGTAAATGGGTATCAGGTACATTGTACACATTCACCAAAAAGAGTGTCAAAAAAGTAAAAATGACAGGAGACAGTTTGGGACAACTCCTTTATTAAAATCCTGCGATGTAACTCCATCTTCGATGACAGCGATAAAGACCCGAAAGGCGTCCAGCGACTGCAGGCTTTTTGCAATGACAGCTCATATATAGCTGAGGGCGGGACGACCTGGTGACGTAAGCGGGTGACCCTGCCCCCTTCTGACATCATGTGACATCAGGTACCATCAGAGGGCGTGGGATCACCCGTTTACGTCACCAGGTGGCCCCGCCCTCAGCTATATAACAGCTGTCATTGCAAAAAGCCTGAAGTTGCGGGATGCCTCCCACCGAAGTGGAGTTTTTCCTTTTTGTTTTGGAGGGACCCCAAAACACCCTCCCCATTTTGAGGGTATCTGGCCTGGCATGGTTCCTGCAGCCTGCGGGGTTGCTTGCTCGGATAAGAGACTGGTATGGATTTTGGGGAGACCCCCACAACATTTTTTTAAAAATTTGCCGCTTAAAATCCATACCAGACCCAAAGGGCCTGGTAATAGACCGGGGGGGGGGGGGACCCTTGCTGTTTTTTTCAATGATTTTTATGTATATTGCCAGGATCCAGCAGAACATTACAGCCGCAAGCAGTTTTAAATTACATTCTTTCCTTTACAAATGTCATTTTGCTGCTCTCATTCATAAAACTATGTATGGCTCCCGTGTAAGCAGCCTTACATAGTGTGGGGCATGGATTCAGCCCCCTGAGCCATGATTGGCCAAAGGCACCGTGCCTTTGGCCAATCATGGCTCCCACAGCAACGTGCTGTGATTGGCCAAAGCATGCAGGTCAGGTGCAAACTTTGGCCAATCAGCAGCCAAAGATCGCAGTGCATTGCCGGTCTTGCCGTTCATTATGGGGCGTTCTGCAGGAGCCCGAACTTCTTGCGAATGCCCCATGATGTTCGGTATTCGGCGAACGGGCGAACACCCGATGTTCGAGTTGAACAGCGGGCTCATCCCTACTGTCCAGGCCATTTTTCCGTTTTCTGCACTGTGATACTTTGACTAACAAATATTCAGTCATGCAACACTGTACCCAAATTAATGTTATATCATTACACAATTCTTGTGTGAAAAGCATTTCAGGGATCCAGCAGAAATCAAATGATATACTTGGCCTTGAACTAGTATGCTGTAATTGGGGACTGATTGTAACTCATGTGTTGTGCATCATGACACATTTTTTGTAAATATGTCATTGTGGAATTTCTTTGACAACCTCTACCCTTTATCCCTTACCTGGGTAAATGGATAATGCCATTAAAAGTTGCATAACATAAAGATTGACACTTTTTACATGTATACTTTATTTTTAAAAATTGTCTTGCCACAGGTGACTTTTTCATGCTTTTTCATTAGGTATGAAAAGCTTTTAGAGGTTTGAAACTCAAAAATAATAAAACAGAATGATAGGGCGACATGGGCAGAACACAGTTGCTTGAATATCATGGATTCCAACTGTGCAGCATGCTGTCTAGCCGCTTGCCGACCGGCTCACACCAATACACGTCGGCAGAAGGGCACGTACAGGCAGATTAACGTACCTGTATGTTGCCCTTTAAGAATCGGTTTGCACGCGCGCCCACTGTGACCTCCATGAGTGTGATCGCGGGTCCCGCAGACTCGATGTCCACGGAGAGGAAGAATGGGGAAATGCTGATGTAAACAAGCATTTCCCCGTTCTGCCTAGTGACAGGACAAGAATCACCGCTCCATGTAATAGGGAGCGGTGATCAGTGTTGCGTCACACATAGCCCCCCCCACAGTTAGAATCACTCCCTAGGACACACTTAACCCCTACAGCGCCACCCAGTGGTTAACCCCTTCACTACCAGTCACATTTACACAGTAATCAATGCATTTTTAATTGCACTGATTGCTGTATAAATGTGAATGGTCCCAAAATCGCACCGAAAGTGTCCAATCTATCCGCCATAATGTCATAGCCATGATAAAAATCACTGATCGCCGCCATTACTAGTAAAAAAATATTATTAATAAAAATGCCCTAAAACTATTTTGTAGACGCTATAACTTTTGCGCAAACCAATCAATAAACGTTTATTGCGATTTTTTTTACCAAAAATATGTAGAAGAATACGTATCGGCCTAAACTGAGGAAAAAAATGTTTTTTTATATATTTTTTTGGGACATTTATTAGTAAAAAATAATGCGTTTTTTTCCAAAATTGTCGCTATTTTTTTGCTTATAGCGCAAAAAATAAAAACCGCAGAGGAGATCAAATACCACCAAAAGAAAGCTCTATTTGTGGGGAAAAAAGGACGTCAATTTTGTTTGGGAGCCACATCGCATGACCGCGCAATTGTCAGTTAAAGCCGAATCGCAAAAAGTGCTCTGGTCTTTGGGCAGCCAAATGGTCCGGGGCTTAAGTGGCTAATCTCTGTATCTAGAGAAGCCAGAACTGAAAACGTTTGTTTGTGAAGTTTAGAACTGGGTTTCCAGACAATGGGAAGGCATGATATATATATTTATTACAAATTTTTTAGAAACAGTCTAATGGTTCAAGGGAGCATCTGGTTCTCCTGATAAACATTACCTGTAACTTTGACTAACTGTCATTGTTATGATGAAACACGTGGGGTCAACTCTGCTGGTTTTTATACTGACATTTAATGTCTAATAAACTACATTAAGCTATTTTCTTTTCCCCTTCTTTTATTTAGAGTGGCTTTTTCCTTGTTGCAAAGCCTGTAGATCCAAGCAGGCATATCTGTTGAGTGTTGGACTAAGAAGCCTCTATGAGATTTGGATAGCCAAGTTAAGTGGGACAATAAAAAAGCTGTTGGTTAAAGTGGTGCTGGAGTACTAGCTAAGTACTTCTCCCGAAGGCTGGTTTCACACTGGGGCGGGAGGTGCGTCGGCGGTAAAACGCCGCTATTTTTAGCAGTGCTTTACTGTCATTTTAGCGGCGCTATTCGGCCACTAGCAGGGCGCTTTTACCCCCGCTAGCGGACAAAAAAGGGTTAAAACCGCCGCTGCAAAGAGCCGGTGGTATAGCCGCGCTGCCCCATTGATTTCAATGGGCAGGAGAGGTTTAGGAGCGATGAATACACCGATCCTTCACCGCTCCAAAGATGCTGCTTGCAGGAGTTTTTTTTCCATCCTGCAAGTGCACCGCTCCAGTGTGAAAGCCCTAGGGGCTTTTACACTGGAGACACAGCAGCGGCTGTTTCAGGTCAGTTTGCAGGCGCTCTTTTTAGCGCAATAGCGCCTGCAAAACGACCCAGTGTGAAAAGGGGTCTAAGAACTACCTTATGAGCTTTATTGTGATATTAAAAATAAGAGAACTGTAAAAAAATTATACAGTTGCTGAATAATGTGACACATAAAAAATTACATGCAAATTTATAGTTAGTTTAGACTAGGTTTACACTTGTGAGGGTGGTTGCGGGTGAGGGACAGCGTGTAAATTGCTGTCTGTGTCCCCATTAGGGAGATTTATCCTGTCTATTTGTCCTTTTTAGTATCATTGAAACGAAAAGAAAATTTCAATCCCAAATTTTGGGTCGTCACTAGAAAAGTAATAGAGGGGAAATCTTCCAAGGGGACACTAGTTCTGGTGACCTGGAGACCCAAAGGGATTCCCTTCATTTTCAGGGATTCCTTTCTTTGTCTATGGTATTGGAAGTGAAGGTAAATCTCCCAAATGGGACACGGATGGCGAATAAAAATCTGACAGGGGTTATATCTCTCCCTTACTTTATCCAAGATGAAAAAGAGTTTTCATAGTTCGACTTTAATTTATTATTAGTAAGAAAACAATTGGCACAATCACCAGTATACCTTTTCATGCAAGTTTAAAGCTTCATGTTTCTTCAGTATTAAATCTATGTCTTATTTTCAATGAGTTATGATTTATTGGCAAAAGAAAAATACACCTCCATGGTTGCTTAGAAACTCTTGCTGGCTGTGATTTATATTTACACTAATCCTGATGTTATCTTCAACAGTGAAATTTTAAATCGTGGCTTTTAGACCAACCATTTGGAAATTAGATATGAACTGTACGTTTACAATTCAAGCTAAATAAATGTGTAGTATTTAATATCTGCCACTAGGTGCCATGCTCACTTTAGCAAACCTTTTATTATTATTTTTTTTTCTGACAAAACCAGCTTGACTCAATGACTTCTTAATATATTTACTGTGGGTTTGATTTTTTTTGGCACAAAGATTCTATATGTAGCTGAATATCAATCATAACCAACTACAAAATCAATTTTTGTCCATGGATATATACTTACATTAGCTAAGTATCTCTTTTGCTTTAGCTTTAAAAGGTAATCGTTCTCTACAACAAGATTACCTAGACATGAAGTTTACTTATTAGTTAATATGAGACAATTTACTGCCTTACTGTCATTTGCTACATTTGAATGTTCAGGGTCACCAACTCTCTGCAGATTTCAGTAAAGTGTAAAGTGCAGAGCAACAAAAGGGGGGGTTTTCCGGCGCTCCGCAACATGTGATGTCTAAGGTAAATAGTACAATGGTAGCTATAATAGCACATTAAAATAAGGCAGGTAAATTCTAGAATGAGGAGGCAGCCTTTATTTATTTATTTATTTATTTATTTATTTAATTTATTTATTTATTTCATTGTTTTTTTCCCATTTTTATTTTTATTTTTCATTTTATTTTTTAGTTTATATTTATTTCTATTTCATTTTTTTTTCCACATTTTTTTCATCTTCTAAATAAATGTTTTAACTCTAATTCCACTTACTATTATTATCCTTATATTTATTAAAATTACCCCCAATTCATCATTTTTAATTCTTCATACTTTACTTTCAACTTTTTTGTGCTTTTTGGAAGATTGTTGGTCTGCTGGCTGTTGTGGTTCCACAGCCACAGACCTCCAGCCCATACACCTTAACCTAATTAACCTAATTAACCTAATTGCCTCCACTATATATTCAAGCTGCTCTCCTCCAGGGAGTAAAAAGGCCAGTAGAAGGAGCTGTGAGCCCCGAGCGCGTAGCCTGTACTATCCCTGCATTATCCCCTACACCAGCCTGGACGTTTGCCGTGCATCAGTGACGTCATTTCCTCTTCTGCACTCCAGAGTGGTCAGCGTGGAGCTTTCCATGCACTGGATGCAGAAGTTCAGCCTGTGTACAGACTTCACACCCAGACGCCTGAAGGAATGAAATCTGAGCCAGGAACAAGATAACAGCACATCCCAGGACACTTTTCCATCTCAAAGAAACACCTCCACCCTGCGAACCAGTAAGTGTAATTGTTACACTAACTTTTATTTTTGCATAAACAAGCTACCACAGTTGGCGCCTCCACACCCCTCCTTTTTTCAACAAGTGTAAAGTGCACCTGTGTTTTGCCAATGCTCTTAAGTGTTCATGCCCCCGTCCCCATCCCCAGACAAGTGTAAGCTCCAAGTTGATGTGGTGATTGCCAACAAATAGCAATATAATTTACAGTTTTGCCATGTTTCTGTGCAATGAGAAAGAGCCAGTCTGGAGTCCAGTGATTGATGCAAACATAATGGTGTGTCTGTGTGTACCCTCTCGACTAAATCACAAGGACAGCAGAGATTTTACAGAGCAAAACAGAAGAAACCCCAACTGCATCTTGTCTTTTTTTCTGCTTCCCAATTGCACAGCTATGACATGCTACGTGACCCTGTTTTGAATGCTTACACATACTGTATGTCTAATAGTTAAAGGCTTGGGGTCCCTTTAAAAAATAAAAGAGAAGACCTGCATAAGATCATATACCGTAGTTTCAATTGTTGGCCTGTACACACAACCTATAGTAGAGTAAACCTTCACATTCCTATGTCAGAAATGTTTGTGTTCAAACACGGGGCATGCGAAATGGCACTACACAAATTAATGAATGACCTCTGTCTGTAGTCTAACAATTGACACTTCCTGTAAAGAAACTACACACCACCCATCCCCCCCCAATTCTATTTTCAACTAGGAAATCAGAACTTGATACAGCCAAAGTGCAGTGTGTTAATTCAAACTATAACACAATAACAGTTAATGTGACAAAGTCAAAACTCAATGATGATTCACAATATTAGAATAATGTGCAATATACCAAATAAATATGTGCACCCAAAATTGCAATATTATGGTGATAAAAAATGATTAAAAGTCCATATTCTTCTCCAAAGTTTTTAAGTCCAGCTTTATTATTCATGCGACCACTCTGCATAGCACTCAGTGGAGAAAGTAAGAATATTCTTACTTCTTCCACTGAGTGCTATGCAGAGTGGCTGCATGAATAATATAGCTGGAATATAGTTGGATTTAAAGGAGCCATACATTATACCCTGCATAACAGCTGGAGAGGGGCCCCTGGGGACAAGCGGTACCCATCAAAAGGAGAAATAAAACAAGGTTTATGGGAAATACATGTGTAGCGATGTGGACTACAGTTATAATATTGTGCAATTTCCCTGTCATTCTTCAGCTATGGTTATATTCCCCTCTAGTGCTGGGCGCCAGTGATTGTCATCACATCTGTGAGCCCGACCAAAATGATTGTGGGACTAGTAGTGTGACATTGCATCTAGGCTATACATCCCAGGGATCCTTGCTACAACCCTAAGAGACTCCTGGGAGGAACTATAAAAGAGTCAAGAAATCCGCCCCATGCTCTCTTCTTCCTGGGCCTTGCCGAGTGCACATCTCTCTGTTGCAGGGAGAGAGGCTGCAGCCTACCATGCAGTGATCGAGTGATTCCAACGCGGCACCAACCCAGCAGATCAACACTACGGTCGTCCGCACTCAGCAGCTGTGGGTCACCGATAGTCGCTTCACTAAAGGACGTCTCTTCCCGGGTCGCTGTCTGCAGGGCATTTAGCTGGTCCGGTAGTTGGTGAGAGGTCAATTGCCCATCTTTTGCAATCCTTCATGGTTACTTTATTTGAACACTGTGTACAGACACCTTTACCTTGGGAACACTTTACTGCGCTTCTGTTTGAACACTGTAAATAGACACCTTTACCTAAAACCACTTCAAGGAGTACCACTAGCCTATTTAATCTAATGAGCTCCAACTGCCGGTGAAGACTATCAGGCATGCATCTTGGACGTTGCTGTTGTTACCATTTAAAGGGCCCTATTCTATCCCTATTCTGTCTGATCTATCATTAGGATATAAATGTTGAATAGGCCGGCCTGGGGTTCCCCTTTAGTGTGTGACTACCTGCCTTAGATAGTTAACCCTTTACTGTCCTTACAGGTCATGCTCCAGGTGGTACTTCATTGTACATATATGTATATTATGCTCTTGTGCTGTTAAACTGTCAAACAAAGGTCCAAGAACAAGGATTTCACCATGGGAGGCCAAAGCTTTCCCGAGTGCGAGAAAAGAAATGTTATGGCTATGGAGAAGTTGGACACTTCTGGATGAATGCCCCAAGGCTGGAATCAGCCCACAATTACTGACGGAAGTTCTAAAAGCCTTACAGAAGCTGCTTTTCCAAAAGCTGGCGGGAAACTTCAAGGTACCTCAGTGAAAGAGCTAGTTGAGAGTCCCGAGGGAAAACTGCGCTCCAAAGCTAAGAAAGAATAAAAGAAGGAAAAAAAACAAACAAAGTCGTCTGCTACTTCTTCCCCTCCCTTGCCTGTTAAAAAGAATACTGGACCCCCAGGGAAGGAAAGACGGACTCAGGAAATCAATGCACACCTTTCTGATTGAGTTGCTAAACAGACTCCACCACCCTCAAAGAAGCTGATTAGGGCCCAAACTATAGAGTCACCAGCTGGAAATCTGCCAAAGAACTTGGTAGGGCCTTCTCTTAAAGTCTCTTTTTAGAGTTAGATTAGATACACAAGAAAATGTGTTGCAGCCTGGTGAAAGAACCTGCATGAAGGCCATTGTTAAGCTATCATGGGATCAACTGGGTCCCTATGTGGTGGTAAAAGCTGTTCCACTGGAGGAAGATAGTGGAATAGAACTGGTTCCGGAGATCGTACCCACTAGGGCCTTACTGAGAAGTGGGGGAAGAATCCCTGTAAGTGTGAGGAATGTCCCCAGCCATCCAATCAGCCTGAATTCTCGTTTGGTGATTGGGAAAGTACCCGGTGACAAGGGATAATTTAATCCGGAAGGAAAATGGAAGAGAGACCACTGTCCAGTGCCCAAATCTGTCCCCCAGATGGGAAGAGAGGATTAAAGCTCAGTTAGCTTGATGGGGGAAAATGTCCTACAACAATGACTTCGATGTGGGTTGCGCCAAGAGTGAAGATAAGCCCTTCCGAGAAAGAGCTAGACAAATCCCTTTGTGTGACCTGGAGGACCTTCGGGAACAGTTGACTGAATTGAAGAAACCAGGGTTCATTAGGGAATCCAGGAGCCCTTATGCCTCTCCTATTGTAGTCGTGAGAAAGAAAAATGGGTCCCTCCAGATGTGTATTGACTACCGAACTTTGAATCAGAGGACTATCCCAGATCAGTACACAACTCCTCATATAGAAGAAGAGACCCTGCATGAACTAAATGGTTCAATGTGCTAGATCTGAAGAGTGGATATTATCAGATACCCATGCATCGTGACGACCGAGAGAAGACAGCCTTTATCAGTCCTCTAGGATTCTTTGAATTCGACTGCATGCCACAGGGGGTAACAAGGGCCCCATCACCTTTCAGAGGCCTCGCCCAAGCACTGTCACTGAATTGAGGTCGTTTTTGGGTTTCCGCTCCTACTATAGAAGGTTTTTAAAGAATTTTGCACAGATTGCCAAGCCTCTGAATGAGTTATTGCAAAAGCAGACGGAGGGAGACCTGAAAAAGGCTCACGCTGGAGGTCCAAGGAAGCCCCGTGAGTCTATTCAAGAGCAATGGACAGTGAGGTGTGAAAGAGCATTTGAATGTCTGAAGGGGAGCCTTATTGAAGCTCCTGTGTTGGCCTATGCTGATCCCTCCAAACCCTACAAATTACATGTGGATGCTAGCAGAGATGGCCTAGGGGGAGTGTTATATCAGGAGTCAGAAGGAAAGCTTTGTCCGGTGGCTTATGTGAGTCGCAGCCTCACTCCCCCTGAGAAGAATTATCCGGTACACAATTTAGAGGTCCTGGCCCTCAAGTGGGCTGTAGTAGACAAGCTACGGGATTACCTATATGGGGCCACGTTTGTGGTGAAAACGGATAATAACCCTTTGCCAAACTGGATGCTACTGGACATTGGTGGTTGGCCGCTCTATCTGAGTTTCGGTTCAGTTTAAAATATCAGCCAGGGGTGGGAAACCGAGATGCTGATGCCCTTCCCCGAAGACTTTACGCCACGGATACTGATCAGAAGAGCTGGGTCCATTTTCCCCTCGAGGGAGTACTGGCTGTATGCCAAGGAGTAGAGCACAGGCTTAAAGGGGCGACAGGGGCCGAAGCCATGGGGGTCCCCCCCACTGCAGTACCAAGATACTACTGTGATTTGACACAAGTGCAGAGTCAAGAACTGGTAAAGACCCATTGGATACCCTTAGAAAGAAATTCTAGTCGGTTCGGGATCCTCAGATGCTGTTAAATAGTTCCATTGAGGGAGCTAAAATGGCCTATAAAGAATGGGAATGAATGAGGTTGAAAGACGGAGTCATATACCGGAAAGGCCCATCTGAGGAACCAGAGGTTGTTTCTCAACTATTCCTCCCTGAGAAACACAGATTGATAGTGTTGGCTGCTCTTCACGATGACCACGGACATTTAGGTCCAGATAGAACCTTCAAGCTGGTCAGGGATCGATTCTATTGGCTGTCCATGAGGGCTGAAGTGGAAATCTACTGTCATTCTTGCATCAGGTGCATTCAGAGAAAAACTTTGCCAAGAAAGGCAGTCCCAATGGGCCATCTACAGAGTCAGGGACCAATGGAATTGGTGTGCATTGATTTCTTGTGTTTGGAACCTGACCTGAGTGGGTGGAATAATGTCCTGGTTGTAAAAGATCATTTTACCCGTTATGCTCAGGCTTTCCCCACTAGGGATCAGCAAGCCAGTGCTGTAGCCAAGACCTTAGTGGATACGTTTTTCATTCATTATGGGCTGCCTCAGTGCCTACATTTGGATCAAGGCTAGGACTTTGAGAGTAAGCTAATCTGAAGATTGTGTGAACTCTTGAGTATCCAAAAATCAAGAACCATCCTCCAGAGGATCCATAACCTGAGCGTTTTAACCGTACTCTGTTAAACATGTTAGGAACCCTTCCTTTGGAGAAGAAGCAACATTGGGGACATCACATTGCTGCAGTGGTTCATGCTTACAATAGCACAGCGAATGACTCTACTGGGTACTCCCCCTACCGGTTGATGTTTGGAAGGAAAGCTCGCTTGCCGGTGGATCTGGCTTTTGGAACGTCATTAGAGCACACATCTCAAGCTTCCTACCGAGGGTACGTCGACAGAATTTTAAAGAACTTAAATACTGCCTTTGAGAAAGCTAACGAAGCATCTACTGTCAGGGAACAGAGAAACAAGAAAAACTTTGATCTCAAAGTAAGGGTTCAAGACCTGCAACCTGGAGATCGGGTGCTGTTGCGCAACCTAGGAGTTTCCAGAAAGCATAAGCTGGCCGATCGGTGGCGCTCCCAGCCCTATATTATCTGCAAATGATTACCTGGGCTTCCTGTGTTTTTAGATCTACCCTGAAGGAAAGACTGGCCCCTTAAAAACTTGGCATCAAAAGCATTTGCTGCCTATATCTGAGGCTGTCCAAGTGCTTCCACCCCCTTGCCCAGAGGCCTATCAGTCTCCTATGCTAAGGTCTAGGATTTGTCAGGGCCGTGAACCCATGCCTCCAGAGGAGGAGAGTGTTGAGGAAGAACTAACCCTTGATTGGCTATGGGTTCGTTATGTGATTTCTTCATCTTCTCACATGATCTTGGTTTACTGGAGCCTTCCATACCTAGAAAGAATACTAGCAGAGCCAGTGGATATTCCCGAGAAGTAGCAACAAAAAAATGTGACACTCGATTTTTTCAGATTTCTGGTGAGTTTAACCCCAAAGGGGCGAGTTTCTTCTCACGCAGTGACAAGCCTGGGTGTGTGGTGCACGAATATATGAACTTTCATCACCCTTAAGAAATTTGATTCACTCACCTGAAACCACTTCAAGGGACTCTTTTTCACTTATATGAGGAATTATATAAGAGCGTGTCATATGTATATAGATTGACATGAGCGCTGCTATGGTAGTTTAAAGTCGCATAACATTTTGGACTGTTTTAATTGGTTTTATATATGATGTATTTTATAGTAGCTTCTGATATCAATGATTTGAGATTATATGTTATAGCTTTGACATTTATTACCTTAGAGGATTATTTATCCTTAGCGCTGAGAGGTGCGATTGGGCCGTATTTGTGCACTTTGTGTTATAATAGGACATGTCCACCAGGTATGTAGAATAGGTAATTTTACTAATATGCCCTCTTTGTTTTCTACTACCCATGGTTTTACGCTTACTTTTACTGCAGCTGCGCCATTTTTGAAAATACCTCGTTTCCTTCTTCAAAACTGTGCTACCACCCTTCATAGGCACCATCCTACAATCTTTTGCCTGCGCAGTCCAAAGTAAGGTGTCATCAAAAATAAAGGCACTTTTTTCAAACACAAGAGAACAAGTGCCCATGCCGAAGCCAGAGGATTTCATCACCATGGCGAGGTGCTCTGTGGCTAGTGTGACATGAATGTAGGATAAACTGTGCATTTGCAGGTGATCACCAACCAAAACAAATAGAGGAATCTCAGGATTCGAATGGCTTTGAGAGATTAAAATGGTATCCAAGAAGTATGTGCATGCATGCAGATAGGGAAAGGTACATATATTGAATTCTGCTGTAATTGACTTTTCAGAGTGTGGTCTTTTGTCTTAATATCTATATGGAATAGCAATGGCCCAATGAGGTTGATTTACTAAAACTGGGGAGTGCAAAATCTGGTGTAGCTGTGAATGGTAGCCAATCAGCTTCTAACTCCAGTTGTTGTCTACTCTTGTTTAATTAAGCTTTTTATAAAAACCTGGAAACTCATTACATTCCATGCAGAACTGCATCAAATTTTGCACTCTCCCGTTTTAGTAAATCAACCCCAATGTGTCTATTCTGGTGAAATTTTTATCTTTGGTAGTGATGGAATTCCATTATTACCAATTACAATACTTTTTTAATGTGTATGCGTATGCATCACTGGGCTTTTTTTTTTGATACAGAGAGATAAGCTACGGATTCAATTAAATGTTACTTATTTTAGATGCAGTTTGCTGTTTAGAGAAAATTGCTATTCAATAAAGATATATAATTGGCTAATGAATCACCACTGAATTCGGAAACATTTACTGTAAGAATTACTAGATAAGCAATGCACGAAATAAAAAAAAGCATTATTCAGGGTTACAAAGCTTAGTAAACTGCACTAATTCATAGTAAAAGCAGTAACAGCAATGGTTAAAAAGGGAATAAAAGAAGCCACCTGAGCTGAGATATAATATTTTGTCTATCTATGTGATCACTTGTAAGGTATGTAATATTCATTATAAAGAAGTTGAAAGACCATGCTAGGGACATTTATACTGTGAAAAATACAGATGTCACAAGCAGGAGACAACTGGAACCATTGGCCTGGAGTAAAATACAACCAAATTGACCTTTCATGGTAGGGACAGTTTCCTGTGAGCTTAAAGTGGAGTTCCACCCAAAAGTGGAACTTCCACTCATCAGATTCCTCCCCCCCTCCGGTGACACAGTTGGCACCTTTCAGGGGGGAGGGGGGTACAGATACCTGTATATTACAGGTATCTGTACCCACTTCCGGCGTAGATAGCCGAATCTGCGGGTATTTACGCCACTTCCTGCACCCTCCCCGCTGCCTGCTGAGAAACACACGGCTCCCAGAGGCAGCAGGGACCATTGGTATTGCGCTGCGCGACTCGCGCATGCGCAGTAGGGAACCGGGAAGTGAAGCCTTCCTGATTCCCTTACCGAAGATGGAGGCGGCAGCACCCGAGGACGGAGAGACGCTGCCTTAATAACATGTCCTACTTTATATAATTCACTCTGTCTTATAATGATATGTGCCCCCTGTATGTCTGTTGTTTAAAAAAAAAAGCTGTATATACCTTATCTGCAAGCACTGATCAGCGGTCACATGACGCGCCGAATCTCTCTGGCTCTCTCCTCCTCTTTCCTCCTATGTCTCGGAGACACAGCTCATCACCGATAGGGTTGGACAGCCAATGGGCATGGTTGTTTACCACGTGATCGGCCGTGATCCAGTCACAGCCAATCACAGATGGTACTTCCCCCTTTGAACGGTGCATGCGCATGATCATGCGCATGCTACGCAGGAAAGTTGGTGGCGGCCTGTTCCCAGGAACACAGCTCGTCACAGACAATAGTAAACAGCCAATGACCGGCAGCTGTTTACCATGTGATCAGCCGTGATCCATTCACAGCTGATCACAAATGTAAACACAGACCGGTAACTGACTGTTACCAGCTCTTCTCTCCTCACACATCGTATCCAGTGTGAGGAGAGAAGAGCCAGGAGCAGTGAGTTACCAATCTGTATGTTATTAGTGTACTGCACCAAGCACCACACAAGAGAACCTGTCACATTGCCCCTACCCCCCTCCCACAATTGCACCTGTCACCCAACAGTCACCACATCAGTGCCCATAAAGTGCACCTTTCACCCATCAGTGCCCATGAAGTGCACCTGTCACCATCAGAGACTGCCATCAGTGACTGTCAGCCATGCACCTGTCACCCATCAGTGACTGTCGCCTGTCCCCCATCAGTAACCATCGCCTGTCACCTATCAGTCACCCATCAGTGACCGTCATCAGTGACCCATCAGTGACCGTCATCAGTCACCCATCAGTGACCATCACCTATCAGTCCCATAAAGTGCACTGGCCACCATCAGAGTCTGCCATCAGTGACCATCAGCCGTGACTGTCGCCTGTCAACCATCAGTGACTGTCACCTATCAGTTACCCTCGCCTGTCACCCATCAGTGACCGTCACCTGTCTACCATCAGTGACCGTCACCTGTCACCTATCAGTGACCATCACCTGCCACCCATCTGTCACCTGTCACACAGCCCATCAGTGAGCATCACCCGCCACCCATCTGTCACCCATCAGCAGCGTGTCCAAAAAAGTTTATAGCAGTGAGGAGAAGTTCAAAATCCTCTCCATGAAGAGAGCAGCGGAGAGGTCTCATCAGATTATAATGCCAATTCAGAATCCAATTCAGAATTTGAACTGATTGATAGCAGTGGATCGGCAAATAAATCAGAGAAAGAATGGGTCCCTCAAAGGGCATGGCGCTCTGGAAACCAGGCAGCCACCAGCGATAGACCACAGGATCAAATTCCCAGGCCCAGTGCTGCCACCAGCGATAGACCCCAGGATCAAATGCCCAGACCCAGTATCAGCACTGCAGTATCCCCCCAAGTACCAGCACAGGAATTTCAAATCCCCCATCTACCAGCACTGGAGTGTCACATCCCCCAAGAGTCAGGGCAGCTACATAACTCCCAGATGCTCTTGCCAAAGCAAAATGGCTGCCTTTTGACTTTGGTATGAGCAAGTATTCCCCCTTTCACCCCACAGCCAGGTGTGCAGGCCAATACCCCAAATTTCTCTGAAATTGATTGTTTTTATTTATTTTTGCCTGACACTTTGCTGCAATTTATCGTGGACCAGACCAATCTATATGCCCAGCAGTATATTGCAAACAACCCCCAATCATCCTATGCCCCTCCGTTTGGGTGGAGAGATCTGAATTTGGCGGAGTTCAAATTGTTTATGGGCCTCACCATGGGGCTTACAAAAAAAATGATGGACATGCCTACTGGTCCACCAACCCTATCCAACACATGCCCATTTATTCTGCCATAATGTCCAGGTCCCGATATGATATGATTATATGCTTCCTTCACTTCAGCGACAACACCCAGTACCCTCCCCGAAATCAAATTATGACAAATTATGTAAAATTCGCCCACTCATAAATTTTTTTCCCCAAAGATTCACAGGATTCTATGTCCCTAAACAGCATATATAGGTGGATGAGTCCCTGGTCCCCTTTTCAGGCCAGCTAGGAATAAAACAATTTATTGATAGCAAAAGGGCCAGATATGGAGTCAAATTTTACAAGCTTTGTGAAAGAGCCATGGGATATCTGTATTCGTTCCACATATACAGTATCTCACAAAAGTGAGTACACCCCTCACATTTTTTTATGACAACACTGAAGAAATGACACTTTTCTACAATGAAAAGTAGTGAGTGTACAGCTTGTATAACAGTGTAAATATACTGTCCCCTCAAAATAACTCACACACAGCCATTAATGTCTAAACTGCTGGCAACAAAAGTGAGTACACCCCTAAGTGAAAATGTCCATATTGGGCCCAAAGTATCAATATTTTGTGTCACCACCATTATTTTCCAGCCCTGCCTTAACCCTCTTGGGCATGGACTTTATCAGAGCTCCACAGGTTGCCACTGGAGTCCTCTTCCACTCCTCCATGATGACATCACAGAGCCGGTGGTTGTTAGAGACCTTGCGCTCCTCCAGCTTCCATTTGAGGATGCCCCACAGATGCTCAATAGGGTTTAGGTCTGGAGACATGATTGGCCAGTCCATCACCTTTACCCTCAGTTTCTTTAGCAAGGCAGTGGTTGTCTTGGAGGTGTGTTTGGGGTTGTTTTCATGTTGGAATACTGCCCTGTGGCCCAGTCTTCGAAGGGAGGGGATCATGCTCTGCTTCAGTATGTCACAGTACATGTTGGCATTCATGGTTCCCTCAATGAACTGTAGCTTCCCAGTGCTGGCAGCACTCATGCAGCCCCAGACCATGACACTCCCACCATCATGGTTGACTGTAGGCAAGACACACTTGTCTTTGTACTTCTTACCTGGTTACCGCCACACACGCTTGACACCATCTGAACCAAATATGTTTATCTTGGTCTCATCAGACCACAGGACATGGTTCCAATAATCCATGTCCTTTGTCTGCTTGTCTTCAGAAAACTGTTTGCAAGCTTTCTTGTGCATCATCTTTAGAAGGGGCTTCCTTCTGGGATGACAGCCATGCAGACCAATTTGATGCAGTGTGTGGTGTATGGTCTGAGCACTGACAGGCTGACCCCCCACCCCTTCAACCTCTGCAACAATGCTGGCAGTACTTATACATCTATTTCCCAAAGGCAACCTCTGGATATGACGCTGAGCACGTGCACTCAACTTCTTTGGTTGACCATGGCAAGGCCTGTTCTGAGTGGAACCTGTCCTGTTAAACTGCTGTATGGTCTTGGCCACCGTGCTGCCGCTCAGTTTCAGGGTCTTGGTAATCTTCTTTTAGCCTAGGCCATCTTCATGTAGAGCAACAATTCTTTTTTTCAGATCCTCAGAGAGGTCTTTGCCATGTGGTGCCATGTTGAACTTCCAGTGACCAGTATGAAAGAGTGAGAGCGATAACACCAAATTTAACACGCCTGCTCCCCATTCACACCTGAGACCATGTAACACCAACGAGTCACATGACACCAGGGAGGGAAAATGGCTAATTGGGCCCAATTTGGACATTTTCACTTAGGGGTATACTCACTTTAGTTGCCAGTGGTTTAGATATTAGTGGCTGTGTGCTGAGTTATTTTGAGTAGACAGCAAATTTACACTGTTATACAAGCTGTACACTCACTACTTTACATTGTAGAAAAGTGTAATTTCTTCAGTGTTCTCACATGAAAAGATATAATAAAATATTTACAAAAATGTGAGGGGTATACTCACCTTTGTGAGATACTGTATATGAAGGAAGAGATTCCCATCTCCAGCCCCCAGAGTGCCCTGCCTACATGAGCACAACTGGAAAAATTGTATGGGACCTGGCATACCCACTGCTGAACAAAGGTTTTCACATATACCTGGGTAACTATTATACCAGCCTGCCCCTTTTCAAACACCTATACTTGCAAAAACCCTGGCCTGCGGAACCTCCAGAAAGAACAGGAAGGGCTTCCCACAATCTATAGTTAACAAAAAACTGCGAAGGGGGGGGGGGGGGAAAGCAACTCTGAGAAGCAACAAAGTGCTTGCCTTGAGGTGGAAGGATAGCAGGAATGTGTACATGATGTCCACCATCCATGATGACACTACAGTTGAGTTTCACAGAAGACGAGGTCCCATTAAAAAGCCAACATGCGTCCAAGAATATAATCTTTACATGGGGGGGTTGGATTTCAATGACCAAATGCTTCAGCCCTATTTGACTACAAGGAGGTCTTGTTTCTGGTACAAGAAAGTAGCGATTTATCTAATTAATTTGGCCATTTATAATGCATGTATCATCTACACCAAATCCATGGAAAGCCCCATTCCCTTTCTAAAATGAATCAAAGAAGTTGTCTTGTCCCTCATCTATCAACAAAGACCCCCCCAGAAAACCATCACTCTGATGCTGTTAATCAACTTCATGAGTGCCACTTCCTGGACAACTTTCCTTCTGAAGCAATCCGAAGACGGCAAAAAAGATGTTTTGTATGCAGCAAAAGAAAATTTCGAAGAGATACCAGCTACCATTGTCCTCAGTGTCCCTCCCAACCCAGCCTATGCATTGGAGAATGCTTCCGACTTTATCACACATCCCTAAAAGAAAAAAATGAGCCCATATTTTTAAGCATTTCCCCATTTTCATCATGTGTGCTGACCATTCTCCATGCTTCCTCAAATAACCATGCCACTGCCTTCCACGTGAACTGACTGTGGGCTGTTTTTTGACTATGCCTCTGCCTACCATTTGGACTGTTTCCATGTGACCTGATCCTGGCCTGTTTTATCGACTATGCTTCTGCCTACCGCTTGGACTGCTTCCATGTAAACTGACCCAGGCCTGTTTTATCAACTACGCTTCTGCCCACTGCTTGGGCTGCTTGCACGTGTACGGACCCTGGCCTGTTTTATCGACTATGCTTTTGCCTATGTGAGGGGCTCCAGAATTGTTTTTGCAGGTGGAGAAAGCAAATTTTTTAGTTTTTTCCGGGTTTCGTAATTTTCGGATTTGGGTCTGGAGTCCAGGGGTTTCAAAGAGATTTGATTGGGAGAAGCCTCTACCCCTGTGCCCTTGTGCCCAGGTCTTACCTGACTGAGGCCCTCAGCCTGCTGCTGACTTACTGCCATCATGCCTCTGCCTGCCAGATGAACTGATCACACCTCTGCCTGCTACCTGTACTATGGAAATAATTAGCTGTAGCAAGAGGCAGTATGTGTTTGAAGGGCTGGAGAGTGGTACAATAATGAGTGTCTGCAGGTAACAGTGTACCAGGACCGATATTATGGCTGTGCTGGCTGTCTCTGCCTGGACAATTCCTATGGGCAAATGCTTTAGCTGTGCTGACACTACCCCTGTACTAACTGTAGACAATATTCCTGCCTGCTGCCTGGATAATTACTATTTTTGTCGCTAAGCACATCCCTGCCTTCTGCCTGGACCAATGCTCTCCTCTGCGGACACTACTAAAACCACAGGTAATACTTTTTTTACCCTTTCCTCAATAGAATTTATTTTGGAGTGTAATTCTTGGTATGTACATGCTATGTGTTAGAAATATGAAGAGCCTTCAAATGATAGGTTGTCAGGAAATAAGACGTGTAATTTATGCTCCTAGAGTGCCTGAAGGTGCTACTTGAATGTTGGGCCTCTGTATGTGGCCAGGCTGTGGAAAAGTCTCACACATGTGGTATTGCCATACTCAGGAGTAGCAGAATGTATTTGGGGTGTAATTTTTGCTATGTACATGCTATGTGTTCGAAATATTGTATAAATGGACAACTTTGTGTAAAGAAAATGCATTTTCATTTTCTTTTCACATTTTTCTAAACACTTGTGCCTCATAGATTATACGTTGGGGTATTTGCTCTCCAAAATGGGGTCAAAATGGGGTCATTTTGTGGGCGTTTCCATTGTCCTGGTGCTCCAGGGTCTTCAAAAATGTGATAGGTCATCATGAAATTATATGTGTCATTTATGCTCCTAGAACGCCTAGAGGTGCTACTTGGATGTTGGGCCTCTCTATGCAGCCAGGCTGTGTAAAAGTCCCACACATGTGGTATTACCATAGTCAGGAGGAGTAGCAGAATGTATTTTGCGGTGCAACTTTTGCTATGCACATGCTGCGTCTTAGAAATATTCTATAAATGGACAACTTTGTGTAAAAAATGCGTTTTCATTTTCTTTCCACATTTTCCAAAAATTTGTGGAAGAAATATCATGTTCAAAAGACTCATTATGCCTCATAGATTATAGGTTGGGGTGTTTGCTTTCCAAAATAGTATAATTTTGTGGGTTTTTCATTTTCCTGGTGCTCCAGGGCCTTCAAAAGTGTGCCACTCGCTTTTTCCAAGCCAACAGAATAGTCTTTCTTCCGTAGAATAGCAAAACGTTTAGCATTGTACGCATGGCCCGTGTGGGCACTACATCATCTACTAGTCCAAGCAGACACACCCTAACAGTCATTGGGATCGGCACAGATATTAATTCGGCAATACAGGTCGTAATATCAATCCATAATCTTTGAATATAGGGGCAGCTCCAGAAAATGTGGTCAGCATCCGCAGGTGAGTGAGAGCATCGCCAACACTCTGCCGAGGCTGTAGGGAAAATCTTGTTCAGTCTAGCTGGGGTATAATAACTTCTATGCAAAAACTTGAACTGGATCAACCAGTCCCTTGCAGACACCAAATGTTTAAATGGCTGGGTCCATAGATTGTCCCAATTCTCCCCCTGCACACCCAGAACCTCCACCTCCCATCTCTCCCTGCATCTGGTGATCGCCAGTGGGGTCACCTTAAACAATTCTTTGTAAGTGCTTGAGAGAGGCTTGACCGAACTCTCATTTGTCAACAATGTTTTTAAGAGACGAGGGCAGGGATTCCACCCTCATCTCACGAAACTGCACCTGGAAGGCGTGTCGAACCTGCAGAAACCTAAATAGATATGAATTAGGAAGATCATGTCTCAATTGTAATTGGGAAAAGGTTAATAGCGCACCATAAGTTGTTATATCCTTTAATGTCTTGATTCCTTTAACTGCCCAAATCATGGGATCTGGTAAGTTGAAGAATTGAGGTAGAGCTGGGTTCATCCATATGGGGGTTGAAGGCGACACTCCCCCAATAACTAGGGCATGCCAATTTCAATGCTGTCTCACAGGCTTTAATAGTGGCTTTCATTGTTAGCGTCAGAGGCAGCTCTGACCTGGAGCCCCTAAACAAGGCAAATCGGAGACTGTCATATGACCCTAAGTTGGCTGCCTTCATTACTGTAGCCGCATCACCATCTTCAGCTATCAACCACCTATGAGCAAAAATCATTTGCCCCGCTATATAATATTTTTGCCAGTCAGGCAATGCCAGGCCCCCTTGATCCCCAGGTTCCTGCAGTACCTTAAGACCTATTCTTGGAGACTTGGGAGCCCAGATAAAAGATGAGATGATGCTATCCAACTTCTGAAAATATGATTTCGTAATCCAGATAGGTGCATGTCTCAGGAAGTACAGAATAACAGGGAGAAATTTCATTTTTAACAAACTGATGAGACCTATAAGGGACAACGGGAGTTTTGTCCATGTTTGGACCTTTTTTTTCAACAATGTTATCAGAGGTAGCAAATTAAGGGGCATGTAATCCTGAACATTGGCTGTAATCTTCACTCCCAGATATTTGATGGACATGACCCACTGCAATGACAAATTAGGATCTGCTCCTGCCCTGGCCCCTGGGTCTATTGGCAAAATGGAGGACTTACCCCAATTCACTTTTAATCCCGAGAAGGTTGCAAAGTGGTCAATGATTTCTAGAGCCGCTCCCAAGGAGTCCCCTGGGTCATCAAGGAACAATAACATGTCGTCTGCGTAAAGTGCCAGGGACTCATCTATTGTGCCCACCAGTATGGATCTTATGGCTCTAGATGACCTCAGTGCTACCGCCAGAGGTTCCAGGGCAATGGCAAACAGGAAAGGGGATAACGGTCAGCCCTGCCGAGTTCCCCTCCCCACTTCAAAAAAATCCGAAGTGGATGTTCCCAATCGGACTGCGGCTTTTGGATGTGTATATAGCATGGCTACCCATTTCCTAAAGCGTGGGCCAAATCCCATATTCTCCAAGACCTTGAACATAAACAACCAGTCTACAGAGTCAAAGGCCTTTTCAAAATCAATAGAGACTACTATTCTAGCACTGGGGGCCCTTGACTGAATTTGCAAATGAGTGAATGGTCTCCTTAAGTTGGTATCGGTCGACTTCCCCCGTATAAAACCTGTTTGATCTATATTGATAATAGAGGGGAGCACCGCAGCCAATCTAAGGGCCAATATCTTTGTTAAAATGTTTAAGTCTGCATTCAACAGAGCTATTGGCCTGTATGATGCACACTCCTGTGGGTCTTTCCCAGGTTTTAATAGAAGAACCATATAGGCCTCCAGCATAGAGTCAGGCAAGGTGTTGTGTTCATGGCAATATTCCAGGTGTAAATGAATTCAAGGGGCCAAGATCTTAACATTAGCCTTATAGAAATCCGCTGGAAACCCATCCGATCCAGGAGCCTTGTTCTGGGGAAATGTAAATATTGCCTGCTAAATTTCCTGGGTCGTAATTTTAGCCTCAAAATTATTACTGTCAGTTTCTGAAAGTTTTGGTATTGATAGGTCACCCAAAAGGGAGTCCAAGTCTGCTGGGTCATATGAAGGGATTGGGTTGATAGATGTACTTTAAAGTCTTTTTGAATAGTGTGACTGGGACAAATCAATAAGCCAGAGCCACACACTACCTCTCCCCGGTGGCCTAGAGAATTTAATAATCACACAGAAGTTATTACCAACATGCTTCACCAGACCAGAGATACACGGTACCTCCCTCCGTTGGCCAGACACGTGGTAATAGACGGACTACTGATACCAGCCAGTCCAAGATTGCAAACACTGCGTTCCCCGGCCACAGCATTTCTCACTACTCTCAAAGGTCCTCTTATAATTCTGCAGCACTGACCTCCTTCAAAGTACAAGTCCTATGTTCCCCGGTCACAGCAGCTTGACTTTAACTCTGCAACTTTCCTCCTGACTCTTTACTGCTACTTCTCCTTCACCAACCTTCATCTGTGTACAAGACCTGTGTTCCCTGGGCATAGCATCCCGACACCAGCTCCTTGATCTCTATCCTCCAAAACATCCCAATGGCTCCTCCAGCCCTCCTCCGTGCTCGGCGTACCCCCCCCCTCCCACGTGGGGATGCCCTGAACAGCAATTCAGCACTCCATTCTATCTTTTCCTGCTCTCAGAACTCCTCCCTGGTAGCATGTGATCCAAGCTTATATGGGAGGCCTGCCCCCTGTCAATACCCAAGGGTTATTGGTCAGAGCTCCTCACATGAGCTGCCTGCCACTCAAACCTCCAACCTCTCTTCCAGAACAATCTTTCTGAAAGCAGGGGAGGCGCCTTTGAGTCAGAGCACAGGTGGTCACACCCACCACTATACCAAACACTCCCAGTCCCAAATAAAAACAACCAGGCCCAGCCTAAAGCACAGGCCTGGCTAAATTTACCTACACTGCCTATTCTAGCACCTACCTAAAGGTAGAGTGTGCTACAAGTGTGATAGCTCGTCATGACATTAGATGTGCAATTTATGTCCCTAAAACAGCTGATGGTGCTCCCTGCACGTTGGGCCTCTGTATGTGGTTAGGCATGTGGTATCGCCATAACGTATTAATATGACAATTTTGTAAAAAAAAATAAAAAATAAATAATTTGCAAAGAATTGTGGGAAAAATTAGTACTTCAAAAAACTCCCCATGTGACTTACTAAATACCTTGGAATGTCTAGTTTCCAAAAAAGGGTCATTTGTACTTTCCTAGCTTGTCAGTGTCTCAAGATATGAGATCAGGTGTGATCAATTTTCAATGATTGGCACCATAGCTTGTAGACTTTATAACTTTCACAAAGACCAAACAATATAAACTGATTTGGGTTATTTTTACCAAAGATATGTAGCAGTATAAATTTTGGCCTAAATTTATGAAGAAAAATTATTCATTTGCAAAATTTTATGACAGAAACAAAGAAAAATGCATTTTTTCACAAAATTTTTGGTCTTTTTTTTATTTATAGCACAAAAAATAAAAAACCCAGTAGTGATTAATAACCACCAAAAGAAAGCTCTGCGTGGAAAAAATACATAAATTTCATATGGGTACAGTGTCACATGGCTAAGTAATTGTCATTCAAAGTGTGAGAGCACTGAAAGCTGAAAATTGGCCTGGGCAGGAAGGGGGTGAAAGTGCCTAGTAGGCAAGTGGTTAAGGAAAGCCAGGAGAAGAAGGATGTTTGTCATGTTCCTTTAAGCAGCACACCTTGCTGGATAATTTCCCTGAAGCAGAAGGGCTCTCTAAATTTTGTCTAGCTAAAGACTTCATTATGCTTCTCTTTGGAGAATTGAGACCTTTTCTGAAGTCCCCATAATGCATAGTCATTCCATACCACCCATGACCAAGTTGCTGGCTGTCCTGCACTTTCTGGGCAAGGTCTCCTATCAGATAGGAGCGGGAGAAATGGTGGGGGTATCCCAGCCATCTTTCTAACATTTTCTGGCTAAGGCCTTGTAGGGTTTCAGGCAAATTGCCCCCAAATATGGACTATATTACCAAAAGTATTGGGACACCTGCCTTTGCACGCACATGAACTTTAATTGCATACCAGTCTTAGTTTGTAAGGGTTCAATATTGAGTTGGCCCACCCTTTGCAGCTATAACAGCTTCAGCTCTTCTGGGAAGGCTGTCCACAAGGTTTAGGAGTGTGTGTCTATGGGAATGTTTGACCATTCTTCCAGAAGCGTATTTGTGAGGTCAGGCACTGATGTGAACCGTGTTCCACTAAAACTGAAAATACAAGGACAGAAGCGCCTTTGGTGCAGATGTATGACACCTTTTAAATGTACACTTAATACAAGCTACTCACATTTGTGAAGTCTAATTCAGGCATGTACAGACCCAACAAGGGGAGGTGGAATCAGTTGACAGTCCAATCTGGTAGGAGAAGAAGTGATGGGCTCGCTGAGGTACCGCTGTTCATAAGAAAGGCCGGCCGCGGTGGAGACACTTCAGAGCAAGGCTTGGAGCGCAGTTGGTAGCAGGCACAGATGGATTGCTTTTCCAGTGACTTCATCCATCTGTGCCTGCTACTAACTGCTCTCCAAGCCTCGCTCTGAAGTGTCTCCATCGCGGCCTTTCTTACGAACAGTGGTACCTTAGTGATTCCCCCAGCACTTTTCCTCCTGCCGGATTGGACTGTCAACTGATGCCACCTCCCCGTGTTGGGATTTTAAATGCCTGAATTAGACTTCACAAATGTGAGTTGCTTGTATTAAGTGTACATTAAAAACATGTCATGCATCTGCACGTAGAGGCACCTCTTTCCTTGTCAACTCCATATTGAACCCTACGGACTATGACTGGGATGCTATTAAAGGTAATGTGCTTGTAAATAATAAAGAAAAAAAGAATCGCGCAATTCTTTTTTTCTTTATTATTTGCTTTTACAATTGATGTTTATTGTTAGAATTGCTGCTTTTTTCACTGTTATTTTTCACATGCAAATACTTTATAGTGCAGTTTTTTTTCCCCCAATTTTTATGTGCTTGTAAAGGCAGGCGTCACTCCTCACACCTTGGACACAAATATACACAGCTGATTTTTAGCTTTGGCTGTTAAAGAAATGGCTAAACAAGATCCTCAACCTGGTATAACCATTTCAAACTAAGCCATTTTATATATGGCCTAAGGCCTAAGGCCTTTACATTACAATCATGTTCAGCAATGAAAATCAAAACGTAGGGGAGAAAATGTTCCTGTTATTACGCATTTATCATGACCTACTATTATTGATGTTCTAAAAATTGCATTTTCAAACTGTATTGTAAGTGATTCTGGCTAACACCACTCTTGAGGTGCTCAACATCTGCAGATGATGTGTCATTGAGCTTACCTTTGGGGTTCTTAAAAGCAGCTTCCACTGTATCTCACTATCTGGTAGTTTTCTGTGCTATAGCCTGAAAACATTGGTGACATGCTTTGACCTGCTGCGTCTTTCATAACATAGCCCATCGTGCAGGATTGCTCCTGAATATTGGGCTTCAAGACACTGATGAGGAACTTGTTCCACCAATCCCAGAATCTTACTATGATGAGCATAGCCATCAAGTCCGACAGCGCTTCATACAAAGTTATTTTTCAAGGTATGCACCAACTACTTTGTAAATCCTACCATGTAGTTTACTCTGTTTTTGTTGAAAAGGCTGTGGTTGTTACAAAGGAACACAGGAAGTCCCCCATATCAGGCTGTCTGTAACCCTCTCACTTCAACACAAGTTGATAGTTTTAGCAGCTTCTGTGGAAGCGCTAAACCGTTGCTTGAACATATGTCACTTGTACTGGCAAAACATTAATTTTACACCAAGATCTTTGGAGATATCCTAGGTAAAAATTTACGCCACACAAAACCATTCTTATGTGCTTGCTTGCAAAAACATTCATTAAAACAAAGAAAAACAGGTTCAAACCAAAAAGTTGGCCAGAAATATTATTATTATTAGGCCAAACAACCAGTGTTAGACAAGATCTGTGCAAATCCACTGTATTTACAAGTCTTGAGGCATATGCCAAAAGAACTTAGGTGTCTCATCCCACTTTGATTCACACCGCGAAACATCTCCTCATCTTAATGATGAGAAGATGTTTAGGCTCAAAGAACTAGGCTCAACATTGTCTAGAATGACAATGGGGGAGATGTATTAAAACTGCAGCACATACAATCTTGCACAGCTGTCCCTAGTAAACAATCATCTACTATGTGATATTGTCCAAGCTTCATAGAACAAGCTGAATGTAGAAGCTGATTGGTTAGTATGACCAGCTGCACCTGATTCTCAAGGTTCCAGTTTTAATAAATAGCACCCATTGCCAATTCTCTATTTTCAAAAAGCACACACGTGTCAAGATGTAGCAACTACATTGAGAAAAAAGAACATCGCAAAGGACTTAAAAATGTAACTAAGGGCAAGACTGTTTTTTTTTTTCCATTTTAGATACAGTAATGGAGTGTTAGAACCCCTGTCAGTCTATTTTGGCCATCTAGGTCCCATTGGTGAGATTCACCCTCTATTGTTTAGATCAGTGTTTCTCAACCTTTTACAGTGAAGTACCCCTGCAGGTCTAAAAACATTTCTCTAAGTACCCCTGTCTCGAGAAAGTAATTTCTATTGTTTGGGTGTCATGGTTTCTGTGTGTGTGTGTAATGTCAGTATGTGTATGGGGCTCTGATGAGGCTGCACTGATAGGTGGCACTGATGAGGCTGCACTGATGAGATGGCACTGATAGGAGGCACTGATGAGGCTGCACTGATGTGGCTGCACTGATAGGGGGCACTAATGAGGCTGCACTGATAGGTGGCACTGATGAGGCTGCACTGATAGGTGGCACTGATGGGCACTGATAGGCGGCAATGATGGGGCTGCACTGATTATCAGAGCACTGATTTTCAGTGTAAATGTGCCCCTGTCACAGGAAAGCCTCTTATTGATTTTCCTTTCCTTAGACACTGACAGCACTGAGGAAAGAAAATGCAGATAACCAGAATTTGTTTGCATGTAATCAGCTGTGATTGGACACAGCTGATCACATGTTAAAGAGCCATGGTAAAGAGCCTGTCCTGGATGAAATCAGATTGGAGCAATAAATGCCTGATGAAGGAGAACCTCCAGCAGTCAGCATTGGATGGGTATGCACATTTAGCTACTGGTCCTGTGCCCCTAACAGGTCAGCAGGAATGTGCCCTGATCCCTCATTCATTCCTACCCTCAGCATTCAATCCACAGCTTCAAGTCCCATGACGCCCTAGCAGTCTGTGTCCAGCTGGGCATGCTAGGATCCTCCTGCCACCATACAATAGGGCTGCAAGCAAAAATTCAGCATCAAAATTGAACATGCCTAGTTAACATCTACACCTTGTTCCAAATTATTATGCCAATATATTTTTCTTATTTACCTAAATAATTAATGTAAACAAAGTCAGCATAATTCTCATGTTATCAACTATCAAGAGTACAATTCAAATTTTATTGACCAAACCTCCTAATGATAACATTTTTTTTTCAAAATAAAAAACTTACAATGCACTGTTCCAAATTATTATGCACAGTAAGTTTCAAAACACTTTATAGATTGTAAAGAACTTAAAATTGTCATTTGTTGTGTTTGCAGCATATTTACTGAAATCAAAAGCTATTTCAATCAAACTTTGAACAACATTTTAAGTTTTTAAACATTTTAACAGGTTACCTTACATTTTAAAATAGGACCCCTTATTTGATAACAGCTTCACAAGTCTTGCGTCCATTGAACTTGTGAGTTTTTGGACAGTTTCTGCTTGAATTTGTTTGCAAGATGTCAGAATAGCCTCCCAGAGCTGATGTTTGTATGTAAACTGCCTCCCAACCTCATAGATCTTTTGCTTCAGGATGCTCCAAAGGTTCTCAATAGGATTGAGGTCAGGGGAGGATGGAGGCCACACCATGACTTTCTCTCCTTTTATCCCCATAGCAGCCATTGATGCAGAGGTATTCTTTGCAGCATGAGATGGTGCATTGTCATGCATGAAGATGATTTTATTACGGAAAACATAGTTCTTCCTTCTGTACCAGGGAAGGAAGTGGTCAGTCAGGAGCTCCACATACTTTGCAGAGGTCATCTTTACACCTTCAGGAACCCAAAAGGGGCCGACCAGCTCTCTTCCCATTTTTCCGGCCCAAAACATGACTCCACCACCGCCTTGCTGACGTCGCAGCCTTGTTGGAACAGGGTGGCCGTCCACCAACCATCCACTACTCCATCCATCTGGACCATCCAGGGTTGCACGGCACTCATCAGTGAACAGGACTGTGTGAAAAATAGTCTTCGTGTATTTTTCTGCCCAATGCAGCCGTTTTTGGTTGTGAACATTGGTTAGTGGTGGCCGAATGGAAGGTTTATGCACGGTTGCAAGACTCTGGAGGACTCTACACCTGATGTCCTTGGGACTCCAGAGGCACCAACAGCTTTAAATATCTGTTTGCTGCTATGTAATGGTGTTTAGCAGCTGCTCTCTTGATCCGATGCATGGATCTGGCATAAATGTGCCTTTATCTGCACGAAACCCGTCTGTGCTCTGAATTAGCCACAAATCTCTTAATAGTGCGATGATCACGCTTACGTTTTCATGAAATATCTAATGTTTTTATACCTCATCCAAGGCACTGAACTATTTCACTCTTTTCGGCAGCAGAGAGATCCTTTTTCTTCCCCATATTGATTGAAAATGATGCTCTGCTTAATAATGTGGAACACCCTCCTTTAGTAGTTTTTCCTTTAATTGGGCTCACCTGGCAATCTAATTATCACAGGTGTCCGAGATTGTTTTCCGTGATCAAAAGAGCCCTGAGACACAATGCAATCCATGAGTTAAACTGAAAAACAAGGCCCTCCTACCTCGCGCCTGTGATAGACAGAACACCGGTCCAATGCTTGGATGCGTTCTGTATGACATAGGCTCTGGGTCAGGAGGAGGCGGGGCTGTGTGTGACGGTGAGTAGAGCGGAGGCATTTGTAATGTAAGCTGTTACAGCAGGCTATCCGCGCTCTGTGATCCCGCGGCTTTCCTCTCCCTCCAGTCATGATTCGGCCAACCTCTCTTTTCCTCTGTCCAGGCGAGGCTGCATGGGTGGGCACAGTGAGGCTGCAATGGTGAGAACAGTGAGGTTACAATGGTGGGCACAGCGAGCTTGCAATGATGGGCACAGCGAGCTTGCAATGATGGGCACAGTGAGGCTGAAATGATGGGCACATCGAGGCTGCAATGATGGCCACAGTGAGGCTGCAATGGTGGCAATGGTGGGCACAGTGAGGCTGCAATGGTGGGCACAGCGAGGCTGCAATTGGTTGGCACAGTGGGGCTGCAATGATGGGCACAGTGAGGCTGAAATGGTGGGCACAGTGAGGTTGCAATGGTGGGCACAGTGAGGCTGCAATGGTGGGCACAGTGAGGCTGCAATGGTGGGCACAGCGAGGCTGCAATGATGGGCACAGCGAGGCTGCAATGGTGGGCACAGTGAGGCTACAATGGTGGCAATGGTGGGCACAGTGAGGCTACAATGGTGGCAATGGTGGGCACAGTGAGGCTGTGATGGTGGGCACAGTGAGGCTGCGATGGTGGGCACAGTGAGGCTGCAATGGTGGGCACAGTGAGGCTGCAATGGTGGGCACAATGAGGCTGCAATGGTGGGCACAGCCTGGTGGGCACAGTGAGGCTGCAATGATGGGCACAGTAAGGCTGCAATGGTGGGCACAATGAAGCTGCAATGGTGGGCACAGTGAGGCTGCAATGGTGGGCACATTGAGGCTGCAATGATGGGCACAGTGAGGCTTCAATGGTGGGCACAGTGAGGTTGCAATGTTGGGCACAGTGAGGCTGCAATGGTGGGCACAGGTGAGGCTGCAATGGTGGGCACAGGTAGGCTGCATTGGTTGGCACAGGTCACGCTGAATTGATGGGCACTGACAAGGCTGCATTGATAGGCACAGATGAGCCTGCATTGATGGGCACTGGTGAGGCTGTGCTGAGGGGCACTGATAAAGTTGTTGTTAATATTTATTTTTGTAACTTAATTTTGCATAAAACATTTAAGTGTCATTTCATGAGATAAGCGTCATTTCATGAGATCATTTATGAGGGCGTGTTTAGGGGCGGGATTAAGGGCGGGGCAGGGTAGGGGTTGGGTGGGTTAACTGGTGGTGAGTAACTCTTGAGGCTTGGCTAGTAGTTCAGGACTTGAAATTTTGAGCCTGATCTAGAATATTGACAAATAAAATGGACTAACCCCTCTAGTTGCGCAAGGTATCAAAACCTTTGGCCAGCCATGTAACTGGCTCTTCGTGGATGTAAGGAACCAGTGTTTTTTCATAGTCCAACATCTCAACAGAAGCTTGTAATCTGCCACCAGTTTTTTCCCCATAAAAAAAAGAGATAAGAAATGAAGCAAACAAGTTAGACATCTAAGATGTGCAGTTGAAAAGATGAAGTGCCATTTATTTGAGAATAATTCAAGACATTTGTAGTCATGCTAGGAACCAAATTCTTGACCAACGTCACACTTTCTGCATATGTGAACTTCAGATTTCATTGTCTACCATCTGAACGTTTCCTCTTGTTAGGGGTACTGGCTATTTGCTTGACACTGCTGTCACTGAAACTTTCATGATGTCTGCCTTTCTTGGATCTTGAGAGAGCAGTCTTCATGCAAGTCTCACTACTGTCAGTTGAGGATTCCTCCACATAGGGCATGTAAGTTTGGTCTGCACCCTCATCATCCACTTCTGCACTGCTATCTATGTAGTTGACTCTATTCAGAGTAGTGGGCAATTGGGACTCATCTTCTTCGTCACTTGCCAAGATGGTGGAAACTTGCGAATGACAGATCTGCTGAGAGATTTACAGGACATTAAGAACATGGTTTACTTGTTTGACTTTAGCATGCTCAGAGGTTTAGACTAACCATGCTTTTGTTTTTTCCAGATGAGCAAGACTTGATGGGTGACCTGCGCTTCTGGGATGTTGTCTTTGGGGCACTATAAAAAACACAAAGATACTTTTAAGTTGCTGAATATTTTACTTTACATTTGACATTTAAAAATTCCACCTATTGTTTACCATAAACTACAATGGTTTTTACAAGTCCATCCTTCCTACGTTTTTTAGAGATAATGCATCCTTCAACTACAATATAATCACAAAGTTATGCACAGCTAGATGGAGAAATGTTAATTATGTTTGGTTAGATAGGACTAAATAACTTCACAAGAATGCAGTATGGCACTTACTTTGGGAATTAGCTATCCGGAGGTGTTTTTCCTCTTGATATTTTCTGTGCCGAATATTTTGGGTGTCTACAAAGGAAAGACAATGAAGATAATAAAAGATAAAGATAAAGACAATAAAAACATCTTAGTACCAAATTATGAACATATGGATGTGAAGATATGAATAAATACAAGTATTCAACATGCTGAGGAACTAAACAGTTTCTTTGCACGTTTTGAGGTCATAGATTCTCAGGAAACATATCATAAAGAGTTGGGTTTGGATGACGTCATGCCTGTTGTACAAGAACACAGGGTGTGACAGGCATTCAAGTCTGCAAATATTAGGAAAGCAGAGGGCCTCGATGGTGTCTCAGGGTGGGTCATTAAAGCATGTGCAGATCAACTGGCAGGTGTCTTTGCTACCAAACTGCTTAAAATCAACTATTATCACTCCAATCTCCAAATCCCCAAAACCGCAAATGTAGATAGTCTAAAGGACTAAAGGCCTATTTTAACCTCAGTAGTTATGAAATGCTTTGATAGAGTAGTGCTAGGGCGTATTAAAACAGCTTTACCAGACAACCTTGATCCCCATCAGTTTACTTATAGGGCAAATAGAAGCAAAGAGGATGCCATTTCCCTTGTGTTGCATGGGGCTCTAAGTCATCTTGAGTGTAAGAATGTTGTTTATTGATTACAGTTCGGCATTTAATACCATAATCCCGGATTTACTAGTTGCTAAAATGCTGAAGTTAAAGTTGTCAGGGTCCCTTTGTTTGTGGACAAGGGATTTTCTGGTGAAACGCCCACAAGCGGTCAGACTAGGTAAATCTGAGCGTATTGCCAGTACTGGAGTGCCAAAGGGCTGTGTATTAAGCCCTGTGGCACTCCTGTACTGGCAATACGCTCGGAGGAGACATATTTACCTAGTCTGACTGCTTGTGGGGCGTTTCACCAGAAAATCCCTTGTCCACAAACAAAGGGTCATGACCTATAGTCTGACCAGGAAGTAAAGCAGAAGTAATCGAGCAGTGTGTTTAAACAGCTATGAAGAAAGTGAGCTAATCCAGTATAGAATTATTGGAAAGCTGTTTTATTTTTGAAAAATAAATACATTAATGCTATATTGGTACATAGGGGAGCTGGAATTCAGAAAAAAAAGGTGAACAAAGGTGAACTTAGCCTTTAAAGGCTCAGTCTAGTGCCCTGCCCAATTTACCCCCTGGAAAGCTGTTTGTTCATCTCAACCTAAGGCTTAAAGTGCTTTCAGAAGCACATGACGCTAAGATGGCTGGGCATCCAGGGATTACTAAAACTTTTTCTTTGGTTTCTCGCAGACTTTGGAGGCCCTCTCACCATAAGGACTCCTGTTACTATTTAAAAGCTTGCAAAACCTGTGCTCGCTCGAAGTCCCCAAAAGTCAAGATTACCCCTACCTTTGCCTGCCCCTAAATGCCCTGGGACGCACATCCCAACTAACTTGTCCTCTAGCTCTGCTGGCTCTAAATCTTCTCAAACTTTTCTGAGAAATTCTATCCATCCTTTGGATAGACTGCCTCAATCGTCCAGATGGGGTCCTCAACCTTTTCTCCAAGCCACTCTACATTCAGCCTGTGCTCCAGCTACCCAGCATGGCTCAAGTGACATGTCACCTGCTATCTAGCCTGACAGTACTGGTTCTCTATCTACTGTCTGGTTTGGTGCCATAGACTTTCTGCTTGCTAACCAACCTAACCTCGCTGATCCCCTGACATTTGCCCAGCCTGATGGTTCTGTGCTGGGTGCCAAGCCTGATGGTCCTGTGCCGAGTGCCCAGCCTGATGGTCCTGCGCTGGGTGCCCAGCTTTTCTCTAAGGGTCTGGGGGCCCCTCCTCAGAGAAGGGGGGGTAATAAGGGTCTGGGGGCCCCTCCTCGGAGGGGGGTAATGTCAGAAGTGTGTAAACACTCCTGTTCTTTGACAACTGCTGGTCTTGTTCCAGCATCTTGATTTTGGCTATGATGCATCCCTGTCTGTCTGTCCACCTGCAAGGTGATTGATGTGGCCAGTCTCTCTGTCTGCATGTCCTGCTCTGCTGCTTGGATTCCCCTGTTTATGAACTTGGATCCTATATCGACTATTCTCTGAACTCTGCCTGCCTTTTGACTATGGATTGGACCCTGACTGCTCTCAACCTTGCCTGCCTTGTACCTGGACTGACATTGTATCACTCTGCCTGGCTGCCAACCGCAAGTACCTTTTTTCTTTGCTCAGTTTGCGCCTACCCCGATGTGATTGCCAGGCACTATAGCATTGTGTATTTCCCCGTACACACGGTCGGATTTTTCGACGGAAAATGTGTGATAGGACCTTGTTGTGGGAAATTCCGACCGTGTGTAGGCTCCATCACACATTTTCCATCGGATTTTCCTACACACAAAGTTTGAGAGCAGGCTATAAAATTTTCCGACAACAAAATCTGTTGTCGGAATTTCCGATCGTGTGTACACAAATCCGACGCACAAAGTGCCACGCATGTTTAAAATAAATAAAGAGATGAAAGCTATTGGCTACTGCCCCATTTATAGTCCCGACGTACGTGTTTTATGTCACCACGTTCAGAATGATCGGATTTTCCGACAACTTTGTGTGACCGTGTGTATGCAAGGCAAGTTTGAGCCAACATCCGTCGGAAAAAATCCTAGGATTTTGTTGTCGGAATGTCCGATCAATGTCCGACTGTGTGTATGGGGCATTAAAGACTTAGGGGCAACCGAGTACCGGTAGGCCTGCTTGCCTTATGGAAAAGGGGGCTGCTATACTGTATGTGATCTGCAACACTGGCAAAATGTTTACATGTTACATGTTTACATTTTAACATTCAGTTTTAATTGTTGTAACAATATGTTTTTCATTTGTTTTATATTTTTGAAAAATTGAAAAATTTGTGGTACCTTAAATGTCCCAATTAGTTTTCTCTGGAGGGATTTTGTTACTGTGCATAATATTAGAGGATGTGGTACCTGTAAAAAGGAAATTTAATAAGCTTATTACCCCTTTTTTTTTCTTGAAACTAGTCTCAAACACAGCATCAATAAATTCAACCCCTCTCAAACTCAACAGCTGTTACTATGAGGCAGTAATTCTTTATAATATTTCAGCTCAATGTACAATTATATACATAAAACATTCTGTAAACATGTACGAGGGGTACTGAAAAAAGTTCATGGATATATTTAATCAAAAGCACACAATTTTAAGAATAACCTTTATTTTTCTACTTGAGCTCCATCCACATGAAGACACTACTGTAAGCAATACCACAGCCTTTTATACCATCCTGAAAGAACTGAGGGTCCTGAGAATTTAATCATGTCAAAGCAACCTTTTTACATCATTGATGGTATCAAAATGGGTATCTTTCAAAAGTTGTTTCACTTTAGGAAATAAGAAAAAGAAGGTACTAAATCAGGAATGTAAGGAAGGTGTCTAATGATTTCCCACAGAAATTGTTGCAGTGTTGCCCTTGTTTGACAAAAGGAATGGACAAGGGCATTGTCGTGGTGAAAGATGGCTCTCCAATGAGGCTTTCCATGGGGCATTTTGACTAGCTCACAGGTGTCAAACTGGCAGCCCTCCAGCTGTTACGGATCTATAAGTCCCATATGACATTGCAAGGCTGACAGTTACAAGCACGACTCCCACAGGCTGAGGTATAATGGGACTTGTAGTTCCGCAACAGCTGGAGGGCCACCAGTTTGACACCCCTGGACTAGCTGTTTAGTTAATTTTCTCAAAAAACTTACAAAATAGGCAGATATTACTTTCCCTTTCCCTTCCAAAAAGTCAACTAACAGAATTCCCTCAGCATCTCAGAAAACAGTCACCATAAACTTTCCACCTGACTGGTTTGCTTTGACTGGATACTTTCTTCCCTTAGGTAGCAATTGCTTTGAATGACTTTGAATGTCTTCAGGATCATACTGATAAAGCCAAGTTTTATCTCTAATTACAATTGGTTCCAGAAAGTCCTCTGGATTTTTTTCCCATTTGTTCAAAATCTCTATCTAAACCTCCGTTCTTGTCTGTTGCTGATCTGGGCACAACAGTTTTGGTACCCAATGAGCAGAAAGTTTTGCTTAGCTTTAATTTCTCATAAAATATTTTGTGAACAAAACCTACTGAGATGTCAAAGGTGCTCGCTATTTTTTCTGCTGTTAGTTGTCAGTCCCCCTCAAATAAATCTCAAACAGCATCCGTTTTTTCCTCACAAACTGATATCAATGGTCTGCCCATTTGTTCAATGTCTTCAACTCTGTCTCGTCCTTCTTTGAAACAGGCTATACATTTGTAAATTGCAGAATATTTTTTGGGAACCATCTCCATAAACTTTTTTCAAAGTGGTAATGATGTCTTCATTCATCCAAGTTTCTCCATAAATTTGTTGCTAGTTCTTACTTACAATGGTAAAAGAAAATAAACCTGCAGCCCCATCTGAAGCCCTAATAATCTAGGCTTGAGGTGTGCTGTATTCTGACTCACCAGAATAAAATCAAAGTAACATAAAACACACAAACAAATGTCAGGAATGATCACTGTCACACTCTTGGGGCTGCTAGAGGATGATAGAACTATCAGTTAACAAAGCCTTTAGTTTCCATCATGTATTCCAAACAGCTCCTTTGTTATATGACAGTTTTATAGATGTTTGAAATCAGCACTTAGCTCAGACAGAAGAAGGGACATCCTTTCAACCAGACACTCAGGTTGACATTTCTGCTCTAAAAGGGAGAGGATGCAAGTAAGTAGTCGAAGACCAAGTAATTGCTAAGAAGAAGTAAGACAGCACTGTAATAACAAATCAAGAGTGAACATTCAGATTACTAAAAATGTCCCTTAGTGACTGGTCCTGCTCAACAGCTATTTAGGACACCTCAAGTGCTATTTCAGCTTGATGAATCAATGGCCTTGTCAATAAAGAAGTCACAGGCTTGCCTATTAAACAATGCAAATAAAGCTTTTCTATTAAAAGGATTACTTTTGCTTTGAAGGCCAATCTGACACAAATGAGGAAGTTATGCCACCGTAAGGAGAAAGTTCTAATTATGTTATGATTGTTCATCTGTAAAGTAATGAAAGGGGGAGGATTGGGACTTTGAATGAGATGCATGGTAACATGCCACTCCATCCGTTGTTCTGTATAAGAAAAGAAAGATTTGACATTTCAACAGATCAATGGGGCAACATACCAAAACATTGAATTTCAGTCTTACAATATAGTACAATTAAAACATATGGAACCAACAATAGAGCATGTAGCATCAGTGTAAGCTGACGCGTTTTGTGGGAGAATACCCACTCTTCAGGGGTGGATGCTGCATAAATCTTTAAAAAAAATTAGAATAAATATAACAATATTATAATAGTTGACCCAGGGAAAGGGGGATGATTGAAGCAGAGGACAAATCCCTGGATACTTACGTCGGCCCGGTATGTGCCGCTAGATGGCGAGGACCACTAGAAATGTCCCCCATGGGAGCTGAGGTATCAGGGTGCAGGAAGAAACAGGGAGCACTTGAAGTTCCCAAAGAAGATGTCCAGGTGGTAATAAGAATGGTCTCCACTATCTGTGGGTATAACTGTGTAATGTGTAACTATCTAGGATAGTATATAAAATAAGAAAATAGGACGAGCCCATAACCAAATAAAGGGGAGTAGAAGTCAATTGAGTGTGGAAGTAGACATAGGGCCCAGAACTGTGACCATTAAATTAGAAAAGGCTGTGAAGTATAGAGTATAGTGATATGGTATGCCACATACCAGGGTTAAACCTAGATTGGACAGTTGAACCAAGTAGTGCAAACATCGGGATGAAGAAAACTCACAGTAAAGGGACCTTGAATGCTGGGATACGGAGCCAAAATAAAAGTGTGTGCATGGTGAGCTGCACAAGGCGGTGTACTGCCGAGTGAGCGTGTTAAATGCTTCCTGTAAGACCTGCGTTCCGCCCAACATTACGCTGATATGACGGTAAATGGGAGACGTCCTTGCCAGAGAAGCCAGAGCCGCTCACTGAGGGTTGGACATCTCCTCACAATGTCAGTCAAAGATGGATAAACACACGCTGGCAAGGCAATGCCCATCAGGGTGTCACTAGCTTGGGGCGGTGGCGTGGTGCCGATGCGTAGTAGATAGAGCCGCCTGATGTCAGTCAAAGATGGATAAACACGCCGGCAATGTGACGCCCATCAGGGCGTCACACGCTCAGGGCGGTGGCGTGGCGTTGATGCGTAGCTGATAGAGCTGCCCGACCCCCTCCAGCCATCAGGGCGGCTCTATCCGCTACGCATCGGCGCCACGCCACCGCCCTGAGTGTGTGACGCCCTGATGGGCATCGCATTGCCAGCGTGTGTTACAAATTTATACCCACACATAGTGGAGCCCATTCTTATTACCGCTTGGACATCTTCTTTGGGGACTTTAAGTGCTCCCTGTTTCTTTCTGCGTCCCGATAACTCAGCTCCCGTGGGGGACATTTCTAGTGGTCCTCGCCATCTAGCGGCACATACCAGGCCGACGTAAGTATCCAGGGATGTTATTTGTCCTCTGCTTCAGTCATCCCCCTTTCCCTGGGTCAACTATTTGAATATTGTTATATTTATTCTATGTTTTATTATATATTTATGCAGCACCCGCCCCTGAAGAGTGGGTATTATCCCACGAAACGCATCGGGCTTACATTGATGCTACATGCTCTATTGTTGGTTCCATATGTTTCAATTGTACTATATTGTAAGACTGCAATTCAATGTTTTGGTATGTTGCCCCATTGATCTGTTGATATGGAGGACAGTTTTATTTATTTATTTTTACCATGCAATATGTTATGACATTGCTGACATGCAGTATAATTATTCACATGGTTTTGCTCTACTATGCTTTCCATGTTTCTATCTATGTATGATACTAAAAACTCGCCATTCATGGCTGTAGAGAAATAAAACATATTTTTCTACCTTGACTGCTTGCTGGTCCTGACTTTCTGCCTCATTCAAAGTCCCAAACCTTTCTTTTCTTATCTGTAAAATAATAGGCAAGATTTTTTCTTTGTATGCTTATTCACATTATCGTTTTCTATTGATTTTGTTACTGTGTTCATGACAATGAAGTATTCTTTAATATACCTTGTACTACTATATATAGAGGAGGAGGAAAAATGACCAAACATTTTTAAAACATTCTGTTTTAAAACATTGCAAATAAATAATATTTCATCATACATTTAAGTCAAATGTATTTCGCTACATTTCTTTAGTAAAAAGAAAAACAAAAATCCCCCAAATATTTGCATATTATTTAGACTGTATAAAAAGTTTGGAATCTACAAGCTATGGTAAATATATTTGAAATATAACAACCCTAACTTCCTGACTGCCTATTGCATTTATTCAGGCCCTACATACTGGGACAGTAAAAACACCCCTAAAATGATTCCTTTTTGTAAAGAAAATACTCCAAAGTATTTAGTAAGAGGCATGGCATATTTTTTGAAGTTCTAAATTGTCACACATTTTTTGCAAATGAAGTTCGATTTTTACAAGGTATTTTAAACACACAACATTGGCATGCTTACAATAACACCCTAAAACTGATTCTGCTACTCCTTACAAGAATGGCTATACCACAAGTGTGAGACTTTTTCACTACCTAGATGCATAAAGGGGCCCAGAGTCCAAGCAGCACCTTCAGATTTTCAAGGGGCACAAGATTTGCATCTTATTTCCTGACTATCTATCACATTTTGGAGGTCCTGGAGCAGAAGGACAGTAGTACCACCCACAAAATTACGCCATTTTGGAAAACAGGAAAACAGGTAGGCCAAGATGTTTTCTAAAGGGCATATTGAGTCTCCTAAAGATTGTTTGCCACACACTTGCCACAGACTTTTGGAAAATGAGGAAAGAAAAAAAAATAGGATTTTTATAACAGCTTACCTGTAAAATCTTTTTCTTGGAGTACATCATGGGACACAGAGCGTTAAGTAATGTTTTAACCACTTGCCGACCGCCTAACGCAGATATACTGCGGCAGAGCGGCACGGGCAGGCAAAATCACGTACCCGTACGTGATCTGCCTCCCGCGGGCGGGGGGTCCGATCGGACCCCCCCCCGGTGCCATCGGCGGTCGGCATCTGACTGGGAGCGTCGGGAGGCGAGGGGGAGACCATCCGATCGTGGCCCCCCCCTCGCGATCGCTCCCAGCCAATGGAAATCCTCCTCTGCCTGTGTGTCGTTTCACACAGGCAGAGGATGTGATGTCATCTCTCCTCGGTCTGGCAGTTTCCGTTCCAGCGCCGAGGGGAGATGACATGTAAGTGCACACAACACTCACACACACAGTAGAACATGCCAGGCATACTTTACACCCCCGATCCCCCCCGATCGCCCCCCGATCCCCCCCCCAATCACCCCCCCCCCCCCCTGTCACAAACTGACATTAGCAGTATTTTTTTTTTTTTTTTTTTCTGATTACTGCTGTGTCAGTTTGTGACAGTTAGTGTTAGGGCAGTGAGTATTACCCCCCTTTAGGTCTAGGATACCCCCCTAACCCCCCCTAATAAAGTTTTAACCCCTTGATCACCCCCCCTCACCAGTGTCGCTAAGCGATCATTTTTCTGATCGCTGTATTAGTGTCGCTGGTGACGCTAGTTAGGGACGTAAATATTTAGGTTCGCCGTCAGTGTTTTATAGCGACAGGGACCCCCATATACTATCTAATAAATGTTTTAACCCCTTGATTGCCCCCTAGTTAACCCTTTCACCGCTGATCACCGTATAACCGTTACGGGTGACGCTGGTTAGTTCGTTTATTTTTTATAGTGTCAGGGCACCCACCGTTTATTACCGAATAAAGGTTTAGCCCCCCGATCGCCCGGCGGTGATATGCGTCGCCCCAGGCAGCGTCAGATTAGCGCCAGTACCGCGAACACCCACGCACGCAGCATACACCTCCCTTAGTGGTATAGTATCTGATCGGATCAATATCTGATCCGATCAAATCTATACTAGCGTCCCCAGCAGTTTAGGGTTCCCGAAAACGCAGTGTTAGCGGGATCAGCCCAGATACCCGCTAGCACCTGCGTTTTGCCCCTCCGCCCAGCCCAGCCCAGCCCACCCAAGTGCAGTATCGATCGATCACTGTCACTTACAAAACACTAAACGCATAACTGCAGCGTTCGCAGAGTCAGGCCTGATCCCTGCGATCGCTAACAGTTTTTTTGGTAGCATTTTGGTGAACTGGCAAGCACCAGCCCCAGACAGCGTCAGGTTAGCGCCAGTACCGCTAACACCCACGCACGCACCGTACACCTCCCTTAGTGGTATAGTATCTGAACGCATCAATATCTGATCCGATCAGATCTATACTAGCGTCCCCAGCAGTTTAGGGTTCCCAAAAACGCAGTGTTAGCGGGATCAGCCCAGATACCTGCTAGCACCTGCGTTTTGCCCCTCCGCCCAGCCCAGCCCACCCAAGTGCAGTATCGATCGATCACTGTCACTTACAAAACACTAAACGCATAACTGCAGCGTTCGCAGAGTCAGGCCTGATCCCTGCGATCGCTAACAGTTTTTTTGGTAGCGTTTTGGTGAACTGGCAAGCACCAGCCCCAGGCAGCGTCAGATTAGCGCCAGTACCGCTAACACCCACGCACGCACCGTACACCTCCCTTAGTGGTATAGTATCTGATCGCATCAATATCTGATCCGATCAGATCTATACTAGCGTCACCAGCAGTTTAGGGTTCCCAAAAACGCAGTGTTAGCAGGATCAGCCCAGATACCTGCTAGCACCTGCGTTTTGCCCCTCCGCCCGGCCCAGCCCAGCCCACCCAAGTGCAGTATCGATCGATCACTGTCACTTACAAAACACTAAACGCATAACTGCAGCGTTCGCAGAGTCAGGCCTGATCCCTGCGATCGCTAACAGTTTTTTTTGTAGCGTTTTGGTGAACTGGCAAGCGCCAGTGGCCTAGTACACCCCGGACGTAGCCAAACCAGCACTGCAGTAACACTTGGTGACGTGGCGAGTCCCATAAGTGCAGTTCAAGCTGGTGAGGTGGCAAGCACAAGTAGTGTCCCGCTGCCACCAAAAAGACAAACACAGGCCCGTCGTGCCCATAATGCCCTTCCTGCTGCATTCGCCAATCCTAATTGGGAACCCACCGCTTCTGCAGCACCCGTACTTCCCCCATTCACATCCCCAACCAAATGCAGTCGGCTGCATGAGAGGCATTTTTATGTCCTCCCGAGTACCCCTACCCAACGAACCCCCCCAAAAAAGATGTCATGTCTGCAGCTAGCGCGGATATAGGCGTGACACCCGCTATTATTGTCCCTCCCCTCCTGTCCTGATAATCCTGGTCTTTGCATTGGTGAATGTTTTGAACACTAGCATGCACTAGTTGAGTTTTAGCGTAGGGTACAGCATTGCACAGACTAGGCACACTTTCACAGGGTCTCCCGAGATGCCATCGCATTTTGAGAGACCCGAACCTGGAACCGGTTACAGTTATAAAAGTTAGTTACAAAAAAAAGTGTAAAAAAAAAAAAAAAACACAAACAAAAATATAAAATAAAAATAGTTGTCGTTTTATTGTTCTCTCTCTCTCTATTCTCTCTCTATTGTTCTGCTCTTTTTTACTGTATTCTATTCTGCAATGTTTTATTGTTGTTATGTTTTATCACGTTTGCTTTTCAGGTATGTAATTATTTATACTTTACCGTTTACTGTGCTTTATTGTTAACCATTTTTTTGTCTTCAGGTATGCCATTCACGACTTTGAGTGGTTATACCAGAATGATGCCTGCAGGTTTAGGTATCATCTTGGTATCATTCTTTTCAGCCAGCGGTCGGCTTTCATGTAAAAGCAATCCTAGTGGCTAATTAGCCTCTAGACTGCTTTTACAAGCAGTGGGAGGGAATGCCCCCCCCCCCCCCAACATCTTCCGTGTTTTTCTCTGGCTCTCCTGTCTCAACAGGGAACCTGAAAATGCAGCCGGTGATTCAGCCAGCTGACCATAGAGCTGATCAGAGACCAGAGTGGCTCCAAACATCTCTATGACCTAAGAAACCGGAAGCTACGAGCATTTTATGACGTAGATTTCGCCGGATGTAAACAGCGCCATTGGGAAATTGGGAAAGCATTTTATCACACCGATCTTGGTGTGATCAGATGCTTTGAGGGCAGAGGAGAAATCTAGGGTCTAATAGACCCCAATTTTTGCAAAAAAGAGTACCTGTCACTACCTATTGCTATCATAGGGGATATTTACATTCCCTGAGATAACAATAAAAATGATTTAAAAAAAAAAAAAATGAAAGGAACAGTTTAAAAATAAGATAAAAAAACAATAATAATAAAGAGAAAAAAAAAAAAAAAAAAAAAAAGCACCCCTGTCCCCCCTGCTCTCGCGCTAAGGTGAACGCAAGCGTTGGTCTGGCGTCAAATGTAAACAGCAATTGCACCATGCATGTGAGGTATCGCCGCGAAGGTCAGATCGAGGGCAGTAAGTTTAGCAGTAGACCTCCTCTGTAAATCTAAAGTGGTAACCTGTAAAGGCTTTTAAAGGCTTTTAAAAATGTATTTAGTTTGTCGCCACTGCACGTTTGTGCGCAATTTTAAAGCATGTCATGTTTGGTATCCATGTACTCGGCCTAAGATCATCTTTTTTATTTCATCAAACATTTGGGCAATATAGTGTGTTTTAGTGCATTAAAATGTAAAAAAGTGTGTTTTTTCCCCAAAAAATGCGTTTGAAAAATCGCTGCGCAAATACTGTGTGAAAAAAAAAAATGAAACACCCACCATTTTAATCTGTAGGGCATTTGCTTTAAAAAAAATATATAATGTTTGGGGGTTCAAAGTAATTTTCTTGCAAAAAAAAATTATTTTTTTATGTAAACAATAAGTGTCAGAAAGGGCTATGTCTTCAAGTGCTTAGAAGAGTGGGTGATGTGTGACATAAGCTTCTAGATGTTGTGCATAAAATGCCAGGACAGTTCAAAACCCCCCCAAATGACCCCATTTTGGAAAGTAGACACCCCAAGCTATTTGCTGAGAGGCATGTCGAGTCCATGGAATAATTTATATTGTGACACAAGTTGCGGGAAAGAGACAATTTTTTATTTTTTTTATTTTTTTTTGCGCAAAGTTGTCACTAAATGATATATTGCTCAAACATGCCATGGGAATATGTGAAATTACACCCCAAAATACATTCTGTTGCTTCTCCTGAGTACGGGGATACCACATGTGTGGGACTTTTTGGGAGCCTAGCCGCGTACGGGACCCCGAAAACCAAGCACCGCCTTCAGGCTTTCTAAGGCCGTAAATTTTTGATTTCACTCTTCACTGCCTATCACAGTTTCGGAGGCCATGGAATGCCCAGGTGGCACAAAACCCCCCCAAATGACCCCATTTTGGAAAGTAGACACCCCAAGCTATTTGATGAGAGGTATAGTGAGTATTTTGCAGACCTCACTTTTTGTCACAAAGTTTTGAAAATTGAAAAAAGAAAAAAAAAAATTTTTTTTCTCGTCTTTCTTTATTTTCAAAAACAAATGAGAGCTGCAAAATACTCACCATGCCTCTCAGCAAATAGCTTGGGGTGTCTACTTTCCAAAATGGGGTCATTTGGGGGGGGTTTGTGCCACCTGGGCATTCCATGGCCTCCGAAACTGTGATAGGCAGTGAGGAGTAAAATCAAAAATGTACGCCCTTAGAAATCCTGAAGGCGGTGCTTGGTTTTCGGGGTCCCGTACGCGGATAGGCTCCCAAAAAGTCCCACACATGTGGTATCCCCGTACTCAGGAGAAGCAGCTAAATGTATTTTGGGGTGCAATTCCACATATGCCCATGGCCTGTGTGAGCAATATATCATTTAGTGTCAACTTTGTGCAAAAAAAAAAAAAAAAAAAAAAATTTGTCACTTTCCCGCAACTTGTGTCAAAATATAAAACATTCCATGGACTCAACATGCCTCAAAGCAAATAGCTTGGGGTGTCTACTTTCCAAAATGGGGTCATTTGGGGGGGTTTTATGTCATCTGGGCATTTTATGGCCTTCAAAACTGTGATAGGTAGTGAGGAGTAAAATCAAAAATGTACGCCCTTAGAAATCCTGAAGGCAGTGATTGGTTTTCGGGGCCCCGTACGCGGCTAGGCTCCCAAAAAGTCCCACACATGTGGTATCCCCGTACTCAGGAGAAGCAGCTAAATGTATTTTGGGGTGCAATTCCACATATGCCCATGGCCTGTGTGAGCAATATATCATTTAGTGACAACTTTTTGTAATTTTTTTTTTTTTTTTTTTTTTTGTCATTATTCAATCACTTGGGACAAAAAAAATAAATATTCAATGGGCTCAACATGCCTCTCAGCAAATTCCTTGGGGTGTCTACTTTCCAAAATGGGGTCATTTGTGGGGGTTTTGTACTGCCCTGCCATTTTAGCACCTCAAGAAACGACATAGGCAGTCATAAATTAAAGGCTGTGTAAATTCCAGAAAATGTACCCTAGTTTGTAGACGCTATAACTTTTGCGCAAACCAATAAATATACACTTATTGACATTTTTTTTACCAAAGACATGTGGCCGAATACATTTTGGCCTAAATGTATGACTAAAATTGAGTTTATTGGATTTTTTTTAGAACAAAAAGTAGAAAATATCATTTTTTTTCAAAATTTTCGGTCTTTTTCCGTGTATAGCGCAAAAAATAAAAATGGCAGAGGTGATCAAATACCATCAAAAGAAAGCTCTATTTGTGGGAAGAAAAGGACGCAAATTTCGTTTGGGTACAGCATTGCATGACCGCGCAATTAGCAGTTAAAGCGACGCAGTGCCGAATTGTAAAAAGTGCTCTGGTCAGGAAGGGGGTAAAACCTTCCGGGGCTGAAGTGGTTAATGGGTTATAGGCCACCTTTAGGTGATGGACACTGGTATACCCAATCCAGGAAGTTCACTCCCTATATAAACCCTCCTCCTTCCAGGAGCACATCAGTTTTTGTAGCAAAGCAATATACTTAAATCCCAAAAAAGAGGGGAGGGACCTCTGTGTCCCATGATGTACTCCAAGAAAAGGATTTTACAGGTAAGCTGTTATAAAAATCCTATTTTCTTTATCGTACATCATGGGACACAGAGCCTTAAGTAATTACTTAATAGGACATCCAATAGCAATGCTACTTGAGGGGAGGGAGACACAACCCGGAGGGTACCCCCAGACTTGAGGACCTATACTGCTGCCTGCAGCACACTGTGCCCGAAGGCGATATCCTCATACCTCCTTACATCCAGCTGATAAAATTTTGTGAATGTATGTACTGAAGGCCAAATTGCGGCCTTACAGATCCGAGCCATGGAGGCCTGATGACGCACTGCCCAAGAAGCACTAACTGCCCTGGAAGATTGCGCCTTAACTTGAAAAGGGGGAATCTTACCCCTTAAATTATAAGTTTGAATTATAACTTGCCGAATGCACTTAGCGACAGTGGATTTTGATGCTGCCTGTCCTTTCTTAGGACTTTCTGGCAGAATAAATAAGACATCAGTCTTACGAATCTGAGCAGTTGCTTTTAAATAGATTTTCACTGCTCACACCACATCAAGACAATGTAGTGACTTTTCTTCCCTGGAACATGGTTTTGGAAACCTGAGACCATTTTTGGTAAAAAACCTGGATGAGGGCGTAACACCACTCTGTCCTCATGAAAAGTCAAATATGGCTCTTTACAAGAAAGAGAAGCCAATTCCGAAACCCTCCTTGCTGAGGATATAGCAACCAAAAATACAAACTTCCTTGTCAGAAGGACTAGGGGAATATGTTGTATCGGTTCAAATGGCTGTTTTTGTAACACAGACAAAACTAAGTTCAAGTCTCAAGGGTTCAAGGGAGGTTTGACGGCGGATTAAGCCGCATCACCCCTTGCATAACACCCCGGACTAAAGAATGTGTAGCAAGTGGTCTTTGAAATAAGGCTGATAAAGCTGAGACTTGGCCTTTAATAGTACTCAAAGCCAATTTTATGTCTACTCCTAATTGTAGAAAGGCAAGAATTCTGCCTATGATATATCTCCGAGGGTCCCAACCCTTGGATTCGCACCAGGAAACATAAGCCCTCCAGACTCTATAATATATAGTTCTGGAAGCTGGCTTCCTTGCATTAATTAAAGTAGAGATAACTGACCCGGAAAGGCCACTTTTCTTCAGAATGTGGGTTTCAATAGCCAAGCCGTTAAATTTAGAGACCGTAAGGTAGGATGGAATATCGATCCCTGTGAGAGCAGATCTGGCCATAGTGGGAGGGGCCATGGGCCCTCCACTGCCATGTTTACGATTTCTGCATACCATGACCTTCTGAGCCATGCTGGTGCCACCAGAATTACCGGCTTTCTTTTCAGCTTGATCCTGCAAAGAAGGCGAGGCAGCAACTGAATAGGGGGGAATGCATAGATCCGTGAGAACTGATCCCATGAGGTCACCAACGCATCCACTCCACATGCAAATGGATCCCTTGTTCTGGCCACAAAGTTGACCAACTTCATGTTGAACCTGGACGCTAGAAGATCTACATCCGGAGTCCCCCATCTTTGGCAACCAGCCCGAAATATGTCGGGGTGAAGAGACCATTCCCCTGGGAATAACTTCTGGCGACTTAAGTAGTCCGCCTGACAATTCTCTACTCCCAGAATGAAGACTGCCGATAGGCACGAAACATTCCTTTCTACCCAAGTTAGAATGTAGTTCACCTCTCTCTGCGATGAGAGACCCTTGGTGCCCCCTTGGTGATTGATATAGGCCACAGTTGTGGCATTGTCAGATTGGATCCTGAGAGGACAATCCCATAACCTGAAAGTCCAGGCCTTTAGAGCCAGACACACTGCCCGAATCTCTAGGATATTGATGGGCAAGGTTCTTTCAGTTCTTGACCACTGTCCCTGGAAAGTTGTCTTTTCTAGTACTGCTCCCCAGCCTGAAAGGCTGACATCTGTCGTTACCACTTTTCAGATGACTGGTCTGAAGGATTTTCCTTTCAACAGATTCTGGGTTAGTAACCACCAAGTGAGGCTTGGAGACAGCCACAAGTCTAAAGCTTGAATTGGTTTATTCCAAGCGGACAGGATACTGTTTTGCAACAGTCTTGAATGGAACTGGGCATAGGGAACTGCTTCCAATGAAGCCACCATGGTTCCTAGCAACCTCATGCAGAGACGAATGGAGGGATCGCCTTTTGGCCTGACCATCCGCACCAGCTCTTTTATGGAGTTGATCTTTGCCTGAGGCAAGAACACCTTTTCCTGGGCTGTGTCTATGATCAGACCCAAGTATTCCATCCTTTTTAGCGGTATTAAGGAAGATTTCTCTAGGTTGATAATCCAACCCAAACTTTCCAGATAACTGGTTGTAGTGCGTACGCTTTGCTCCAAACAAGCCACCGACTGGTCTATTAGCAATAGATCATCAAGGTACGCTATGACTGTCATGCCCTGTGCCCTTAACCTGGCTAGAGGTAGGGCCAGCACTTTTGTGAACACCCTGGGTGCTGTGGCTAGCCCGAAGGGCAGGGCTACAAACTGGAAATGCTGCTGTTCTAACTCGAACCGCAGAAACTTTTGGTGAGCGGGAAATATAGGAACATGCAGATATGCATCCCTGATGTCAATAGAAGCTCTCCTCCTAGAAAGATAGAAACTACTGACCTGATCGTCTCCATGAGAAAGGAGCGGATCTTCAGGAACTGGTTTCGATTTTTTAGATCTAGAATGGGTCTGACATCTCCATTTGGTTTTGGTACCATAAAAAGATTTGAATAAAACCCCAAACCTTGCTCTTTTGTGGGGATCTGCATGATCACCCCTTGAGATATTAATTGGTCTAGTGCCTGAAACAGAGATTGTCTTTTCTCTGGATCTTTGGGAATGCTTGACCTCAGGAAACAAGACAGTGGAAAGTCCCGAAATTCCAGCTTGCATCCCAGCATTGCCGTGGAGATGACCCATCTGTCCTGAATTTCCTCTTGCCAGACTTCTGAAAACTGCAGAAGTCTGCCCCCCACCTTGGTGATGGGGGTTGCCTCTTCATGATGAGGCTTCAGGATTCTGCTTTGCAGGTTTCTGACCCCAGGACTTCTTTTGAGCCTGGGTCTGACCCTGAGGTTTTCCTCTAGAGTCTGATGGCGGAGGCCGTCGCCACTGCCTAAAGGCGGAAGCCCCTGGCGCAGGGGAAAGAGCCCGTTTAAATGATTTTGACTGGCAAAAGAGTACTTTTCCCACTAGAAATTGTTTGGATATATTTGTCCAAATCTTCTCCCCATGAAAAGGGAACCCAGTTAGGAGGTTTTTACATGGTGCTTCAGCTGACCAATTTTTTAACCACAGGATTCTACGCATATGCACAAGCATAGGCATAAGGCAGGACCCCTATTGAATAGAATCTTTAATGGCATCTATGGCAAAGAATAATGCTTTTGGTAGTTCAGCCAATTCGCGAGCTTGTTGTGCAGGAACCTCTTTAAGGGCCTGTTTAAATTGGTGCTTTAGGGATTGACAGACGTCTATTGCAGCAACTGCAGGCACCTGCCAAGGAAAAAGTAGATTTTAACAGGGATTACAACTTCTTATCTGTTGGATCCTTAAGCATTTTTGGATTGTCTACAGGACAAGTTAGGCCTTTATTCACACTGGAAATCGCAGCGTCAATTGCTGGTACTTTCCATTTTTTGGAGAATTTCTCCACCAGGGGATAGAGAACTTAAAATCTCTTAGGGGGGAGAAAATGCTTATCCGGGTGATACCATTCAGCAAGAATAAGCTTTTCTAGTAATGTATGTGCAGGAAACGCATGCAAAGGCTGAGAAGGTTTTAAGGAACCCAAAGAAGAAACCGAGCTTTCAGGAGACTCCGTTAGAAGTATTATGAAAGTAGAATGAACCATCTCCGTAAGAGATTGTATCAGCAATTTCTCAGAGTGAGAGGCTGAAAAAGGTTCATCTACCGTTGTTTCCTCCGCAGAGGAATCATCGGTTTGTTTTTCCTCCTGATCGCCTGAGGGTAACACCTCATCCTGTGCCCACTGTTCCAGATTAGGGTATGGGCATAGACTCCCTCTAGTGGAGAATTTAAGGAATGACAATATTTTTTCAACATTTTTTCCCTAATAGAAGAATACATAGGTGGACTTTTTCGTTCGTAAGTTTCTTCCCTTACCTTATCCCCGCTGCAAGATTTGCTGAATTAACAGACAATCCAACCTTCACCCATCACGGCGGGCTGCGTTTAGCAAACCTTCAAGGACTGGGTCCCTAGATATCGGGGTTCCACTCCCGGTAAAGCACGGACCAGTAAAGCACCCCACCAGGAAAGCTTTAGGTAATGTAGCAAGACCTCAGCCTTGGGTTCCCGGGGTCCAACTCTACAAAGAGAGGCATTAGAACCTTGTGCTGTGGATACGAGGCCCCAAGTACCATCCACTTAGGCCTCAGTAGCACTTTGGATGGATCTGGTCTATGGAGGCTATTTAAAGTCAGCATGGATCCCTCCTGCAGCTCCTCAGAGCACATCTTCACTCGTGACCAACACCTTAGGTGAAGAGAATCAAACGGTATTTCCATATACCTGACAAAACCAACTAGGTATAATCACAGCAATTACCACACTCACAAAACCCTCCCAGTAATGAGGAGATAGCTTCTTGGTGAACACAAAAAGAGATGATGCAGAGTCTAAATGTTCAAAGCTATCTGATTTAATTCTGGGCAGGTATACAATTTATATACATTATCATTAACCAATCATTGCATGGAAAATGGGAGTGATTTAATACAGGGGTGTACATTTCATATCATTACATATCATTAATACTCAAATGCCCAACCCCTTAAATATGGCTGACATAGCAACTATAGTAACCATGCCATCTGCTTCCATGACTCATAGTCATGCCTTTGGTGTTCCCCTTTACACAGGAAAATGTCCCAGACAGCTCTACACCACATAAGCTTTATATAGAAAGGTACAGAGCAAAGATGCTGCTGTAAGCTATATTTTCTTATATGTGTGCCTTGCAAAAATTGTTACAGTCTGTCACAGTCTGAGAATACAGAACTTAAACTAACTAGCAGATTAACCCAAGCTAATCTTATATGAACTTATATAAAGATGGAGTCACTTCTGTTCAGTCATATTACTACATTAGGCACTGGCGAAAAAACTGATGTGCTCCTGGAAGGAGGAGGGGTTATATAGGGGGTGAACTTCTTGGATTGGGTATACCAGTGTCCATCACCTGAAGGTAGCCTGTAACCCATTAAGTAAATACTTAAGGCTCTGTGTCCCATGATGTACGATAAAGAAATATATATATATATTTTTACACAAAGTTGTCAACTTAATAAGATATTTCCTACAAACAGCATAGGCATATCTAAAATTACACCCCATAACACATTCTGCTACTCCTGCTGAGCATGGGGAAACCACATTCATGAGTTTTTTCTAATTTTTGGACTGGATTTTGTACCTGACATATTGTGTATCGCAAAAAAATCAAACAGCTCTGAATTAAAAGCAGTGTAATGTAATGCAAATCTCTGTACTAGTAGTGGTCAGAGAATATAAATTAGTGTAGCTTCACCTATAGCAGCCCCTGTTACCTTAGGACAAGCAGGCCTACTGATATGTAGCAGACATACTGGTACATGGCTGACTAAAGGAATTACACACTGTTATGTTCATTGGAGTACAAGAAACTAAACAAAGGGTGAACAAATACTGTAAAGTACATGTAGCTCCATGAGTGCAGTTGTATGCAGAGGATGACTGAGACTGGTGTTTGTGCAGGAACATAATCAGTGGGATGTGTAGATGTGTTAGTACAAGCGGCACGCAGAGGCTTGGCTAGCAAACAGGCCAGGAATCCATCTAAGCAGCAGGGAGAAACATTAGAAAATAGGCAAAGGGTTGTTACACAGGAGATCACATACAAGCAAATGGCAGCTAGTCAGGCACATGAGAAACACCTTCACCATAACTTCACCAATATTGTAGTGAGGTATGGTAGTGATGGAAGCAGTCTTATATGCACAGGAAAGGTGTAAGGGAAAAAAGTGATGATAGTGTTATGCCTTATTCTACCTTTGTTGCATTCACAGCATCTTTTTTGGTGTACCTGTTTTTATTCAGTATAAGGGATACAATCAGGGCCGGATAAACATAGGGGCTAGTGGAGCTGCTGCACCAGGCCCCTTCCATAAAATGGGCCCTGGCTGGCCAGATTCATTGTCACTGTTATTTTCTATCACTTGTAAACACAGAATCCTGGCTTCTGTGCTACAAGTGACAGCGCACTGCTCAGTGGCATCAGGAGGCAGAGGGAGGGGGAAAGGGGGGGTGAGCATTGCCATTTTACAGAGCGGCCAGGGATTTCCATCTTCCCCATACCTGGCGCGGCCGAGTGACACATGAGATCCCGCCTCCCGGAACAGCTGAGCCCTACATCATAGGAGCCTACCTTGTCCAAGAGCCTACCTCGTGTGTCACTCGGTCGTGCCATGCCCTGCTCTGTATGAAGCGGCCGCGGCGGCACTCCTCTTCATATGCCTGAGCACGCCACACCAAGCTGAGCCAGGTAAGGCTGATGGGATGGGGCCGGGCACTGATGATGAGGCTGCATTGATGGCTGGGCACTGATGAGGCTGCATTAATGGGCACTGATGGCTGGGCACTGATGAGGCTGTAATGATGGGCACTGAGGCGGCTGTATAGATGGGCTATGATGGCTGGGCACTGATGAGGCTCTATTGATGGGTACTGATGGCTGGGCACTGATGAGGCTGCATTAATGGGCACTGATGGCTGAGCACTGATGAGGCTGCATTAATGGGCACTGATAGCTGGGCACTGATGAGGCTGTACTGATGACCACTGATGGCTGGGCACTGATGAGGCTGCATTAATGGGCACTGGTGAGGCTGTACTGATGGGCACTGATGAGGCTGCATTGATGGGCACTGATGGCTGGGCATTGATGAGGCTGTATTGATGGGTTCTGATGGCTGGGCACTGATGGCTGAGCACTGATGAGGCTGCATTGATGGGCACTGATGTCTGGGCACTAATGAGGCTGCATTAATGAGCACTGATAGCTGGTCACTGATGAGGCTGTACTGATGAGCACTGATGGCTGGGCACTGATGAGGCTGCATTAATTGGTACTGATGAGACTGTACTGATTGGCACTGAGGGGGCTGTATTGATGGGCACTGATAGCTAGGCACTGATGAGGCTTTATTGATGGGTACTGATGGCTGGGCACTGATGAGGCTGCATTAATGGGCACTGGTTGCTGGGTACCGATGAGGCTGCATTAATGGGCACTGATGGCTGGGCACTGATGAGGCTGCATTAATGAGCACTGATAGCTGGTCACTGATGAGGCTATACTGATGAGCACTGATGGCTAGGCACTGATGAGGCTGCATTAATTGGTTCTGATGAGACTGTACTGATGGGCACTGAGGGGGCTGTATTGATGGGCACTGATAGCTGGGCACTGATGAGGCTTTATTGATGGGTACTGATGGCTGGGCACTGATGAGGCTGCATTAATGGGCACTGGTTGCTGGGTACCGATGAGGCTGCATTAATGGGCACTGATGGCTGGGCACTGATGAGGCTGTACTGATGAGCACTGATGGTGGGGGCACTGATGAGGCTGAATTAATGGGCACTGATGAGGCTGTACTGATGGGCACTGGTGAGGCTGCATGGTTGGGCACTGATGGCTAGGCACTGATGAGGCTGCATTGATGGGCACTGATGGCTGGGCACTGATAAGGCTGTATTGATGGGCACTGATGGCTGGGCACTGATGAGGCTGCATTAATGGGCACTAATGATGCTGCATTGATGAGGCTGTATTTATGGGCACTGATGAGGCTGTACTGATGGGCACTGATGAGACTGCATTGATGTGCACTAATGGCTTGGCACTGATGAGGCTGTATTAACGGGCACTGATGGCTGGGTACTGATGAGGCTGCATTGATGGGCACTGATGAGGCTGCATTGACGGGCACTGATAATGAGGCTGCATTGATGGGCATTGGTGACTTGAGGCTGCATTGATTGGCCCTGGTGAGGCTGAGCTGAAGGGCAATGATCAGGCTGCATTGATGGGCACAGTTAAAGATGCACTGATGGCTTGGCACTGATGATCTGTGTATTACACTGTCCTGAACCCCGTGATTTGTGTATTTTGCTGTCCTGAACCCAGTGCTCTGTGTATTACGCTCTCCAGAACCCAGCACTCTGTATTACGCTCTCCTGAACTCAGCGCTCTGTGTATTATGGGATCCTGAACCCGGCACTCTGTATTATGCTCTCCTGAACCCAGCACTCTGTGTATTACGGTCTCCTGAACCCAGCACTCTGTATTACACTCTCCTGAACTCAGCACTCTGTGTATTATGTTCTCCTGAACCCTGTGTTATGCATTCCTGGTTTTAAGACCCTCCCACTGTACAATTTGGCCACACCCACCCTATGATGTGGTGTTCTCCCCTACAGGAAGGGGCGGATAGTTCCTGTATTAATGACAGGCACTGCAGGCAGTCCTAACGGGAGCCAAGTATTCAGCTTCTGTAGTGTTGTGTCAGGTCTGCACAGTTGTACCCTTCAACCTCACCTCAGGCACGCCGATGTAGTGCTCTTATGGAAGCCTGGGATTTCCATAGCATTGGGACTGTATCGCTGCACCATTTTACTTTCACCTCAGGGTGCACGCCAACTCACAGTTTTTAAGGTCCACCAAAATCCTCAGCACCAGGTCCATAATGCTCTTAATCTGGCCCTGGATACAATTAGGGAAGTGTCTCTCATGCAACCTTTTCAGCATGCCTGACTGAAGCCTTTCAGGTAAAGGACCTTACTGGCAAATTATGACTGTAATGATCTCTTCTTTATGTTTTAAGAAGGAGCCAGATTTTACTGCAGATTTATTACCAGTACATTGATCTTCAAGTTGTCAAGTAAAGCTTACGAATTTGTTTGTTTAAATCTGCATCTCCCATATGTAGATTATATTATTTGATGCAGAGAGGTTTTTGGACCAGGCTAACACCTTCCTGAATTTGCAGGTAGATGGGCAGTAGATGAAAGAACCTAAATGTAGCACCCTGCTCTTTTTGATCAGGTGATCATAGGTAGATTTAGTTTTTGGCTGAGCTGTAACCAGCTCAGATTTAATGTATATAGTTTTCTGAATCTGTTCTGGAATTTACTTGGTTGTGCAGTTTCCACTATTGCCAGTAGGTGTCACTGGTACCATGGGGCAGTGTGTGAATAACAACTTGGTGAAACTTTAATGAATATTCTTCTTTCAGAAACAGCCCAGTGGGAGGTTCTTGCTGCTGTGCATTCTGGGGAAGAGTATTTATGGGACAGATGCCATGTGCTAGGGATCAGTTCTTACCTCGTGGCCCTCCAGGCTGGAGGGCTGCGTCAATGCAGCTGTGCAAGTAGGCCCAGAAACCTGTGTGGGGCCTACTACCGCAGAGGTGGTCCTTAGGCTGTCTTGCCTGTGTGGAGGAAGCCCAGCCAAGCTGAGGAGATCCAGGGGAGGACCCTTGCTGGAGAGAGCCAGGATGAAGGCTGGTCTCTCAGAAGGGCCTGGTGACTTACTTGAAGGACACACCTATCTCTAACCTACTTTCACAGTACTGCCGGGATGGCTTAAAGGTTCTGGTACTGTGAAGAAGCTGTTCTATCTCTAATCTACCCTCACAGTACTGCCGGGATGGCTTAAAGGTTCTGGTACTGTGAAGAAGCTGATCTATATTTAAACTACTCTTACGGTATCGCCGGATGGCTTAAAGGTTTCTTTTACTGGAAGCTGTTCTACAATCCAATCAAGGTAACTAACTGCCTGGCTGCTAAGTTTGTGAGAGAGACTTATCCAGGCGTATGCTGGCTGCTAAGTCTGTGAGAGAGGCTTATCCAGACATCTTGCAGGTTGCTAGATCTGTGGCAGAGATCTACCCAGCCATACAAGGTTTACAGAGAGACAGCTGTGTTTGTCCTTTATTCTCAAGAGTCTCTAAGTGATCTGCTACAAAAAGATATCTGCAACCTCCCCTCAACCTCTTTACTACTACTTCTTTCAAGTTTTTCATTAAAGCATTGAAAAATACTAAAGTGACTGGTGCCCGTATTTGTTCTCACTTCCCATTATTGCCATGGACTCAGCCCTGGGGTGAATGTAAGCCCTCTCCCTGTATCTGGAGGTGTCTCTTGGGTCCCAGTATACTCAGGGGTGCCGCTACATAAACATTCTGCATATCCTTCCATTTAATTACCAAAAATGTATTTTTACATAAACTTGCTGACTCCAAATGTTAAGCGTTGTATTAACATATTAACAAGCCTTTAAGGAAAATCCTTAAGGATAGCTTTCGTGATTTGGTTGCACTGTACCACAATTTAGTTTGCCTGAGAAAAATATATTTGAAAAGTGGCATGCTAGAAAAAAATTGTGCACATAGAGGTGGTATCCCTAACAAAATAAGACTGACGTAAGGTTCCACGCCATTCTTCTGCTGCTACCCATATAAGATGGACATCCAAGGGGCTCCAGCTGGCTATCTCACCCTTCGTAAACACGAAAATAAAATGTGTAGCCTGTTCATCTTTATTTCACCTGTCACTGGTACATTCACTGGGGAGCTACTGTTTTATATTAAAGCGTTTGTAAAGTTTCCATTTTTTAAATAAATAATAAACATGTTATACTTACCTGGTCTGTGCAATGGTACTGCACTCCTCTTCTAGGATCCCCCACCAGTGCTACAGGCTCCTCCTCTTCTCGGTGTGCTACCAAATAAAGCCACTTCATTTGGGGGCGCACCTGTGGGCTTGATTCTGAGCTGGGCTGTGTGAGTCTTTAGACACACACAGCGCAGCTCGGCCCCACCCCGCTCTTCGCTCACATAATTTGATTGACAGCAGCAGGCACAAATGGCTCCCGCTGCTACCTGTCCGTCCTGTGAGGAGAGAGAGACCAGCGCTGCTGCAGACAAGCACAGTGCTGGATCGAGATAAGACTCAGGTAAGTATAGGGGGAGTGAGGGGGCGAACCTTCCACCTGGAAATTTTTTTACCCTAAAGCAGGGAATGCAATAAGGTAAAATATGTTTTGCCTTTAGAACCACTTTAAGTCTGCCTGCAAAGTATATGAGGGACTCATCAATGCTGATTTTTATCTGGAGGAGGGGTGTAAATTTCAGAATTTTTTTGGGAAGTGTTGGAATACAGAAGTGTATTTTGTGCAACAACTTCATCAATATCATTATTTAGTAGAGATATATTATGCAGCCAGTAGATGGCAGTGTTTATAAGTTTGTAGCTGCATCCATGGTTAAACTTGATGTCTTTTCTCTGAATAACAAAAGTTGCTGTTTCCTGTCTGCAGTTAAGCAGCAAAGCCCATGTGGACTGTGCACTGTCTGTTCTGTAGAGCTACAGTGCTTTGCAAAAGTATTCACCCCCTTGGCATTTTTCATGTTTTGTTGCCTCACAACCTGGAATTAACATGGATTGTTTGAGGATTTGAATCATTTAATTTACAGAACATGTCCACAACTTTCAAGATGTTTTTTTTATTGTGAAGCAAACAACAAATAGGACAAAATAACAGAAAAAGTCCATGTGCATAACTATTCACCCCCTAAAGTCAATACTTTGTAGAGCCACCTTTTGCAGCTATCACAGTTCCACGTCGCTTTGGATAAGTCTCTATGAGCTTGCCACATCTTGCCACTGGGATTTTTGCCCATTCCTCCTTCCAAAAGTGCTCCAGCTCCTTCAAGTTGAATGGTTTGTGCTTGTGAACAGCAATTTTTAAGTCTGACCACAGATTTTCTATTGGATTGAGGTCTAGGCTTTGACTAGGCCATTCCAACACATTTACATGTTTCCCCTTAAACCATTCAAGTTTTGCTTTAGCAGTGTGTTTGGGGTCATTGTCCTGCTGGAAGGTGAACCTCCATTCTAGCCTCAAATCACACACAGAGTGGTACAGGTTTTGCTCAAGAATATCCCTGTATTTAGCACCATCCATCTTTCCCTCAACTCTGACCAGTTTCCCAGTCCCGACTGCTGAAAAACATTCCCACAGCATGATGCTGCCATCACCATGTTTCACTGTGGGGATGGTGTTCTTTGGGTGATGTGATGTGTTGGGTTTGCACCAGACATAGCGTTTTCTTTGATGGCCAAAAAGTTCAATTTTAGTCTCATCAGACTAGAGCACCTTCCTCCATACATTTTGGGAGTCTCCCACATGCCTTTTCACAAACTCAAAACGTGCCATTTTGTTTTTTGCTGAAAGTAATGGCTTTCTTCTGGCCACTCTGCCATAAAGCCCAACTCTATGGAGCGTACGGCTTATTGTCGTCCTATGTACAGATACTCCAGCCTCTGCTGTGGAACTCTGCAGCTCCTCCAGGGTTACCTTAGGTCTCTGTGCTGCCTCTCTGATTAATGCCCTCCTTGCCCGGTCCATAAGTTTTGGTGTGTGGCCGTCTCTTGGCAGGTTTGCTGTTGTGCCATGTTCTTTCCATTCGGTTATGATAGATTTGATGGTGCTCCTAGGGATCATCAAAGATTTGTATATTTTTTTATAACCTAACCCCGACTTGTGCTTCTCAACGACATTGTCCCCTACTTGTTTGGAGAGTTCCTTGGTCTTCATGGCAGTGTTTGGTTAGCGATGCCTCTTGCTTAGCTGTTGCAGCCTCTGGGGCCTTTCAAAAAGGTGTGTATATGTAATGACAGATCATGTGACACTTAGATTGCACACAGGTGGACATCATTTCACTAATTATGTGACTTCTGAAGATAATTGGTTGCACCAGAGCTTTTTCTGGGCTTCATAACAAAGGGGGTGAATACATACGCACATGCCAATTATCAGTTTTTTATTTCTGAAAAATAGTTTTATGTATATATTTTTATAATTTTACTTCACCAACTTAGACGATTGTGTTCTGATCCATCACAATGAGATCAGATTAAAAAAACATTGAACTAAATGCTGTAATGTAACAAAATAGGTAAAGAGCCAAGGGGTGAATACTTTTGAAAGGCACTGTATATACATAATTTCTAACAAAGAGAAATTGATGAGAGGCCCAATTTTGTGAACCCTAAGAAAAGTGGAATTACTTCTGGTAGGGCACAGAGAATTGACTCGGAAAAACATTAATCTTATAATTTTATATAAAGTTTCCTGGAGATGACAGAAGAATATACAATAAATGTAGTGGATTGGGTGTGTGGAACAATATGACTGCAGTTAATTTATTTTGGTGATTTTCATGGTTAGAGTCAGGCTAAATAGTTTCCCATACTGGAACAATAATAGGATTTCAATGAAATGGTCTGGCAGAAAAGGAATCTGGGTTACTGGCAATGAATTGTTGGGTGTAAATCTTACTTAATTAAACAGAACAATTCTTTGGTGAAAATCAAATGAAAAAATTGAATGGCTGTAAAGTTTTCGGCTTATACCTGAATGCCTGGATGGGCTGTAAATGGGTGCTGACAGTGCTACTGAAGTAGAAGGTAGCCACAAAGGATCATCAGGCAATCCTGTCGTATTGAAATTACAGAAGCTCCCATTATTGAACTCCATTTAAAATGCTGTTTGCATGGCTGATCTGACTCTCTAGCTTTCACAATCTTTGGGTGCCTGAACAGGAACAATTATGAACAAGTATGAAAATCACAAAAGTCAAAAATTATTTAAGCTATCATTGAAAGCTAATCTTTGATTATTACTCCCTCGCCTCCACCTCTCTAATCCCTGGCATTACAACAACAAAAAAAATGATCTAAATGCCCTTTTTTCTCACCCAAATCCATTGTTGCGTAACCTGGCAATGGCACAGCGAGGGACCTGGTTGCTGGACTTAAGTGAGTATATCTTGCTTCACAAGGTAAGGAAAAAAATGTGCAGGATGGGTTGGAGGGGTGGCAGGGCGTACTTTTAGCCTGGGAATGGGCTTTAGATAATAGTTACTTTTTTGCTTTTGCTGATAGTTTCATTTTAGCCGTTTAATGACAGCCCACTGCATATGTACTGCGGCAGGGCAGCCTCTCTGCCCAAAATCACGTACCTGTACGTGATTAGAGCTCCGGGGTAGGCAGCGGGTCTGCGTGCCCCCGCTGTGCTGCGATTGGCTGCAGCGCTAACCAATCAGCGAGTGCCGACCTCTGATTGGACGCCGCTCCCACCGATCGCAGGGTTCTCTTCTGACAGCAGCAATGTGCTGTTTTTTACTTCCTGCAAGCGCCATTGGCTTCCGCTGCTGTCAACCAAAGTCAGTGAGCCAATGAGGAGAGAGAGGGGATGGGTCTGGGCCATGGCTCTGTGTCTGAATGGACACAGGGAAGTGCAGCTCAGGTTGAGTGCCCCCATAGAAAGCTGCTTGCTATGGGGGCACAAAACAGGAGAGAGGGTCCAGGAGCACCAAAGAGGGACCCGAGAAGAGGAGGATCTGCACTGCTCTGCGCAAAACCATAACACAGAGCAGGTAAGTATAACATGTTTGTTTTTTTTATTTTTTAAACAAGACTTTAGTATCACTATGGGGTTGATTCACTAAAACTGGGCATGCAAAATCTTGTGCAGCTCTGCATAGAAACCAATCAGCTTCCAGGTTTTATTGCCAAAGCTTAATTGAACAAGCTGGAGTTGGAAGCTGATTGGCTACCATGCACAGCACTGTGTGCTCCAGTTTTAGTAAATCTCCCTCTACGTGTGTTATGTGTAGAGCTGCAATTGTATTGAATAATCAAGCCATTGACAGTTTGAAGAAAGATAAATGCTTGTCAGGGTCCCGCAAGGTTCTGTTCTTGGACCTCTCCTTTTCTCAGTCTATACCTCCTCCCTGGGTCAGTTGATTGCCTCCCATGGCTTTCAATATCATCTCTACGCTGATGACACCCAAATCTACCTTTCCACCCCCCAACTCACTCCATCTGTCCCCCTATGCCAAGGTCCTAGGTGTAATCCTGGACTCTGATTTATCCTTTCGGCCCCACATGCAATCACTGTCCAAAGCTTGCTGCCTCAACCTCCACAACATCTCCAAGATACGCCCCTTCCTAACCAATGTCACCACAAAGCTTCTAATCCACTCCCTGGTCATCTCTCGCCTCGAATACTGCAACTCCCTCCTCATTGGCTTACCTCTAAATAGACCATCCCCCCTTCAGTTTATCATGAATACTGCTGCCAAGCTCATCCACCTTACAAACCGGTTGGCGTCTTCTACCCCTCTCTGCCAATCCCTCTATTGGCTGCCACTCAACCAACAAATTAAATTAAAGCTACTAACAGTAACTTATAAAGCCATCCACAACCTGGCCTCCAGCTACATCACTAACCTGGTCTCAAAATACCAACCACATCATCCTCTTCGCTCCTCCCAAGACCTCCTGCTCTCTTGCTCCCTTGTCACCTCATCCCATGCTTGCCTCCAGGACTTCTTCTGAGCCTCTCCCATCCTCTGGAATGCTCTACCCCAATCTGTCTCCTACTTTGTCTACTTTCAGATGATCCCTGAAAACTCATGTCTTCAGTGAAGCCTATTTGGCCCCCACCTAACAACTGTACATTTATTTTCTCCATCAGCACATCCCCCAGTTATTACCTCTTGACCTTCCCTTTTAGATTGTAAGCTCTAACGAGCTAGGCCCTGTGGTTCCTACTGTATTAAAATGTATTGTATTTGTAATGGCTACCCTCAAGTTGTAAAGCACTGCATAAACTGTTGGCGCTATATAAATCCTGTATAACAATAATAATACTAATAATAATAATTTAGGATACAGGGACACTTGTAACTCTTTTTAGCAGACCTACACCACTTTTCTATTCCAGTTCTTTTGCTGAATGTGTCCCCAAGCAATCCCAGGTGGCTGAATAAAGGTAAACAAATGTCTTTTTCATCTATATCACATTATATGTATATGTGTATCAAAATGTTTCTACAAACCCGCTTTGCAATTTTATTAATCAAATGTAAACCAATTACCTTTTCTACCTCTCTACAAGACATTATTTTTGATGTGCAGTATTTACTTGTACCACCAATTTATACCAAAAAAAAAAGTTTGTAAACAAAAAACAAATAAATACATAAACAAAGGCAAATTGTGCAGTACATGTTAATATCCTAATGCCCTGCCAAGCATTCAGCAACTCCAGATATTTCAAGAATAAATATAGACATTTGTAGTAATATAGTATGTTTCCTTTATTTATTATGGTCAGAACAAACTAAATTAGAGGTAAATATAAAATATTGCATATTGATACTATGCAGTTTTCTATACCGCTAGCAGATGGCGCCCTAGTCTTCTTTTTCACATATTCAGTTATTTCAGTTTCCACTGTGCTCCAATGATTTATAGCAGTGGTGAATTAGAGGCTCAGTAGAAGGTTTTAATCAGATAATGAGAGCTTTAAAACAAATCTTCGTTCGTTGTGCTATTTCTTTTTCTAACCCATAGAACCGTATACAAAACTTAAAAAAAAGCATCTGAAATAAAGTTGACCCAAAACCAATATAGTTTCCATTCATGTTACTTGGCTAAAACAAAAATAGACTTGTTCATATTAATGTTGCAGTTCATTTTAACATCTCCCTACCGACTGCTGAAATGACCGTGTTGTTTATATTTTGTATAAACTGTTTTACATTCTCTGGATGAAGAATGCTTAAATTGTGTGAAATTGTCATCCTGGTGGATGCTGTTGCTAATTAGGTGGCTGTCCTTGTAGGTACTCAGGTTTAATTTAAATATATTTTAGACTTCATGCCCTTGAAAATCTGCCAGGCTTAGTTAAAAATAAAATTATATTTTATAGAGAAATGCTGCTTTGTGAAAAACACTTGACTAATAAAAGATCACAGAGGTCTGAAATATAAAATTGAAAGATGATATGCTATAAACATTAATGTATCACAATCAATAATAGGAAAAATAAATCAAGTCGGTGATGCAATTACATTTGCAAAATTGGAAAATGTTGTTTAAAGTATACTGTACATGTGCTTTAGAGAAAAGTGCAGTGATTATATCCAAATTGAAAATACCCAGGATAATGCTATGAAGGAGGAAGCAATGGAAACTAGACATTATCCGTGGGTATTCCGACAGAGACAGGTTTAGTTTATTTTAGTGAATAATAGTTGCAACATAAGAAGTTATTATGTATATTGCCATACATATGTGTTTTTGTGCCTTTACAATGTTATATTGTGATCGTTGGGGGGAGGGGACTGAAGAACAGGCAGTGCAGAGGAAGGCAGGTTACACCTCCAAACATCACATGGTGTCTGACCTGGGAGTTATGGAAGGAAACAATGGCTCCTGGATAGGAAAACAAAGGAGCATCACATAACTAAGCATAGATGGAATCTATGCATATTTATGTGCTGCTCCTTGTGCTGCCATTTGAAGATGTTATTTTAGATCAATTATCAAGCTGATTTGTAAGTATTGTTTTCACATAGCTGGTTGGAGGCCGAAGTGCTCAGAGAGCTTCCCTTGTGGCTGAGGGCAGGGCACCCCTGGAGGCGGTGACAGGGAGTGCTATGACCAAAGAAGCAGGGGTTGCCAGCTGCGACAGGCTGAGTTGATGAGAAGATGTCTGCTGGATGGCTGCTGGATGAGCAGGATGCACTGTTGGGCTGGAGTCCTTCAGATGTACCAAATGAGACTTGGCAGAACGGAGAGCCAGAGAAACTGGTAATCATGTAGCAGCAGAGTCAAAGAGCAAGCCAAAGGTCATACATGGATCAGAAGACAGGAGCGAAGTCAATGGAGCAAGCCGAGGGTCAAAGCCAGGAATGAAGACAAGACAGGTCAAAGGCAAGCCTGGGCGTTAACAGGAAATCAAATAATATCAGGAACAGGAACATAGGAACACACAGGGGAGCTGAAGATCATCCAGCAACTAGTGGATCAGGCTCCAGGCTTTAAATAGGCCACTGGGCAACAGAATCTGTCACGCATTGCGCGTGCCATTGCGCATTAATGTTCACAGCCATTTGTGGCCGCACGCGCATTTGCACTGGCGAATGCCTAGTTGCCCACAATGTGCGATTCCATTGGGCATTAGCAGATGTGCCAGTTCTTCTGTGAACCATTCTCTGGCAGTGCCCCCCGCCAAGGGGAAGCCTCCGGATGCCCAGGCATGCTTGCTTCTCTGGGTATCTGCTAAAGAATTGACGCAGGAGTTTAGGGGCATGTACATTACTTGAGTGAGTACCCTTTCCACTTTATAAGGTATTGAACTTGTCTTCCCCTCTTTCGGCAATCCAGGATGGCCTCTACCTCAAACTCTGTTTCTTGACAAACTATGGTAGGAGATCCTCTCTTCCTGCAAAGGAACCAGAAGTGGCTAGCTTGAGCAAAGAAACATGAAAGACTGGGTGAATCTTATAAGAGCTCAGCAAGGACCGTTCAAAAGCCACAGCCTTCAGAACTTGATTCTTTTTCTTCTTATCATAATATTTTTTATAATCTTCATGCGCCCTTTGCATGGTTTCCTGAAGAACCTGGTAAATTTCCTGGATAAAAGTTAACCTGTTATGTACTGCGGGTAACGCTGCTTCTGGTACAGTATTGGGCAGGAATGAGGGATGGAATCCATAATTCGCCCAGAATAGAGATTGATTGGTGGTAGCATGTACAGAATTGTTGTATGCAAACTCGGCACAAGGAAGCAAAGTTACCCAGTTATCTTGAGAGAACATAGAAAAACAACGGTGGTATTGCTCCAGCATTTGATTGGTTCTCTCTGTCTGGCCATTACATTGCGGAGGATAAGCTGATGACAGGTAGACTTCAATATTCAAGGCATATAATATGAGGAACAGGAACAAACGGGGGAGCTAAAGATCATTGAGCAACTAGTGGATCAGCCTGCTGGCTTTAAATAGGCCACTGGGCACCAGAATTGCTGGTCACACATTGCTAATGTTCGCAGCCTTTCACGGCCGTGCGCGCATTTGCATCCGCGAGTACCTAGATGCCCACAATCTGCGATTCCTTTGGGCATTAGCAGATGTGCCAGTTCTTCTGCGAACCGTTCTCTGGCCATTGTTCTATTTAAGGACATCAGTATGTCAGTAGATACTGTGCTCCCCTCTTTTTTTAGGGAGTGCTTGAATATACTCTGATATTTGTTTTTCGGTTTACAGATTTTACATCGGTGTATTCCACTCCTGAAGAAGTGAAACAACATTCATGAAACGCGTTGAGTTATAGGATGCACCTATTGTTATGTTTTCGAAATATAGCAATGTGGAACTTGTATACGAATTACTATAGGAATACAGTGCAGATTGTATGCTGATATACAGTATGTTAGTGGTAATAAATCAGCTTGCTATTTTAACTAACACTCCTATCTATGTACAAATTTAAACTAGATGTTTTTTTACTACCATGTACAATGTTATGCCTCATTTAAAGTCCCATGGTGAAATGTTTTTTGTATGTATTTTAATATAAAACATTTCAATATATCACTATATCTGGCCATATCTTCTCCTTTGCCATAGTGCTATTCACAAATGATACCTTTAATGCATTGTCACAGTTTTCCAGTGCACTGCAACATAAATAGTGTTAATATATGGTATTATACTACAATTTCTAATTGTACGCCTTTGGGAGAAATCTCCTTACCCAGACACTTTTGATTGATTTACTACTAGGGTTTATGTGTTTTGCCTTAAAATTATGTGTGGAAAGTGCAATCTGCTGGCTTTACCCTTTTTTAATCTTTTTATCTGACACATTTTCTCCTTTTAGGTTTGCTCTGCTCCTGTGGGAATTCGACTGAAGAAAGGTATCTGCTTTCAAATAACCTTTGCATAATTAGTTTTAATTCAGTCTATCCACCTTCCTTCTGAAATGTCTGTATGGTTAATGAAAGGTTGTATCAGCAATAAATGAAGACATGAATTCCACCTTGAAACTGTTTGTAAGCCCTAATGTACTCATAGTTGTAGCAGACATGAAAGTTTGTATGTCTTGTATATATTCATCTGCTAAAGTCCTCTAAAATGCCTTTTGATCATGAAACCAACTTTCTCAAGTTCTGCTAGAAATCACACTGTGTGAGTCTTGTTTATAGGCCTTTTATATATAATTTCATGACATTGATTCCTATTTTTTTTGTATTATTGACCAAAGGTTTACATACGGTTTTAAATATATTAATATACTTTCAATCAAGGACTCTTAACTTTCAGTTTAAATCAGATTAATACATTTCAGGAGCATTAAAACATAAGGAGGGCAATTTCAGTGGTAGCTGGTGCTCAATACCAGCGCCTTCCACCCCGCGCAGGAGATGGACGGGAATGCGGCGATCCCCCCCCCATGGGAGATGGCGGGAGTGCGGCGAACCACCCCCTGCCGACCCTTCTTTGAAGCCAATTTGTGCTTATAAAAAAACAAAACATTGAAATTCATGCGTCCAACGTCCTGCATGTAGATTAGGGGAGGCGGTGTCCGTGCGCCCCCTATTGATGGGCCGCCACTGGTCAATTTAGAAAATATTAGCTGCACTAATGTCCGAAGCATTGGTTCAAGCTAAAGAAATTTTATTTCTAAAGCCTCGTACACACGATCGGATTGTTGACCAACAAAGCATCAGACTTTTGTCCGAAGGGCATGTGCCAGGAACTTGTCTTGCATATAAACGGTACACAATTGTCGGCCAACAAACACGAACGTAGTGACGTACTACGTGGAATTTCAGCTCTTGAGCGACACCCTTTGGGCACCTTCTGCTAATGTCGTGTTTGGTGAGCATTGATTCCGAGAATGCGTGTTTGTACTTTGAACTTTTGTGTGACGGACTTGTGTACACACGATAGGATAATCTGACAACAGACCGTTGTCCGCAGAAAATTTACTAGCCTGACATCCAACATTTGTTGGCGGAAAGTTGGACAACAATTGTCTGATGGAGCGTACCAATGGTCGGATTTTAGGCAAACAGTCTGTCATCACACAATTCCCTGCTGAAAATCCGATTGTGTGTACGAGGCTTAAGAAATTATTGGCTGTTTCATCAGCTCCATCTAGTGGCCAAAATGCAATATAGTTTCCTGAAATCCCTCAATGAGAAAACTATACTGCATTTTGGCCACTAGATAGAGCTGTTGATACAGGAAATAAACTCTTGGGAAAAATGACAGCGACATTTTGTTCAGCTTGCAAAAATGCTTCTGATTTTCATGCAACAAATGTTTTAAAAATAGACCTCCAGGTGTTCAGCAATGGTAGTCTTCCTTTGAAGGAAGCCTATGAAGATAGAAATATACAAGCTAGCATCGTTGAGGTTGTTTCTAAAGGCTTTCAGAATGCACTTTTGTTCCCGGTTTTGAGTGCCTACTCTTTCACAGACTCAGAACAAGCATGCAGCCAGAATGAAGTAACAGAACTCCTGATATGCACATAACTGTTCAAGACTATTGACTCAGCAAGGTATTGCTGGGGGAATAAGGATGGCAGATGACAGTCTGGAGCCTGAAACTATAGAAAATAGTAGATCTACTGGCAGGATCAACAGGCAAAAGCTGGTGTCAGTCTGCATCATGTATGTCATATTTTATTTTGGCCATAGTTCCACTTTACCTTCTTACTTAACCTGAAACCTAACACCTTAAACTCTAAACTTGGGCATAACACCATGGACCCTCTTTTCTCGGGTTTTTGGATTACCAATGTAAATGGCCCAAAAATACATATCCTTTTTCGAAACAAAGTGCACCACAATGCACAGCATGTGTGTTGTGGTGCATTGTAGCACAGGAGTTGTCTGCCCCTCCCCCTCTTCATTACCTCTTATTAGTGGTCATCAGCACATAGGAGGAATCCCTTCAGTTCTCCCACATAGAGGAGTTTGGCTCCCATGGTTGAGACGCAGGATCTTTCATTCTATTACTAGGGTAGGACCCACTAATTGGTGTACTTTATCGCAGTAAGTGGGCTTAGCACTATATGACCATATAGTGTGACCTAACCCCTGTATTTTTTTTAATATGTTCAGTTGTTTTTAACTAGCCTTGCAGGATAAATGTCATTCTTGAATGTGTGCGCTGTAATCTGTTTTGTAAAAGCTGGTGTCAGTCTGCATCATGTATGTCATATTTTATTTTGGCCATAGTTCCATTTTACCTTCTTACTTAACCTGAAACCTAACACCTTAAACTGTAAACTTGGGCATAACACCATGGACCCTCTTTTCTCAGATTTTTGGATTGCCAATGTAAATGGCCCAAAAATACATATCCTTTTTTGAAACAATATGCACCACAATGCACAGCATGTGTGTTGTGGTGCACTGTAGCACATGAGTTGTCTGCTCCTGCAGTTGTGTATTAAAGTGGAACTTCAGCCATTTTTTCATCTTTCCATCTATTAAATCTTCTGCTCTTGTTGTTTTACCTTTGGATAGTAAAACATTTTTTTTTCTGCCAGTAAATACCTTATACAGCCCACATCCTGTTTCTTGTCTGATAAAAAGCCTAGGCTTATGACATCATGCACAGCTCCCTCTTTCACTCTGGTGAGAGTTTGCCAGTAAGGGAGGGGGGATGAGTTATAGGAGGGCAAATGAGAGCTGCAGAGCTGGAGGTGTGCCTATGTGTGTCTGTGTAAATCCAGGAAGTGAACAGGCAGCAGCTTCAGCTGCCCACAGTTAAAATGGATGCAGCCAGACTTAGTGGAGGGAGATTTCTGCAGCATATTTGGCAAGTACAGAATCACAGTATATATAAAATAATATGCAAAGTGGTTGGAGGGAAGCTTCAAAATGGCAAAGATATTTGTATTACAAATTATGTGAGCAGACTGCAGTTCCTCTTTAAGGTGCCATTCTAATTCAATTGCAGTAACATGAGGTTAAACCTGTATTCCTGCAATGCCCAAGTTTGAAATGGACCTTAAACTAAACCTTTAACACTCTGATTCTATCACTAAGCTAACCCCATGCTTACCCAAATCCCTATAATTAAAGTAACTCCTGTAACACAATACTTGCCTTATCCTGGCGCTTTATACATTACTCACAGTTGTGCACAAAGGAAATAACAGCCCAGACATCGATCAGTTGTAGTAGCTTTCCTACACTGAATACATTTTTAGTTTTAGGTTCACTGGTTCTTTAAAATCAAAAGATTTGGTAGTTGCCCTTCTCCACAAGATTGCTAAGCAACGTTACAGGCTGTAATTTTCTACTTCCAGCTCTTAGTCTTTTCTTTTTTTACAGTAGAATACCTACGCAGTGAAAGGATCATTTCCCTTTCTTTGGCAGATTGCTACTTTTCTAAACAATTTTCTGCTCCAGCTACAATTTTTTTTCCAGGAAGACATCTGCAAAGAAGGCTACCATTTTTTATCACTTCATTATGCTCATTATTTATTATCCATTGTATAGTCATTGCAGTTAAGACTGAAATCTTTGCGCTGGGTGAAAAATCACATAGTAAATATTATACATATTTTAACCTCTTCATTTTCTCCTATAATAATTATCTCCATGGCTGTTAGAAAAAAAAAAAACTGAACCAAAAATATAATATATTGCAGCCTACCAATCGTTAGATGTGTTGGCTGCATTTTTTTTTTTTTAGGCTTTTTTCCCCTTATTTGCACCTGGTGATCTGGCTGGTAACACACCTTTTGTATTGGGGTGCCCACACTCTGGATGTAGGAGCAACAAAGACATCATTGGAAAGCAGCATTTTCAGCATGAGGGGGAGGGGGTATTAGATGGACTAACAAATTGGGGCCAAATCTCTTTTGGGATAAATGTTTTACACAAATAAATAAAAGCTGACTATTGTAAGCACCCCTCCCTGTCAGTGGTAAATTATTTGTCTCAGACCCCTAACTGCTAAATCTCCAGGGCAACTTGTACTGTTGAAAAATGACAGACTTCCTGGCTAGATTACCAGGGGAAAACACAAGAAATAAAGCCTAATGCCGCATACACACGATCGGAATTTCCGTCCGAAAAAACTTGGATGGTTTTTCCGACGGAATTCCGCTCAAGCTTGCCTTGCATACACACGGTCACACAAAGGTTCTCTGAACTTTCAACCGCCAAGAACGCGGTGACGTACAACACTACGACGAGCCAAGAAAATGAAGTTCAATGCTTCTGAGTATGCGTCGAATTGTTTCCGAGCATGCGTGTCCGAATTGCATACAAACGCATTTTCGGATAAGAACTTTTTCCGACTGAAAAATTGAGAACCTGCTCTCAAACTTTTGCTGGCGGGAATTCCGCCAGCAAAAGTCCGATGGAGCATACACACAGTCACATTTTCCGACCAGAAGCTCTCATTTGCTGGCCGAATTTCAGATCGTGTGTATGCGGCATAAAAAAGAAACCTAATTGAGCCACCACTTGCAATGTGGTAAGTTGCAATATGATACATGTTTGATTTTAGATTTAACGCCACTTTAAATTTTATGTAAACTTTAAAGCGGAGCTCAATGCTCCTTCAGAAAAAAATAAAAGTCAGTAACTACAAAAACTGTAGCTGTTGACTTTTAATATTAGAACACTTACCTGTCCATGAATCCAGCGGTGTCATAGTAATCTCAGCTAAGGAAAACTGGCAGTGAAGCATTGTGGCTTCACAGCCGACTCCCTACTGCTCATGCTTGAAGCGTGCTGCGCTTTGTGAGCTATTTATGCAACAACTTCTCCTATGTTATGGAGATGGGGAGAGGTTTTCTGTAGTCTTAACATACTACCTGTTTAAGGGTGATATTCTGCTCCTCCATAGATACACCAGATCCTTTTTCATCTGTTTCTTCCCATTGACCTTCTTTCCACTTACATTGAATGCCAGGACAAACTCCTGTACTGTATATTCTGTGTTTTACATTACATAGTCCTGACCACTACACCTCTTTTGTTACATTGTACATTAAATATTTTTTTACCCCACTGTTCTGTTAGCTTTAATATACCTTACATATTACAAAACAGTTACCTACAACAGTTAGTGTTTACTAAGTTCCCATAGGATTTAAGACTGAAACACTGCGATGCGATGTGTTGTTATGTGTGTTTGCGTGTTGTGATTCATTTTGTGTGACACCACAATACACTAAGGCAATGCAGCTCTGATGCATTTGCACCAGAAAAAATGCTACCTGTTACTTTGTAATCCAGTCATGGAAAGCAGACTGGAGTTAAAACATTGACAAGGAAGCCCATGTCTTGTGGACTTGCTCTTACCTATCAGTTTCCTGAGACAGCAGGCGTTCCAAGTCCCAGATAGTATCCAGTTCAGAGACCCATTCAGCAAGGCAGGACATGGTTGTTCATTTCCAGTATCTGGGTATGACTACTCTTGCGTGAGAGACAAAATGACGTAGGGCATCTTTTTTAGTTATTGAGATGGAGCCTGGGATCAAGGAGAACAGGGCAATTCTAGGGAAGAGAGATATTTGTGTTGCCATTACTTTACGACAAATGTTAAAAATTATTGTCGAAAATGCTTGGATATGGGGATCAATCCCACCACATATGGGTCATGGTCCCTTTAGAGGCTTGACAACTCCAACATGTATCACAGTAGGAGGGGAATATATGCTGAGGGCATATGGACATCTATACCACCTAGTGAGGAGTTTGAAAACCCATTTCTTATATCTTTGTGGCTACTGAGCACTTATGAATCAGTGTGAAGCACTTGCTCCAGTCCTCTGAATAGATTACAATCTGGAGTTCTCTTTCTCATGCAAAAGTTTAGGGAGGGAATTCCTGAAGTGTTAAGGAAGAGAGAATCAAATATATGAGGGAAACACAATGGGTTGGAGCAGGGGCGGACTGACAACTCATGGGGCCCCCGGGCAATAGGGGCTCATGGGGCCCCCTTAGTCCCCACCCACCCACACACAAGCCACACCCTCACAAAGCCCCACGTATATATTGCACTGCTACATTACATGCATTGGTCACAGAATTTCTCTACTTCATGTTCAAAATAAATGTTTAAAGATTAAAGAAAAATAAACTCACTTTAACCACATACATTTACTGCAGGGCTGCGTCTCCTGTGAGCAGAATCATGTACAGGTACTTGATTCTGCACTTGCGGGTCTGCATGCTGTTTGACCTGCTGCCGCTGTGATTGGACACACCGAGAGCTAACCAGCGGGTCCGGAGGACCCCATGTCCGCCAGGCCCCGACGATCGTTTCCAACAGAGGCAGAACTGTGGTCTGCCTATGTAAACAAGTCCCCAGAGAGCCTCCCCTTACATCAGGGTCCCCAGAGAGCCTCCCCTTACATCAGGGTCCCCAGAGAACCTCCCCTTACATCAGGGTCCCCAGAGAGCCTCCTCCTTACATCAGGGTCCCCAGAGAGCCTCCCCTTACATCAGGGTCCCCAGAGAGCCTCCTCCTTACATCAGGGTCCCCAGAGAGCCCCCTCCTTACATCAGGGTCCCCAGAGAGCCCCCTCCTTACATCAGGGTCCCCAGAGAGCCCCCTCCTTACATCAAGGTCCCCAGAGAGCCCCTTCCTTACATCAGGGTCCCCAGAGAAACCCCCCATACATCAGGGTCCCCAGAGAGCCCCCCTTACATCAAGGTCTTCAGAGAGCCCCCCCTTACATCAAGGTCTTCAGAGAGCCCCCCTTACATCAAGGTCCCCAGAGAGCCCCCCCATACATCAAGGTCTCCAGAGAGCCCCACATACGTCAGGGTCCACTCCCCAGAGAGCCCCCCCATGCATCAGGGTCCCAGAGAGCCCCCCATAGATCTGGGTCCCCAGAGAGCCCCCCATAGATCTGGGTCCCCAGAGAGCCCCCAATAGATCTGGGTCCCCAGAGAGCCCCCCCCATACATCAGGGTCCCCAGAGAGCCCCCCATACATCAGGGTCTCCAGAGAGCCCCCCCAAACATCAGGGTCCCCAGAGAGCCTCCTCCTTACATCAGGGTCCCCAGAGAGCCTCCTCCTTACATCAGGGTTCCCAGAGAGTCCCCTCCTTACATCAGGGTCCCCAGAGAGCCCCCTCCTTACATCAGGGTCCCCAGAGAGCCCCCTCCTTACATCAAGGTCCCCAGAGAGCCCCCTCCTTACATCAGGGTCCCCAGAGAAACCCCCCTTACATCAGGGTCCCCAGAGAGCCCCCCCATACATCAAGGTCCCCAGAGAGCCCCCCCATACATCAAGGTCCCCAGAGAGCCCCCCCATACATCAAGGTCCCCAGAGAGCCCCCCCATACATCAAGGTCTCCAGAGAGCCCCCCCATACATCAAGGTCTCCAGAGAGCCCCACATACATCAGGGTCAACTCCCTAGAGAGCCCCCCTATACATCAGGGTCCCAGAGAGCCCCCCATAGATCTGGGTCCCCAGAAAGCCCCCCAAAGATCTGGGTCCCCAGAGAGCCCCCCCATACATCAGGGTCCCCAGAGAGCCCCCCCATACATCAGGGTCCCCAGAGAGCCCCCCCATACATCAGGGTCCCCAGAGAGCCCCCCCATACATCAGGGTCCCCAGAGAGCCCCCCCATACATCAGGGTCCACAGAGAGCCCCCCCCCATACATCAGGGTCCCCAGAGAGCCCCCCCCCATACATCAGGGTCCCCAGAGAGCCCCCCTTACATCAGGGCCCCCAGAGAACCCCCCATACATCAGGGTCCCCAGACTTAACCCCCCCAGAGGTTCCCCTGTACCTGGCTGTGCACCTCCAACCCAAGGGGGAGGTGGGAGGTGGCGATCGGCAGTTCTATGGTGCCTGTGGATCTCACTGGGGCTTGTAGTCCTCCTTCTGATTCTGTACAGTGGATAGGGGAGGGGCCTCTGACCCGGGCAGCAGTCGGCAACAGCGTACAAGCAGAGAGTGAAACTTGTAGCTGCCCGGGTCAGAGGCCCCTCCCCTTTCCACTCTACAATCTGGAGGAGAAATACAAGTCCCCGGGAGATGCTGCGAGCACCATAGAGCTGCTGATCGCCGCCTCCCACTCCCCTCACTGCATCCCAAACTGAAAGAGGAGATGCCCGCCTCATCCCCCCGCACCCCCCCCCCCCCCCGCGGCAGTCGGCAGAACGGCTCCACCGCAGCACGCCCAGCAGCATACCCCTAGATCCGACGAGCATGTCTCCCGGGCCCCCTACTGGCTGCGGGCCCTCGGTCGGCGTCCGATCGACCGAATGGTCAGTCCGCCCCTGGGTTGGAGGTGTTGTTCGAAGGAGAGCTTTTTGAAGGTAGTAGGTTGGGAGAAGACACTGGAGAAGCTTGGTAAAGAGCGTATGAAAGGGTAGTCTCCTGTGAAACCAATACTTCATGAGGGTTTCTAAACCTGTCGTGGAGTCAGACATTACAATAGATAGATTGAATTGCAAAAATTCATGACTCTGAAGAGCAGGAGAGATCTATGGGAGGATTCATAGGTCTAACAATGACATGGGATTCTAATTAGACCCCTGCCATAACTAAGTGGATGGGTGGTAAAACCAGTCGAGTAGTCCAGTTATTACGGCGGCCTTATGGCAAAAAGAGGTGTCAGGGACCCCAGCCCCCCCTCATAGCTTCGGAAGCATTAATGATCTATAGCGAAGTCTAGGGTAAGTGTTATTCCAACGGAATGCAGAGAATATTTGCTGTATTTTGCAATAGTAGGAGGAGGGAAGGTTCAGCAGGTGTGTCTGAAATACATATGGAAAGCAAAGAAAGATATCAATTTTTAGAACACAATCACAAAAAGGATTTGGAAGAGTAAGCTTTTAAGTCTAGATGTGTTTTGTTGAGGAGCGGCAGGTAATTTAATGGGAATAACTTTGAGGCATCTAAGAGAAGAGAGATTCTTAAGTAAAGGAGTGAAGTAGAACAGATTTTAAACAGAAAATTTTCTCATAGTTGGCAGAATTGAATAGGTGGTAGTGAGATATTTAAAAGTTTATCTTGAAGTTACTGATGGTACTGAAATGTCGGGATTCCTGCATTATTGATGGCAGGGAAGTAAGACCCCTTTCTGGTTTCTGTTATGGGCCGAATAGATGTCATACATCCCAGGAGGCATTTTTTTTCTTTCATCCGAAGGAGGGGGAAGAGGGACTTTCTTGGCTAAGCACATCTTCCTGCCTGCAAGCCTGAGTAAAGGGCAGATGAACTCAACAAAATAAAGAGTTTGCTTTGAATATTAAAAATGAATTAAATCGCATTTTCAGTTTGTGGTGTTACAGTTTAGTTCCACTTTAAGGGAGGCTTGGACAAAGTGTTAGCTCTCTGTCTATATTTTGTGTAAAGAAAGGCATGTATAATTAAAGATTTTATTTATAAATCTGCTGACTATTTGCTACACTTCCAGGTGTGGATTATTTATCCCTCAGCATTCCCTACTAACTGCTATATTCCTCCTACTGGGTTGTATGTCACTACAAGTTATATGAGTCAGGCTGAGAAATCACAGCAGCCATTTAAGGGTTTGTAACCCTACACCATGATTCACTGCCCGCTGTAATTGTTTGTCAGAAATAAAGCCTCTAAATACCTTTTTGTCATGTTACTCCCGGCCACTCTAATACTCCGATCCAGGGTTACAGAGGGAGGGGCTGAGATCTACCTCTGACATCAGCCAGGAGGTCACGTGACTGCCATGCTGGCCGTTCGGCTCCTCACGCTGTAGCTCTGGATCGGAGTATTAGAGCGACTGGGAGTAACGTGATCGGCCTGAAGCTACATCACAAAAAGGTATTTAGAAGCTTTGTTTTTTAACAAACAATTACATTACATTAGTGCAGGATGGCAGCTTAAAGGGTAGGGGCGGGCAGTGAATTTTTTAGATGTTTAGTTTACTTCTAACAGCAACCAGGGGAGGGGGGGTGGGTGGAGACAGTTCACACAAACTCCCGAGCTGACAGGCATGGAGGGGAGGGTGGAGAGGAAGGGGGAGAGCAAAGAGGAGAGCTGCAGATGACAGAAGCACATTAACTGACCACGGTGTTAGGGCTCAGCAGCCATGATATACCGTGGTCAGTTTACAGGGGCGGGCGGAAACAGGCAGGATCAGCCAGGTTTTTTTTCTTCCAGAGGGACAGGTTAGACAGCACAAACACCAGTGGTGAAATTATCAGGGTCGCAGCACTTGCAACTGGGCTCTGCAGTTCTGCCACTTCAGGGGGGCCCACCGCCCACCCGTCTGCCAGTGTGAGGAGCCCGCTGCCCACCTGTGTGAAGGGCCCCTCACACTGGCAGGTCCTGTCCATTATGGCTGTGCCGCTGTGGTACTGAGAGGTCCGCTGTGGCCGTGCCGCTTGTCCATTCATTCTGCTGCAAGGAGGGGGGCTTTCGCCCACAGAGGGGAGAGAAGGCAGAGGCAGCGCTGAGAGAGACTCTGGACCGCCCCCGGCCTGCCTATCCTGGGACAGAGAGAATTAAGGAAGGCGGGGGTGGACACAGAAAAATACCACCGCTACCACCGCCTCAAGTACCACCGCTGCCACCCCCCTCAAGTACCACCACTGCCACCCCCCTCAACACCACCGCTGCCACCCCCTCAAGTACCACCGCTGCCCCCCCTCAACACCACTGCTGCAACCCCTTCAAGTACCACCGCTGCCACCTCCCCTCAGGTACCACCACTGCCACCCCCCAAGTACCACACCTTAACATCACCGCTGCCACCTCCTCAAGTACCACCGCTGCCACCCCCCCTCAACACCACCACTGCCACCCCCCTCAAGTACCACTGCTGCCATCCCCTCAAGTACCACTGGTGCCACACCCCTCAACGCCACTGCTGCCACCCCCTCAACACCACCGCTACCACCCCCCCTCAACACCACCGCTGCCACCCCCTCAAGTACCACTGCTGCCACCCCCCTCAACATGACCGCTGCCACCCCCCTCAAATACTACCGCTGCCACACCCCCTCAAGTACCACTGCTGCCACCCCCCCTCAACATCTTCTTGATTTATGGTTGTTCTTTATGATATTTTGCATGTCCATTCTCATCATTGTGACCTGCCATGTGACCATGTCCTATCCTTAAGCTTCCTCTCTTGACAGTTACGGTAAGTTGAAATCAGAAACAGAAATGTTTTACTTTGTTGTATGGTGTAAAAAAAAGGATCAAAATCATGCTTTTTCTGGGGAGTGGGGGGGTGGGGGTGGGGGACTCGGTTGGAGGAGGCCCTTCATGATTTCTTGCACTGGGGCCCTGAATTTTTTTAGTTACGCCTCTGGCAAGCCCTGTGCTGTTTAACCTGCTATAAGGAAACAGGACCTCGTTTTTTTAGAGTTACAACCACCTAAAATACTAAAAGATAGGGGGCTCCCTCAAATGTCCTCTCAGCCTAACACTCCATCACTCAGTTCTTCCACCCGACAACTACTCCCCCAGCAGGCTGACCCTGGGTATATATAGGAGGCGTGCCCCCTGCCAATCCTAGCTCCCAGATACACCTCATGCAACTCCAATTCTCTCTTCCCACCTCTTTTCCAGAACCTTCCAGAAACCAGAGGGAGGAGCCAGAGAGATAAAGCCACATGTCAGTCACCTGCTGCTGCTTTCAAACCACTCCCAGCCCCCAGATCAAAAACAAACAGACCTAGCTTTCAGCTAGGCCTGCCTAAATTTACCTGCACTGGCTGCAACAAAAAAACTACCTAAGTTAGAGGGTGCTACACACACTTGTAACAAGCATGCAGACCAGGAAAGTTAGCGTGAAGACAGAACTGTAATCTCATTCCAAGGAATTTACTTGGAAAACAACTGCAACAACTGAATAAGTATGACAGCTAAGCAGCTAGTATTTACAGAAAGAGAGGTCAGCAACAGTAGCCTCTATACTTCCTCGGCTTTCTTTAAAGGGGTTGTAAAGGTGTTTTTTTTTTTTTTTTAAAATAACAAACATGTCATACTTACCTTCACTGTGCAGCTCGTTCTGCACAGAGTGGCCCCGAACCTGGTCTTCTGGGGTCCCTCGGCGGCTGTCTCAGCTCCTCCCCGCAAGCATTTACCACCTTCATGCGAGCTCTCTCGCACGGTGGTGAGTGCTTGCGGGCGCGCTCCCGTGATACAGCCGGCGGCTATAGCCGCTCGCTGTATCACTCGGCCCCGCCCCCCGGCGTGCCGCGTCATCGGATGTGATTGACAGCAGCGCGAGCCAATGGCTGCGCTGCTTTCAATCCATCCACTGCAGCCAATCAGCGGCCAGGGTGAGCGGAGGAACAGATGTCGGGAACGCGAAGCTGACTTTCGAGGCGTCAGGTAAGTAAAACGGGGGGGCTGGGGGCGGCGGTTCTGTCAGAAGTTTTTTCACCTTAATGCATAGAATGCATTAAGGTGAAAAAACTTTTACCTTTACAACCCCTTTAATTGCATTGCAATCTGTTCTATCTCCTTATTCTCTGTTATGCAGAGCAAAACCACCCTTGATACCAACTTTATCAGAAAAACAGAACGCAAAAACCTATTTCAGGGTTTAAAAGCAAGCACCTAAACATGTGTTGCTTGTCCCTTAATATGTTAGAGTGCTCTGCAAAACCTTCAGTGGAGAAAATTGAGGTCTGGCTGATCTATATACCTTCTCCTAATTTTCTTTAGGTTCCTTGGTGATGGGCAACCTTACTTATCAGTAATTAGACTCAAGAGTCAGGAAGGGGGGAGGGGTGGTAAAGTCTGGTGCATGACCTTTTACTCTGAAATTAAGATTTGCATAATAGACCACCCCAAGTTTATTTGGAGAGCTCTAATAGATATATTAAAGTGAATCTATGATAGTAATTTACACTTCACATAAATCGGTAGAACACATTACCAAATTACATTAGTTTTGTGAGCAAAAAAGTTTTAGAGGTTGTCCCCAAAACAAGAAAATAATAAATAATTTAATGGGGACATCTTGTTCAGTGACAACTGTCTAAGACTCGGTTCACACTAGCTGCGGCCACAGCTCGCAGCCAGGGTGGATCCAGGGTCTGGTCTCGGGAGGGGCACTACCAGAAAATATATTTTTTTGGGGTACATCTATCGGGGAAATGGCTGGTGTTGGCGCTTCAATCATCACGGCACCATGGTTGTTATGGTATCAGGATGATTGAAGCGCATTATTACTATTATTACATTGTTATTAAAAATTAAATAGTTTAACTCACCATAATTCAGAATCAGTGGGAGCCCCGAGTGTGTCACTTGCCACGTCACCTGTCACCAGATGCAGATTGCACTTGCCATGTCACTTGCCACGTCGCCTGTCACCAGATGCAGATTGTCACTTGCCATGTAACCTGCCACGCCGTCTGTCACCAGATACAGATTGTCACTTGCCACGTCGCCTGCCACACGTTGCTGATTGTCACTTGCCACGTCACCTGTGACCAGATGCAGATTGTCACTTGCCATGTCGACTGCCACATGTTGCGGATTGTCACTTGCCACGTTGCCTGTCACCAGATGCAGATTGTCACTTGCCACGTCGCCTGTCACCAGATGCAGATTGTCACTTGCCACGTCGCCTGCCACACAGATTGTCACTTGCCACTTCATGTGTGACCAGATGCAGATTGTCACTTGCCACGTTGCCTGCCACATGTTGCGGATTGTCACTTGTCACGTCGCCTGTCACCAGATGAAGATTGTCACTTGCCACGTCGCCTGTCACCAGATGCAGATTGTCACTTGCCACGTGGCCTGTCACCAGATGCAGATTGTCACTTGCCACGTCACTTGCCACGTCGCCTGTCACCAGATGCAGATTGTCACTTGCCCCATCGCCTGCCACCAAATGCGGATTGTCACGTCACCTGCCAGTCACTTGCTGTGTCACTTTCCTGCTAATGTGGTCTCTTGTGTCCCAGAGTCAGGCAGCAGAGAGATGATGTAATCTCTCTGCTGCCGCAGCTGCCTGCTTGGGGAGGGGGAAACTGCAGGGATGCAGGGCAGGCACCGGGCAGCGAGAGATGATGTCATCTCTCTGCTCCCCCACCCGCTGGCTCCCTGATTGGCCAGCAGCCCGCAAACACATCGAGCGGCACATCTCACCAACTGAGCCACCGGGCCAGCCCGCTATCTCTCTCCTGCAGAGTCGCCCGCCGGCTCTCTCACCTATGGAGCCGCCCGGTGGATCTGCCCCTGCTCGCAGCAGAGGGGTCGATGCATCCCTGTTCTCGGTTTAAAGTGCAAATCAAGTCCAAATTTTTGCCTGAATTCTGTCCTGAAACAGAGCCAAAGATGCACAGGACCCTTTTCCATTGTGCTCCGCGGCTGCCCCGGAGGTGTGTGAACCGGCTCCATTGAGAGCCAGTCACACTCTCCTGTCATGTGAATTGGATGTGTGAACCCAGCCTAAGAGGGAATTCCTCTCACTTTGGGGAGATTTTATCTTATTTCTTGTTGTGTTTCCAGGACGGTAAGTGAAAGAAAAATCTGCCTAGTGTGACACAGACAGCAAATGACATGATCAGGATTTTAAACTGTCTCTACTCTATCCAAAATGTAAAAAAAGCATTGGGCTATACATGCACTTTAAGGAATGTGGAAGTGCAAGTACATACTCCTAAAGCTTGCATCTTGTTTAATTGGTATACTGGCATAACAGGTTTACTTGAAGACAATATCAGACCAAAATAAAGACCACACAGAGTACAGTCCATAGAACATGGTCATGCTGTGAATCTGAATTTGTTTTACAAGAAGAGCAGTCAGAGGGTATCCTGCAAACATCTGCTCATTATGGTCTGCTCAAGGGCTGAGGTTTGAGATGATGGCGTACAAGGCATTTTGAATAAACATATCCTTTATTAATTAATTAGCAATACACATTCTCTTCTCATAAAACACCGGTAGTTTTGTAAACTCAAACAGATAATGAAAACCTGACAATTTCTGTGCTTTAAAGAAAGATTTTACTACATACCTTACAGCCTAGTAATACTGTACAGTATATGTATGCAGCTGTATGTTATAAAGTACTTGTCCTCGTAGGGCACAGAGAGTATACTGCTGTGCTCGCCCAGGGCCGCTGGTAAGACAGTACAGCTAGCCCTCCTGTACCGGACCTGGGCCCCATCAGTTCAAAAAGGCGGCCCAGGCACTTGCCGAGCAAGAGGGCCAGCTTTACTTTCTTGTGACCCTTGTGGATCCCCCTGCAGCGCTGCCGGCTTTCTCCCTCTAGCTACTCTGCAGGGGGAACAGTTGTAGATATTGCCAACCGTCTAACGATTTTGGAGCAGCGGGGACAGCTGCAGAGTCTCTACCTTTCCCTCTGCCTATCCCCCCTCCATCTCCCCTTCCCCACACAGTCGGCAGTGTTATCTCATTGCAGCATAAAAGAACAAGGAAGGAAGAAGTTCTCTGCCTGCTACACCTCCTCCCTGAGTCCTAACCTCTGATCTGTGTGCACTGTAAACTCCAGTGCTGTCTGCAGGGAATGAATGGAATAGTACTTCTGCTGGAGGGGGTGAGTATGGGTGGGAGGGGGTAAGTATGGGTGGGAGGGGGGGAGTTGGTGCTGGAGTAAAACTGCAGGAAGTTCAGGATTTGGAGAGGGGGGTGAATGTGCCAGGAGCCAGCCTAAAACTGCAGGTAGACAGTAGATGCCACTGCAATGCTGGAGCTAGGAGCAGTGAATACACCTCTCCCCCCAGCTGACAGACATCTCTGCTCAGCCATTTCTAAATGCCACTCCTAAGACTGCATTCACACTTCGCGTAGTAGGAACACACGTTCCTGCTCGCGTTTTTTTCTTTTGCCTGTTTTTTGCACATAGGACAGCCCATTCGTGTGCGTTACCGCCATGCACAATAACACACATTATATGCGTTATGACAGCGTTTTTCAACACCTTGTGGGTGCCTTCTGGGTTCTTCAGGGGTGCCTTGGCAAAATGCCTACAAATTGCCCTAAATTGCCCAAAAATTGTGTGCAAGTCAGTGGGTGGATGAAGCCTGCTATTTTGTTACACAAAGCCACACATTTTCATTGTGCAACATTACACCTATGGGCACTGTTCTGGCCAGCCGCCAGGGTCCTAATAGCTGCTGATGTCATCGGCTGATAAGGAGGACGTCAGGCAACTACACAGCATCCTTGTTTTATTCCCCATCTCCTCCCAACCCTGTCTGTCAGCACTGGGGCCATGCTACCGGAGGGAGAAGAAATGCTGGAGTACTAGTCAGTAAAGTGTGCAAAAGCATACTTGGTTTATAAGAATAAATTACCACTTGTTGGGTGTCCTACATGTGTGCATGCTGCTGCAATATGTAACACTATTAGTTTCATTTTCTACATTTTAGAATAGCGTGCCTCAAGATTGTGCACAATTTTAAAGGGTGCCATTACTGTAAAAAAGGTTGAGAAACACTGTATTAGGGCATTATGGTGCCATTAATTTAAATGCCGAATGGAAAGTACTTCTAAATGTACAAAATAACATATTGGACAGCCAGCTCCAAACTGATTTCTAAACTGTATAGAACAGTCAAATGCTTGCCTTAGATGCAATATTACTGATGCATAATCAATGAAAAGTAAACTTCAAACTTAAAATGGAACTTCAGTCATTTTTTCATCTTTCCATCTATTAAATCCTCTGCCATTGTTGTTTTAACTTTGGGTAGTAATATATTTTTTTTCTGCCAGTAAATACCTTATACAGCCCACTTCCTGTTTCTTGTCTGGAAAAAAGCCTAGGCTTATGACATCATGCACAGCTCTCTCTCTCTCACTCTTGTAAGAGTTTGCCAGGAAGGGAGGAGGGATGAGTCATAAGAGGGCCAATGAGAGCTGCAAAGCTGGAGGTGTGTGTCTGTGTAAATCCAGGAGGTGAACAGGCAGCAGCTTCAGCTGCCCACAGTTAATATAGTTGCAGCCAGAATCAGTGGAGGAAGATTTCGGCAGCATATTTGGCAAGTACAGAATCACAGTATATATAAAATAATATGCAAAAGGGTTGGAGGGAAGCTTCAGAATGGCAAAGATATTTTTAATACAAATTATGTGAGCAGACTGCAGTTCCTCTTTAACCCTTTTACCATCAGCTTCTGCCAGCCCTTTAAATGGGTTTTTGAACTTCTGCACTTAACCACTTCAATACTGGAAACTTTCACTCCCTTCCTGCCTAGGCCAATTTTTATCTTTCAGCGCTGTCTCTTATCTCTCAGCACTGTCACACTTTGAATGTCTATTACTCCATCATGCAACAATTTTAATCGATTTTTGGAGACAGATAGAGATTTCTTTTGGTAGTATTTAATCACCACTGTTTTTTTTTAGATAAACAAAAAAAAATACAGAAAATTTTGAAAAAAAAACAAGTTTTTCTTAGTTTCTATTTTAACATTTTGCAAATAAATAATCTTTCTTCTTAATCAGTCATGATATACTGATTGCCCATCTCAGTTCTTGAGGCTCTAAAATGCCAGAACAGTGCAAATACCACCAAATGACCACTTTTTTGGAAAGTAGATAGCCCAAGGTAATTAGCAAGAGGCATGGTGAGGTTTTTGAAGTTGTTATTTTTTTTTCACAATTTTTTGTAAATAAAATTGATTTTTTTCTCTCACACTCAGCATCACCATGTGTCACACTGACTGGTGACAGTGGGTAAAATTGTATAATTTATTTTCTTGTATTACTATTTTTTTTTTTACATACTGTCACCAGAGCAGTACAGTATCACCAGAGTGATACTTTACTGCTTTTGTTACTATAATTGTGTATTACAGTGATGATCACTGTATAAGCAATCATTTTTATTTTGTGAATGGCATCTCTTCATGTGCCACTGTATGCTAGTGCGATAGCTGTGATTGCCACAGCTATCACATGGTACAGGTCTGCTGTAATTGGTACTGTACCATGTGATCACTGAGATCACAATAGTACACCATGCATAAAAACCATTGTGTACAACTGACGTGATTGTTGTGTTTGTGTATAGTGATCACGTGGTACCAGGGCCGGGCCGATACAATGATCTATGTTCCACTGTGTCTACTGCAGGTCACAGTTAATGCTACTGTGTGGTCCCTAGGGCGTGCATTAGGTGTGCGACTGGGAGGACATCATATCCACCTGGGATATTAAGGCTCCTGCCTCGCAGATTTTTACAATAGGCTGAGCTGGAGGTGGTTAAAGATCATGTGATTGCTGTGATTGACTATCACAGCAGTCAAACAGCAGAACGAATGTCATATGTGCGTGTGTGTGTTTACATTGGTGCACAAAACCATTGGCATATACCTGAGTATACCTGAGCACAGTCATTCCTTTGGCTAGCTGTACACACCACCTGTGGCTTCCTGGGCAGGAAAATTGACATTTTATGCTAAAGCATATTTTAAACCTCAAACCATCAGCGTGCATGAGGCCTAACACTGGAAACATGCTTACAGGAGGACAAGAGTTCACATATACACGGATCAGTCATAACTTTATGACCATCCAGCTCATATTGAGTAGGCCCCCCTTTTGATGTTAAAAGAGTCCTTTTTGCCATCAAAACAGCCCTGACCTGTCAAGGCATGGACGCCACTAGACCTCTAAAGGTATGCTGTGGTATCTGGCAGCAAGCCATCAGTAGTAGTGTTTTTCCAGCACATGCCAAAGATGCACGATTGGATTCAGATCTAGAAAATTTGGATGCCAAGTTGATACCTCTAATTTGTTGTGTTTCTCAAACCATTTTTGAATCATTTCTACAGCGTAGCAGGGCACATTATCCTGCTGCAAGAGGTAACTACCATCATGGAATACCGTTTCCATGAAAGGGTGTACTTGGTCACCAATAATATTTTGATGTCAAATTAACATCCACATGAATGGCAGGACCAGGGTTTCCCAGCAGAACTTTGCACAAAGCATCACACTGCTTCCTAAGGCTTGCGTTCATGCCATACTGCATTCTTGTGCTATCCTTTCTCCAGGTAAGTGATGCCCATGCACCCACCCGGCCACCCACATGATTTCAAGGAAAAGGTGATTTATTAGAACAGGTCACCTTCTTCCATGGCTTTGTGGTCCAGTTCTGATGCTCATGCGCCCAATCTAGGCACTTTTGGCTGTGGGCACAGGCCAGCATGGGCACCCTGACCATTCTGCTGTTATGCAGCCCCATACCCAATAAACTATGATGCCCATTTGTTCTGCTTTTAACACATCAACTTCAGGAACAACATGTTTACTTGCTGCCTAATATATCCCATTGACTTTGAGATGCCATTGTAATTAAATAATCAATGTATTTTAACCATGAATTTAGATTTTGACAGGAATCCAGCTGTAACGTATACTATTCAAATTGGCTTGTGGACAACATTTAAAAAAATTGTAAGTTTTTAGCACAAACTGTTATAACTATGCAATAGCATATATAGCTGTAATATTTTCTGTTTTTGTGCCAGTTACTTTTATGTTTGTGCAGCTGTTTATCACTTTTCATGGTACAGTGACTCCAATCTATCCTAACACCAATCTACATTGACTAAATAGCTAAATGTCTCCATCGGGCAGTATATTCACAGTAACCATAGCAGCCAGTCCCTCCAATCAGAAATGGGAGAACTATGACATTTAGACAGAGAGCTGTGACTTTACAGTAAAGATCTGCTATTGGCAATTGCAGGCCGGCTGAGATCTGATTTACGATGCCATCACAGTCCTTCCTATTAGGTTTCCTAGTCAGTTGGAGGCCCAAATTACACACAAATTGTGATAATATAAATTGGACTTTGATTTTTTACAGAACATTTAGATATTGTTTGCATTTCTATACAGAGGAAACTATTTTATGTAAACAGCATGATTCATTCTGGATAGTCAATTTACACCGCCAAATTATGGTCGAAATTTAAATTAAAAGCTCAGCAGGAATTGGATAGCTTATGTGTATGTGTGATGGTTTTTATATTAAATGGTTTACACAAATGCTGTTGTTTATCTTTGAAACAGGTTGTCATGAATATTAATGAGACCCAGGTGTTAAAGTCACGCTGTTTTACTTCCAACTAAAAATCTTTAAATTGAGTTAAGTATTTGAACAAGTATTTTTAATAACTCTCGTGGTAATTACTGGATCAGGGGGTAATATGGGTATGGAGATAGTATGTTTAAAAATGGACTGGAGGAGGCTGTCAGGGAAAGCTAGATGGCAGTAGAATCCTTTTCCTTTGACTATAATTTACTATTGATCCTTTGATCAACCCATTAACCTTATTTGTTATGGAGGCTTGTATAGAAGTTAAATAATGTCACACTGCTGTCAGACACATTGGATGACATAACAGTCACTGAGTGCTAACTAATATGCTTAAAAAGTAATTATGTAATACTAAAGAAAACCTGCCATAACAGAAATATGGAGGCTGCTATTGCAACTGCAGCTGTTGTAATAGTAACGTCTCTGTTCCTGAGACCTCTATACCTGGCCTGAATAAAGCAAGGATAATCACTGCAGACTATCTTCATCAGATAGCGGAACTCAACACTCACTTTGCATCCATGAATCTTAATTGTATGCAAACAATATGAAGCAATAGATGTTGCCATTTGCAGTGGTCAAAGGAAATATTTATTTTGTCTCCTCAGCGTGTGCCTTGCAGGAAGAATAGCAGAAAGGGGGAAGGAGGAAAGAGACATTGCATCATACAAAGGAAACCATAAACAGAAAAAAAGCGTTAAAACAGTAACCACAGGGTGACAGGATAGCAAAAAAACAATTAAATTAGAGTGATTTAAAAGGCATAATTTTTTTTTTTTTAAATAACAAACATGTAATACTTACCTGCTCTGTGCAGTGGTTTTGCACAGAACAGCCTCGATCCTCCTCTTCTCAGGTCCCCCACCAGCGCTTGCTTTGAGGGCACACGAGTAGGCTCACTCACGAGCCATTGCTCTGTGTGTCCATTCACACATGGAGCGCAGCTTGACTCTGCCCTCACTCTTTCCTTATTGAAGGAGGAAGAGACCCAGGAGAGCTGCTGCTCACATGCACATCGCTGAATTGAGGTGGGGCTCAGGTAAGTATAAGGGGGGCTGGATGACTATTGCACACAGAAGTTCTTTTATCTTCATGCATAGAATGCCTGACGATAAAAAACCTTGCGCCTTTACAACCACGTTAATGCATAAGTAGACAACCCTGGAGAGATGGAAATTAACCACTTAACAACCGGCCCATAGCCAAATGACGGCTACAGGGTGGTTGTTTAACTCTGGGAGGGCGTCCAGGGACGTCCTCCCAGAATTCTGCTCTCGCGCGCCCCCTAGGGCGTGCACTCGAGAGCATTCGTGACCGCCGGGTCCAGAGGACCCGGCGCATCACAGATCCCGGTAAATGGCCGCTGATCGCGGCCGTTTACCATGTGATCGCTCCGTCAAATGACGCCGGTTCCTCTCCTCCCCCTCTCCTCCCCTCCTGTGTACCGATCAGTACACTGTGAGCGGAGAGGGGGATGGATGGATGGCTGCAGCGTTGTGGGCTGGATGTGTAGTGCCCACAGCGCTGCACAGAGACATCCAGCCATCCATCCATCCTAGCTCAGCCATCCCCACTACTCTGCATGCCCTGCAATGCTGTGCAATACTCTGTCATACCCCTGCAATACTCTGCCATACCCTGGAATACCCCGCAATACTCTGCCATACCCTACAATACCCCGCAATACTCTGCCATACCCTGGAATACCCCGCAATATTCTGCCATACCCTGGAATACCCCGCAATACTCTGCCATACCCTGCAATACCCCGCAATACTCTGCCATACTCTGGAATACCCCGCAATACTCTGCCATACCCTGGAATACCCCGCAATACTCTGCCATACCCTGAAATACCCCGCAATACTCTGCCATACCCTGCAATACCCCGCAATATTCTGCCATACCCTGCAATACTCTGCCATACCCTGCAATACCCCGCAATACTCTGCCATACCCTGGAATACCCCGCAATACTCTGCCATACCCTGGAATACCCCGCAATACTCTGCCATACCCTGGAATACCCTGCAATACCCTGCAATACCCTGCAATACCCCGCAATACTCTGCCATACCCTGCAATACCCCGCAATACTCTGCCATACCCTGCAATACCCTGAAATACCCCGCAATACTCTGCCATACCCTGCAATACTCCGAAATATCCCACAATACTCTGCCATACCCCGCAATACCCAGCCATACTCTGCAATACTCAGTGATACCCAGCCATACTCTGCCATACTCTGCCATACCCAGCCATGCTCTGCAATACCCCGCAATACCCAGCCATACTCTGCAATACTCGGTGATACCCAGCCATACTCTGCGATACTCTGCAATACCCAGCCATACTCTGCAATACTCGGTGATACCCAGCCATACTCTGCAATACCCAGCCATGCTCAGCCATACCCGGCCATGCTCAGCCATACCCAACCATGCTCAGCCATACCCAGCCTCTGTATGTGGCCAGGCTGTGGAAGTCTCACACATGTGGTATCGCCGTACTCAGGAGGAGGAGGAGGAGGAGAATCTATTTCGGGGTGTCATTTTTGGTATGTACATGCTATGAGTTAGAAATATTGTATAAATGGACAACTTTGTGTTAAAAAAAAAAAAGCGTTTTAACCACTTCCCGCCTTCTGTCATACGACGTCCTTGACTTTGTGCGGGGATATCTGAATGATGGGTGCAGCTACAGGCATCATTCAGATATCAGCTTTTTCAGCCGGCGATTCCCTACACCATAAGAATGATCATAGTGGCTGTTACACTGCTTGATCGTTCTTACGGGAGGCGAGAAGCCGCCGCCCTCCGGTGCTTCTACCGACTCACCGCTACGATCAAAGCCAGGATCTTTTTTTTTTATTTCAGGAACAGCCTAGAGGTGAGATGTGGGGTCTTATTGACCCCATATCTCACTGTAAAGAGGACCTGTCATGCCATATTCCTATTACAAGGGATGTTTACATTCCTTGTAATAGGAATAAAAGTGATCAAAAAAAATTTTTTTGGGAAAAAAGTGTCAAACTAAAATAAATAAAGTAAAATGAACAATAAAAAAAAAATTTTTTTTTTTAAAGCTCCCCTGTCCGTGTGCTCACATGCAGAAGCAAACGCATACGCAAGTCCCGCCCACATATGAAAACGGTGTTCAAACCACACATGTGAGGTATCGCTGCGATCGGTAGAGCGAGAGCAATAATTTTGGCCCTAGACCTCCTCTGTAACTCAAAATTTGTAACCAGTAAAAAATTTTAAAGCGTCGCCTATGGGGATTTTTAAGTGGCGAAGTTTGGCGCCATTCCACAAGCGTGTGCAATTTTGAAAGGTGACATTTTAGGTATCTATTTACTCGGCGTAACTTCATCCTTCATATTATGCAAAAACATTGGGCTAACCTTACTGTTTTGTTTTTTTTTTAAGCAAAAAACTGTTTTTTTTAAAAAAAAAAAGCGTTTGAAAAATTGCTGCGCAAATATCGTGCGAGATAAAAAGTTGCAATGACCGCTATTGTATTCTCTAGGGTCTTTGCTAAAAAAAACTTATATAATGTTTTGGGGTTCTATGTAATTTTCTGGCAAATAAATGATGATTTTTACATGTAGGAGAGAAATGTCAGAATTGGCCTGGGTGCTCCAGAACGCCTGAAGGTGCTCCCCTGCATGTTGGGCCTCTGTATGTGGCCACGCTGTGTAAAAGTCTCACACATGTGGTATCACCATACTCAGGAGTAATAGCAGAATGTGTTTTGGGGTGTAATTTGTGGTATGCATATGCTGTGTGTGAGAAATAACCTGCTAATATGACAATTTTGTGAAAAAGAAAAAAAAAACTTGATTTTGCAAAGAATTGTGGGAAAAAATGACAACTTCAAAAAACTCACCATGCATCTTTCTAAATACCTTGGAATGTCTTCTTTCCAAAAAGGGGTCATTTGGGGGGTATTTGTACTTTTCTGGCATGTTAGGGTCTCAAGAAATGAGTACCATCAGTACTTCAGGTGTGATCAATTTTCAGATATTGGCACCATAGCTTGTGGACGCTATAACTTTCACAAAGACCAAATAATATACACTAATTTGGGTTATCTTTACCAAAGATATGTAGCGGTATAAATTTTGGCCAAAATATATGAAGAAAAATGACTAATTTTCAAAATTTTATAGCAGAAACGAAGAAAAATGTATTTTTTTACAGATTTTTCGGTCTTTTTTATTTTATAGCGCAAAAAATAAAAAACCCAGCGGTGATTAAATACCACCAAAAGAAAGCTCTATTTGTGTGAAAAAAAGGACAAAAAATTCATATAGATACAGTGTTGAATGACTGAGTAATTGTCATTCAAAATGTGAGAGCACCAAAAGCTGAAAATTGGTCTGGTTATTAAGGGGGTTTAAGTGCCCAGTGGTCAAGTGGTTAATCTGAGCAACATGGAAGAGAACAGAGATCACCAAGGAGCAGCATGCTTTTTTTTTTTCAAGGCAATAACCTAGCAGGGCTCCATCTAAAAGTAAGTACGATTTGGATAGCTCAGTAAAGTTCACCAGATTTTCAAAATGAAATGCAGGGATACCCTATTCACAACACTTTTAATGGGGGTGGGACAGGAATGAAGAAGGGAGCATTTTCTATCTGCCTTAGGAGTGAGCCTATGCTGACCTGTGCAGATTAATCCAGATCATCACACATGGTGGAAAGAAGAGTGAACTTTGCTGGCACAAAGCTTTCAGACACAATAACTGCAACAAGCTAGAAGTGTCCAAGACATCCAGGAGCTATGTTGGTATATACAATGTAAAATGCATAATGTACATACAGCTGTGAAAGCTGCTGGAAGAATGCTTATGTGGTCACAGCACCTGGGGACACGAATGTCTGGTCACCCTAGTGTTCAGAGGTCTGTAGTATGTAATGCAGAGTGCTGAGGCCTGTAGTATGTAATGCAGAATGCAAAGGTCAGTAGTATAATGCAGAGGTCAGAGATCAGTAGATGGTAACGTGAAGTGCAAGGGGAGTAGGAAGTAATTCAGAAGTCAGTTGTATGTAATGTACAGTGCAAGAGTCAGGAGTAAGTATTTCAGAGGTCAGTAGTAAGTAATGCAGAGTTCATGGTTCAGTAGTATAATGCAGAGTTCGGGGAACAGTAGTAAGAGTTTAGATGTCAGTAGTATGTAATGCAGAGTTCAGAGGCCAGAAGTATGTGATGCAGAGTTCACAAGTCAGTAGTAAGTAATGCAAAATTCATGGGTCAGTAATATGTAATGAAGAGTGCAGTTATCAGGAGTAAGTAACGCAGGGTGCAGGAGTTTACAGATCAGTAGGTCAGTATTCTACTAATCTACTGTATATATAAAGCCTTCCAGACTCGTATAGGTCCTCTAAGTGATGTGCTATAAATATACAGAAACCTGGAAGTCTGTACCTGGATTTGTTCTGATGAGTTTGTATACATGTTTGTGAGTATACATTATTTTATTTTATTTTATTAATAAAAGATATCTAAGGATAATACACTAGGCTGGCGCCCTCTGTATTGTATGTAAGGCAGAGTGCAGGGGTCAGTAGTATGTATTGCAAAGCACAGAGGTCAGTAGTATTTAACACATAGTTCTGACGTAAGTAACGCACAAGCCAGTAGTATGTAATGCACGACGTAGGGCCAGAAGTAAGTAATGCAGAATGTAGGGGTCAGGAATAAATAAAAAAGAGATCAGCGGTCAGTAGTATGTAATGCAGAGTGAACAAATAAGAAGAACAGCAGTGCGCTGCTGCTGAGTAGTATATTAGTACCGTATATTATATGAGTAGTATATTAACAGATTTATTGTGGTGAAAAGACAAATCGCAACTCACATTGTGACAGTTAAAATCAGGCTCATCACATAGTAAGGGCTTCTGATGAACAGTCTCACAACAGGGAGCCTCAGACAAGGATAGATACACTGGGTGAATGGATACACCTGCAAGACCAAGAGAACACACCAGAGGGCACCAAACTAAGTGCAGCATTAATAGTGTGGAGAAAGAATTATAAATTAGTAACTCACATGGGAAGAAGAAATGGGAAAAAGCTCTCCGCCATCTTATTGGTTTCCATTTTCTTATCTAAGCCGTCATCCATTCTGATGTCTGGACTTTCCAGGCTGCAAGTTGTAGGAAGAGGCTTTCCATCCCAGATGCATGAGTCGACCGCTCGCGGATTACATACAAAGTGCCATTTCTTCTTCCTATGTGTATTACTAATTTACGTGTTTCTTAGTACTATTAATGCTGCACTTAGTTTAGCCCCCTCAACCCCCCCCCCCCCCCCGGTGTGTTCTCTTGGTCCTGCAGGTGTATCAATCCACCCAGTACTCCTATTTTGGTCTGAGGTTCCCTATTGTTGTGAGACTGTCCATTGGAAGCCCTTACTATGTCATGAGCCTGATTTTAACTGTCACAATGTGAGTTGCCATTTGTCATTTCACCACAATAAATCTGTTAATACACTACACTCAGATTGTGCATTGCTGTTCTTCTTATCTATTTACCTAGAGATACTTCAGTCTCTTCATAGGTGCTGCATCTGGTGCATTGAAATCAGCGGAAAGTTACCATAAATGCTCCAGTTGGACTTTTTGCTCTTCTGCATAGTCATTTATACATACAACACTTATTGCACCATATACCCCATTACTACTGTAATGCAGAGTGCAGGGGTCAGGAGTAATAATGCAAAGTGCAGAGGTAAGTAGTATGTAATGCAGAGTTCAGAGGTCATTGGTATGTAACTGTGCAGAGGCCAGTATTATGTAACTTAGAGTGCAAAGGTCAGTAGTATGCAATGCACAGTGCAGGGGTCAGGATTAAGTAACACAGAGTGCATGAGTGAGTAGTATGTAATGCAGAGTTCAGAGGAATAGAATAACTAATGCAGAGTGCAGAGGTCAGTAGTAAGAAATGCAGAGTTTAGAGGTATGTGGAATGTAATGCACATTGCAGAGGTCACTAATATGTAGCATAGTATCCAAAGGTCAGAAGTAGGCAAAGCAGAGGTCAGGAGTAAGTAACATGGTCAGTAGTAAGCAATGCAAAATTCAAATATCAGGAGTAAGTAATGCAGAACCTATGAACCTTCTTCCATCTGTTATCCTCTATGCATGAGAGAATCTATAGTGGCACATCTTGCATGGATCCGGTGGATACTTTGTATACATTGTAACAGTGGAGCTGTGGCCAAGGAGTGGAATATCTCTGGAGGTTGGAACCTGTTGAAGCGAGTTCGATTTCTATAATTTGAGATCCAATCCTTCTGGTAAGAGGCGTGTGTGTAAGTGGGGAAGGCACCTTGCTGAGTACTTGTCTATGAAGCACTGTTTATTTAAAGAGCATGGATAAAACAATTGGACTTTCACCTTTTTCACTGTGGACTGAATATGTTTATATTGATTTTACAATGTATACTGTTTTGACATTCAGAATCTAGAGGGTTCATAATTGAATTTATGTTGTTATAACACAATATTTGAATAACAGGTTGCGCACGTATTTCTTTCATATATTTGCAAGTCGTGTATTCAGGCTTATATAAGTAGCAGCACCTTTACAGTTAGATTTTTATATATTTTTTCTTTATTTTTGTAGACACAATCAGGGTGAGCGCAGAATATATATGTTTTTGTTTTTCTTAGTTCTTATCTTGCACTAGAGAACATTTAGTCCTTGTGCTATGGAGATTTTTGTGAGCGAATCAGTAGTTTAACAACAGACAACTGGGCAATGCTAACACCAACTCTTCCAATCTAAATAATCAAAAAGGCATGGGATGTCATTCTACAAATGGAAATTAGTAGCTTAATGCATTTCTTGCAGATCAAAAGATATTTTTTGTACTTGCAGGGTCTATAAGGGATAAAACATGGCAAAATATGCATGTGATGCATAGTTGTACATCATGTGTTTTTTTATTTTTTATATTTTGACAACACACTTGAAAACAGGTGGTCGGCATAAGGCCTATGGCAGTGGTTCTCAACTCCAGTCCTCAGGACCCACCAACAGGCCAGGTTTGCAAGATAGCTGAAATACATCACAGGTGATATCACTTGCTGCTCAGTGATTGCAGTATTCTAGTTTGCAACTCCCCAAGGTAATACTTAAAATCTGACCTGTTGGTGGGTCCCGAGGACTGGAGTTGAGAACCACTGGCCTATGGCTTATCCTCATAGGATGCCCAGGGGTAGGGGCAAAGGGCACCAGATGACAACCATGGTGAGGTCATATCTGGTCGGTGAAGCGCACGCTGGGGCGATACTTCTGATCTGGCAATTTTGCTTGCTTTCTTAAAAAGTGTTAAAGTCAAAAAATTATTTTAAAAAGTGAGTGTAATCAAATTTTAGCATTTTATTTAAAGGAGAAGTACAGCCAAGGCTCGTTTGGCTGTACATCTGTGGATCACAGGAGTGCAGTTTGTTCTGCACTCCTGTGACCCATTTTCGCCAGACAGCAGGCTGAAGTCCACTGTCGGCTAAGAGCTGGTCCAGGCTGGGGAAAGATCATGACAATATGGCTGGGATCCCCCCACAACCCTGGACCAGCACCTGGTTCAGCCTCTCAGCAAGCTGAACCAATCGCTCCGCCCCCCTCCACAGCCCAGCGCCCAGCGGTGACAGCGGTGACTGACAAAGTAGTATTTGATCGCTCGGTTAGAGGCAGCGGGGGACCGATACTGCATTAGACCGATGCTGCATCCATCTAGGTAAGTATGAGTGTAAAAAAAAAACAACCCATGCTTCTCTATTAATAAATGGAATTACGCAGTGTGGATTCCCTCTATTGTTTCCTTCATATATGCACCATGTGAGAAACACAGATCCCTGTGATACATTGCTGTTTGAACGAGGATACAGCCACCATGAAGAACTACAAATCCCATCAAACACCAGGCTATTTACACAAAGTGTGCATGATATATAATTAGGAGTTCACAGATGTCGGTGAGTGAGTGGGATCACAGCACTGAGAGTTTGCACCTATTTAAAGAAATAGAACACGGTACTATTAGAGAGTGCACTACTGTTATGAATGATTGGAGAAACATGTGGCTGTGGACTAATCATCATTGATTTTCATGTTTTTGATCTTTTATCTTTAGTCTATGAGGGTTCAAAACCTTTTTAGAGCAGCAGCAGGTCATATTTTAGATTGCACATTTACACTATTATAATTTTGTTTTTATATACTGTGTATTATTTTATCAGATTCTAGCGTGGGTACAAAAAACAAAAACAAATTGAAAATCACTTGCCTATTCATATGCCACTGACCTAGGGTTACCACCTCACCCCTTTAAAACCAAACACGTATTCATTACACAGGTTCTGTGGCTTATTAAGGTGGTAATTAAATTCACTTGGTGCCTTACCTGCATTAAATTAGCCTCAGAACCTGTGTAATTGATGTGATCGGTTTTAAAGGGATGAAGTGGCATCCTTACACTGATCCCTTGCTGGCTGAACCAACAAATTACCACTCCCTATCTGTCCAAAACACTGAAACATAGCCCTTGGCAGCAAGAAAGTGCAAACATAAAAACAGGTGAGTGCGTTTTTTTTTTGTTGTTGTTGCTGCAAGCAGCAGGATTGCTAGTGTACCAGCAGGACTAGGAGGAAGTCAGCAATTCAAGTGCCCATATTTTTCTCATGACAATATAGAAAAAGCTATACTATTATATGGACACTGTCTATAATTTATAGGAAATGCCTCAATTGTTTTTCTTTATGGTACTTCACACACTGAAACAAAAAAATGGCTGCATTGCACCTCCATATGCACTAACATGCATACTAAGGTGAAGACACCAATCTTAGGTTTTCAACCTTCTGGATAAAAAAGGACAATTATTTATGAATATTGATAGCACAAGGGTGTACTGTGTTCAATCAGCAATTAAAAAAAAACTCCATTATAATACATTTTCATGCATTTGACACCTGGATGGTTTATTCAACACATATGTGTACCATCAGCTGAATGCACCTCAGCCAATGACAAACCATACCTGGCATTGTGAGTTCTCTATGTGTGGGTTTAAAACACTAAATTGACACCAAAGCAGTAAAGCTATTGTGTGTATACGCTTGCTTTTAGTAAGTAAATCAATAAAATTGATTTCAGACACTTCCATTGACTGATCTCTGTTAAACTCCATGAAGAAACTTGAGAGCTCAAGTTTGAATTCAGTTCCTAATAACACATAATAACTCAAACTCTGGCAGCTGTAAGCCCAGGAGAAAATGTGTAGAAATGCTACAGTATGAAGTAACGTTTTCGGGAGTTGTTTCAAAGCAATAGTAATTACATTTTGTGTAGAATAAAGTAATTAAAAGCATATCATTCTTACAGAACTATTGGATCCCTCAGAAGCTTGTGGTCATATGAACAGCACAGTGGATTAGGTTAGGAAGAGTACAAAGAAACACACCCCTGCCTAATGAAATCATGTACAACTGCATCTATTTGTCAGCAAAAACATGCTTTAAATGTTTGTCCACTATCAAAGATAAATCAAGGCTGTAACGGGTATCAGTGTACCTTTCAAGAATTCTCCCGATACCCTATGTAAAGTCACTGCCCCACCTCTCCACTGCGTCCAGTTAGTGAATGCTTTGCATTTATTCAGAAAATGCAAAGCATTCTCTGAAAAATGCCTGTGCTAAGTAGCAGTATCTATGTCAGCGATTTGCAGCTTCCAGGGCCATTGGCCTGTGGGCAGGTTGAAATAGTTAGATAGGTGCTGTCCCGGCTGGAAGAGTAGAAGTTAATGCCTTTTTCTGGTTCTTTGGTCTTTTTTGGCAGGTTCTTCCCTGGGTCAGGCCCACTTATTATGTGACATATAAATTGAGACAGTGGTCCGGCACGGGAGTGCTTCCCCAAAAGTCCCCTGAAGAGAAACCAAGAGAAGGGAGAAGGATGCTATTCACCAGATGTAGAGCTATCAGAACTTTGAGTTCACTCTAAAGACACCAGCACTGGTCTGTGCATCTGAAGGATTGGCTTCTACATGAGAATGCCTCTGAAGGACTGTAATTGCTGGGCTACACTTTAGCAGGTATGCTGGGGCAGCACTCAAGCCTGTAGTTAGAGTTAGGGAATGGGAAATAATAATGCCTTTATTGTTAGACTGTAAAAAGTCTACTTGCACCTTTCTTACTGTAGGTAAAGCGTTCAAACGTTGTCCTTGCCTGGTGTGAAGATGCTGAAAGGAATGTAATGTAGGTAACTGGCATGCACATAGTTCACACAGAGTGGGTCTTAACACATTGGGGTATGAAGACATTAATGTGGAGTGGAGTAGTGTGAAGACACATGTGGTTACCTAGGGTAATGGAAGTTTAACAAGCAGCCTGCCAATATTATGTACCTGTTATAGGTGTAATGGCCTCTAGCAACGAGGGAGATGTTGTCGGCACTCCTTCGCGGCCTGTCTCCTAGAGGAACAAGAATGGTTAAACTAGACAGACTTGTGCCTTTTTTCAACCAGACTAACTATGTACTGTGCCTTGAAAAAGTATTCATACCCCTTGAAATTTTTTTTACAAATAAATGTCTGAAAAGTGTGGCGTGCATTTGTATTCAGCCCCCTTTACTCTGATACCCCTAACTAAAATCCAGTGGAACCAATTGCCTTCAGAAGTCACCTAATTAATAAATAGAGTCCACCTGTGTGTAATTCCATCTCAGTGTAAATACAGATGTTCGTTGAATCCCTCAGCGATTTGTTAGAGAACCTTAGTGAACAAACAGCATCATGAAGGCCAAGGAACACACCCGACAGGTCAGAGATACAGTTGTCGAGAAGTTTAAAGCAGGGTTAGATTATAAAAAAATATCCACAGCACAGGTGGGAGAATCTGTCCACAGGACAACTACAGTATTGGTCGTGCACTCCACAAATCTGGCCTTTATGGAAGAGTGGCAAGAAGAAAGCCATTGTTGAATAAAAGCCATAAGCAGTTTGCAAGAAGCCATGTAGGGGACACAGCAAACATGTGGAAGAAGGTGCTCTGGTCAGATGAGATCAAAATTTAAAATTTTGGCCTAAAAGCAAAACACTATGGGGTACATTTACTAAAATGAGTGTCCTCAGAGACTAGTGAAGTTCTGCATGGTAGCCAATCAGCTTCTAACTTCAGCTTGTTCAATTAAGCTTTGGCAATAAAACCTGGAAGCTGATTTTGTACTCTCCAGCTTTAGTAAATAAACCCCCATGTGTGCAGAAAACTAACACTGCACATCACCCTGAACATACCATCCCCACCGTGAAACATGGTGGTGGCAACATCATGTTGTGGGGATGCTTTTCTTCAGCAGGGACAGGGAAGCTGGTCAGAGTTGATGGGAAGATGGATGGAGCCAAATACAGGGCAATCTTAAATGAAAACCTGTTGGAGTCTGCGAAAGACTTGAGACTGGGGCAGAGGTTCACCTTCCAGCAGGACAACAACCCTAAACATACAGCCAGAGCTACAATGGGATGGTTTAGATCAAAGCATATTCATGTGTTAGAATGGCCCAGTCAAAGTCCAGACCTGAATCCAAATGAGCATGAGCTAGACTTGAAAATTGCTGTTCACAAATGCTCTCCATCCAATCTGACAGAGCTTGAGCTATTTTGAAAAGAAGAATGGGTAAACATTTCACTCTCAAGATGTGCAAAACTGGTAGAGACATACCCAAAAAGACTTGCAGCTGCAATTGCAGTGAGAGGCGTTTCCACAAAGTATTTACTCAGGGGGGCTGAATACAAATCCACTCCACACTTTTCACATATTTATTTGTAAAAAAAGTTTGAAAACCATTTATCATTTTCCTTCCACTTTAACTTTGTATTGGTCTATCACATAAAATCCCAATATAATACATTTACGTTTTTGGTTGTAACATGACAAAATGTGGAAAATTTCAAGGTGTATGAATACTTTTTCAAGACACTGTAACTATGTCATGGGAGCAGATTTGCACCGCAGTGGTTTCCATCTTGTACAGAGGTATGGAAGGTCAAGAGTTAAGTTAAGTGCATGTATGGAGCCTGCGCAGAGTGCATGGCAGGGAACACTCCACTACTGGTGAAGAGTAGTGTAAAACGCTGGACAGGTGAATGTGGGCATTGGCTCAGCATGTCCCTCCTAAATGCAAGTTACGGTGAAGGTCTACATTGTCAAGGGGACCTGAGAATTAACTGGAGAACAGTTGCAGTGCAAATGTGTACATGGTGTAGTTCATCTCTAAGAGTGGAGGCCCGCCTGAAGGTTGAGTATTCCTCCACGACAGCCTCAGACTTGTCTCAAGGCATTGATAAAGAAGACACAAAACAAAGGTACCCCATGTGTGTGTGGTAAAGTGACCCTGTAAATGTGCCTAATGTAGCCTAGAAGAACCCATGTGGGGTAGGCCTCTCATGTGACCCTTCTTTGGCACCCAACTAGGAGGGAAACATGAAGGACGTGACAAACCCCTTAGCTACCCCTTTTGGCCCCACCCGCCAGCCTACAGGCTAAGTAGGGTAAAGCTACACCTTTGTAACTATGTAAAAAATTACCACAAGTGGAATTTTTCTTTCATTTTAAGAGATAAAATTGCTTAAACTTTAGGGGAATTCCCCTATTAGACAGTTGTCATCAAACCAGATGCCCCCATTGAAAATCCTCACCTTTTATTTTGGTGACAACTGTAAAGTTTTATTTTTTCAGTGATTTTCTGTCTTTTTGACAATGTGCTCCATGACACATAGAGAAGGTGAATCACAGGAAAAAAAAAAAAAAAACAAGGGTTCTAACCCTTCCCTACTCTATATAACAGCTAAAACACTTTAGCTATACATACCCCAAAAAATATTTTCTGGGTACAGCTACTGTAGCATATGTATGCAATAAATATAGCTAGTAGGCTCAAGTTCTAATTAACTATGCTTCTTTAAGCTCCTCTCACTACCATCAACGTTTGGAAACACCTACTATTCAGCATAGTGTGCTACTTTTCTTCTGCTTATAGTGTTAAAATGCCACAGCACCCCCCCCCCCCCCCAGATTTCCTACAAGGCATCACAGGGACAAGCAGTGAGGAAAATCTCCCCAACTGTGCCAAAGATAGAACTTAAAATCCAACAGAAATGGTAATTCTTTGCCACTCTATTCAAAGCTAAAACTTACATGTGTCTGTTGCTGTTTAAAATGGAACTTTACCCATAACAACTTGATAAAAAATAAAGTTCTTTAGCATGGAACATACATTCAATAATAATAATAATTATGCTACCAAAATTAGTGTGTGCTGTCAATTGCTTCCAGCATTGTTCCTGTTTCTTCTTGCTGGAAGCTGCCATTTTGCTGAAGCCCATAGCCCCTGAGCAGCAGTAAATCTTTAGGCTGTCAGCAGATCGGCCTCCACATTTTCGTCACAGTGCCAACAAATAGGGGCTAGGGAGCAACTGAGCATGTGCAGAGCAGGGTGTATTACTGGATTTTAACTACCGTATTTATCGGCATATAACACGCACTTTTTTCCCCTGAAAATCAGGGGAAAATCGTGGGTGCGTGTTATAGGCCGATCCCCGCCGATTTCTGTGTCATCGGAGCGATCGCGGCAATTGCCGCGGTCGCCGCCGACATACACAGCCGTGGGTACATTCAAAAATGGCGCCGAGACTGCAGGGAGCCGAGATACACATACTCGAGTGTTCTCGGCTTTTTCCGGCGCCGCTGTCATGCCCAGTCCCGCCCCTGGACCTGTGTTATGTCCATCATAGGGCGGGACTGGGCGTGACTGTCAGCGGCGCCGAAAAAAGCCGAGAACACTCGGGTATGTGTATCTCGGCTCTTGTCGGATCCGAGATACACATACCCGAGTGTTCTCGGCTTTTTTCGGCGCCGCTGACAGTCACGCCCAGTCCCGCCCTATGATGGACATAACACAGGTCCAGGGGCGGGACTGGGCGTGACGACGGCGCCGGAAAAAGCCGAGAACACTCGTGTATGTGTATCTCGGCTCCCTGCAGTCTCGGCGCCAGTTTTTGAATCTACACTGAGTGCACAAAGCTGCACTGACATGGCTGGACTGGGGCAGACCTGCAGGAACGAAGCTGCACTGGGGCAAGGCTGCACTGGGGCAAGGCTGCACTGGGGCAAGGCTGCACTGGGGCAAAGCTGCACTGGGGCAAAGCTGCACTGAGGCAAGGCTGCACTGGGGCAAAGCTGCACTGACAAGGCTGCACTGGGGCAAGGCTGCACTGGGGCAAAGCTGCACTGACAAGGCTGCACTGGGGCAAAGCTGCACTGACAAGGCTGCACTGGGGCAAAGCTGCACTGGGGCAAAGCTGCACTGACAAGGCTGCACTGGGGCAAAGCTGCACTGACAAGGCTGCACTGACAAGACTGCACTGGGGCAAGGCTGCACTGACACTGAAAAAGCTGCAGATAGACAGATAAGGCTGCATTGATGGGCATTTTAATGTAAGTTTTTTTTCCTTACACTTCCCTCCTAAAAATGTTTTTTCCTTAAAATTCTCTCCTAAACTTGGGGTGCGTGTTATACGCCGGCGCGTGTTATACGCCGATAAATACGGTACTTCCAGACTTCCCACAATACATTTACTGCCGGTGGGTGGCACGGGCAGGCTGGATCATGTACATGTACGTCATCCAGCCTGTTCCAGATTACGGGCATGCAGCATGCTGCTCCTGTGACCACTGTGTTTACTGGGGAGTTTCTGGTGTATGGGACTGCACATTTTTTTTTTGAACATTGAATCATTTATTGACGGACTGTATATATATTTAAAAGAAAAGATGGAATCACTTAAATTTATTATATATAGATGATTTTTACACTGGTTTCAGATATTTATTTATGCACTATAATTTGAATGCACTTTATTGAAGCGCTGCACTTTTTTGTGACTATATATATTTATTTCATTTTGTACATGTGGTTGGATGCATAGTGGTGCTAGCTGCTTCCTATAGTATATAGAGTTGAGTAATAAGGTGGTTTACACACAGGGATAGCGTGGAAAGTTTTTTCACATTTAAGTAGAAATTATTGTGTTTTTTTTTCCCAAAGTTTTTGTTCTTTTTTTCCATTTATATAGCAAAAAAAACCCAAAAAAAAAACAGCGGTGATCAAAAATGACCAAAAGAAAGCTCTATCTATTTGTGTGAAAATAAAATCTATACATTTAATTTGCGTACAGTGTTGCATGGTCAAAAAGTTGCCAGTTAAATTTGCAGTGCTGAATAGCAAAAGTCCTGGTCATGAAGGTGGTAAAACCTTTTGTTGGTCAAATAGTTAAACTGTATAGGTACTTATTTTTAATGTTTTACATAGCTATGCCTGCAAAAGGGGACAGCCTGAAGTGATCTAGTGGGACATCATTTTCTGACCAAAGTTCCACTTTAAATCATTCTACCTATTATTTTAAGTATGAAACTCTAAATTATTTTCTTTTTTGTACAGCTATATACACACACAATTATACTTCTTTGCTAAAACAATGCCCATGCTTGAACATCAATTGCCCAAATTTTTTTTAAGTAGAACAAAAGAAAAAACTATTTTTTTTAAACTTTGGATAGAGTAAGGGAGGATTATAACCCCTGTCAGATTTTTTTTTTGCCATCTGTGTCCTGTCCCACAGCCATAACAGAAAGTGAGTGGAAATCCCTCCAAAGCGAGGGATTCCCTGGTTGCCACCAGAAATAGTGTGTAAGCAGGTGTAGTCTGATTCCTCCACTGTAGATGATGCCCGACCAGAGCGGCATCACAGCCTGGAGAGGAAGTCAGAAGAAATTCAGTTTCTCTGTAGTTTCCTGGCTCCTGGAGGCAGCGTTCTGGTTGGCTGCACTGCGTTCAGGTCACCCTTGGTGGCCATCTTGGGTCAGCACAGTCTTTTTAAGTCCCTGATCCCTAGGTTTTGGCATGCATTTGCAAGTGGGTAGTGTAGGGACACGTTCCCCATCTGTCAGGGGCAGTACTAGCGATAGAGAAAGGATCAAGATGAGAATGGAAAGCGTAAGGTTCACAACTTCTCTGGACTTCTTCCCACTTGGGCATGAGATGGCTAGACTGCATTCTGACACTCCTAACAGGTGCTGTCAGTTCAGCTGAAACCTCCTTCACTACATGCTGTTGGAATTCGTGAATGTTCCCGGTTGGGCTGTCTTTCCACTGGGTTTGTAGTGAACTGTCTTTGCTTTACTTCAATATAAGTTCTTTACATTGCATCCAGACAGTGTGTGTTATTGCTGTTGCACCTAGAGGTACCCACCTACACCCATCTACAAGTGTCCTTATTGGAAGATTTCCCCGCTATAACTGTTGTGGGGGACAACTCAAAATCTTGAACTTTCTAAAGCACCGTACACATGATCGGACTTTAAACAAACTATTCCATGGATTTCTGTCCAAAGGTCGTTGGCCGTGAACTTGTATTGCATACACACGGCAGGACTTTTTAGGCAAAAAAAACACGAACATAGTGACGTTTCAACATACTGACGACACTTCAAAAGAGGACGTTCAATTCTCCTGCGCCACCCTTTGGTCAACTTCTGTATTGTTGTCTGATCTTTTGCATTGGTTCTGAGCATTTGTGTTTGTACTTTGTACTAAAGTCCGATGGTTTTGTGTACACACGGTCGGATGTTGCCTTAAAACAGCTAATTTGCATGTTTGTTGTCAAAAAGTCCGATCGTGTGTATGGGCCTTAAGGCTCTCCAATGAGGGGCACAGACAGCAATAAAAATCTGACAGGTGTTCTAATCCCTCTCTAGTCTACCCAAAACTATAATAAAATTATAATAGTTAATTAATTATACTTTAAAGGTATACTTTTAATGATCTATCCTTATAAAACTGGTAATAGCAGGGCAGCCTTCACTATTGAGCCCTTAAAATGAAACTCCTTTATCAAAAGTAAAGTTGACAAAATTTTGGTAAATAGTTATTGACCTTTTTCGACCAAGGTGGGCATGTTTTTCATTATCATCACGTTAATAAGACCTGCACAAAATCTTACGGGATGCTATACGTATTTGTATGGTGATCTCTTTTAGATTCCTAATGCCCTGTACACACGGTCGGATTCTCCGACGGAAAAAGTGCGATCGGATTGTGTTGTCGGAAATTCCGATCGTGTGTGGGCTCCATCTGACTTTTTCAGTCGGAATTTCCGACACACAAAGTTTGAGAACAGGCTATAAAATTTTCCGACAACAAAATCCGATCGGTTAAATTCCGATCGTGTGTACACAAATCCGACGCACAAAGTGCCACGCATGCTCAGAATAAATTAAGAGATGAAAGCTATTGGCTACTACCCCATTTATAGTTCTGACTTACGTGTTTTGCGTCACCACGTTCAGAACGATCAGATTTTCGGACAACCGTGTGTATGCAAGACAGGTTTGAGCCAACATCTGTCGGAAAAAATCCATGGATTTTGTTGTTAGAATGTCCGATCAATGTCCGATAGTGTGTACAGGGCATTAGGCTACTTAAACACTGAGGCGCTTTACAGGTGCTACAGCGCTAAAAATAGAGCCTGCATAGTGCCTGTAAAGAGCCTCTCCTGTCTCTCCGGTGGGCTTTCACACTGGAGCGGTGCGCTTGCAGGACGGTAAAAAAAGGCCTGCAAGCAGCATCTTTGCAGCGCTGTAGGAGCAGTGTATACACCGCTCCTAAAGCGCCCCTGCCCATTGAAATCAATGGGGCAGCGCCGGCAAAGCGCAGGCGCAGAGGCGTTTCTTGGGCGGTTTAAACCATTTTTCGGCCGCTAGCGAGGGGTAAAAACACACTGCTAGCGGCTGAATAGTGCTGCTAAAGCGACGGTAAAGCGCCGCTTAAAAAACCCTTAACGCCTGCCCACCCCAGTGTGAAAGTAGCCTTCTTTAGGTCAGGATTAAAAGAAGACCAAGTAAGTTTATAATTCGTAAAATACACTGTAAAATGTTTACATTTTTTCTGTTTATTTTACTAATCCTTTAGATTCTAGAGAAAATGTGTTACAGATTAAAATATGCAGACACTAATTACATATCTATGATTTTACATATATACATCCATAAGTGCATAAAGCTTCTAGTCCTCTGTGTACAGCTATATATTTTTACAACATATAAGATCATGGCAGTTATATCCTGGAGCTGCCTGGTGGAAGATCAGTTAGTACTGAATAATGCAGATGCTTTGAAGCTCCCTTATGCACTGCAGAGCAAGGTCACTTTTATTTACAGTTTCTTGGCTTTGCATTTCCCAGGAGAAAGCCACCCAAGGACTCCCCAGCCTTGCCTGGAGTACACACTTGCAGCTAATTACCATGTCTGTGACTCTCAACCTGACAGGTATTGAACTCTATTCTCCAAGGTGCTACTGGAAATATAAGCTATACCCAACTTCCCCAGACTGTCTACATGCCTCATCTAAATTATTTATGCTGCCTTTATTTGCCATGTTTTGATTTATCTTGAAAGACGGCAAATTAATGAGCAGTTGAATGTTAAAGCTATTAATTCCATACATCTTTCCATTTTTAGCACTCCTGTATAACATATCCCTTAATTTTAACGTAAAACATGCAGTTTAATTCCATGTTACAGTGAGGCATTGATTTTTAGAACAACTGTGGGAACCAAGCTTGGGTAAGTGCATGTAGGTTTCCTAACAATCAATAAACAAGTGATCATGTCGAAAGCACTGGGTAAGATGCCCCTAATTAATACAATTATACTGTATTATTGTAATACAGTAATATATGTAACACAAAAATGAAGTCATATGTCTAAAGCTGAACTCCAGAAAGATGTAAAAGATCCAATATAAAAAAATGTGTTAATCCAACATTTCATATTTCTGATATGTGCTTGTTGTACCATGTACCTGCCAATCCCTCTTCTTTCCTATTAAAACTGATCACACTAGGCACAAGAGCACAGCGTGTTCAGTTTTCTGGCTGTGCTGGAACTCAGCCTGCTCGCCTGCTCTCCAATGATCAGACTAGTGCTGACATGCTCTCCCCCTGTACAGCCATTTACTGGAAGTGTAGTGTGCTGCTGTTTCTCCTCCCCTAGTTCTCTGAGCGGGCTATGCAGCTGAAAACAGAGGGTATGTGATCACTTATAAAAAAGGAAAAAAAAATATTTATAATTTTACATATATATACATAAACACACACAGTTGGGTCAAATGGGCTTGGGTGGTGAACCACTGTAGGAGATCCGGAAGAGTTGAAAAGGTGGGGATCTTGAGATGAACGTCGTCTAAGAGGACAAAACGCGTTGGGTAGGACCCCACTGCCGCCATTTGTACATTTTACAGCGCTGTTTTAAAGATTTACATGTGAGTGTATTTCCTGGTTTTAATAAATTTGCTACATAATTTTATGGATTTACACTATGTGGCTTCTCCTTTTCCTTTTCTACCTATTGTTATCACCCCCTGCTTTTTGACATCATCTTGAGGGATACATCGGTCCACGGTTCATCTCAAGACCCCCACCTTTTCAACTCTTCCGGATATCCTGCAGTGGTTCACCACCCAAGCCCGTTTGACCCAACTAGACGTACGTCTAGTTGGGTCCAATTGATCTGGTAAGCCTCCTTATTGTCGGTGGTGGTGTTCTCCTCACGTCAGATGTCACGCATTTATTGATTTATTCCATACACGAAGTCACGCAATATTTATGGGCCATTACTCTATATGAACTATATAAATATGAAGGACTTTTTTCTAATTTATATTTAGAGATTTATTGGTTCCTGGACTGTATCATTTTCATATTAGACATTTAGGGTTGTTTTAGCGCTACACTTATTTTGTTGACTTTCAAAGTAAAGCCAGACGCAGAAGGGAATATCCACAAATACAAAGCTAGACTAGTTGCCAAGGGTTACTCCCAGAAATTTGGTGAAGATTACGATGAAACCGTCGCTCCCGTCTTAAAACACTCCACCATCAGAGTGCTTCTTAGTGTTGCAGCCGGGAAGGGCATGCAAGTGAAGCACCTAGATGTTAAAACTGCATTCCCATATGGAGACATTAAGGAAGACCTCTACATGGAGAAACCACCAAGGTTTGAGCAAGGAGACAACCTTGTGTGTAAACTTCAGAAGAGCATTTACGATCTTAAGCAACCTGCAAGGCTGTGGAATGAGAAAGTGAACAAAGTACTTACCGGATAGGGATTCTCAAGAAGTAAAGCAGATCCCTGTCTCCACGCCAGGATTTAAGAAGACAGACGGATATACATCCTTATCTATGTTGATGACATTATAACCTGTTTTGAACAAGAAGGGGATTACAATTTCAAAGAAAATTTTGAAATCAAAGAACTACTATCTGGGAATCGAAATAGAGAGAGAAGATGGAAGTTATCTTCTCAACCAATCTCCGAATTGCAATTCCATATGCAAGATGCAAAGGAAGTGGAACCAGGCTATCTACAGAGCAATGAAGCAGAAAACTTGCTACCCAACAATGACATGTATCGCAGAGCAATCGGTAAGCTGCTAAATGTTGCCACTGTGACAAGACCAGACATAGCTGCAGCAGTGGGCATACTATGCAGGAAAGTATCAGCTCCCTGTCAGCGTGACTGGAATGCAATAAAAAGAGTGATGCAGTACCTCATCAGATTCAAAACTGGTCTGATATGTGAATGCCGATTGGGCCGTGGACTGTACAGACCACAAATCCACAAGTGGATTTATCTTCCAGTATGGGGAAGGAACCATAAGTTGGTCTAGTTGAAAGCAAGCAGCTGTCACTCTATCTTCAACTAAAGCAGAGTACATTGCAGCAGCATACGCATGTCAAGAAGCGATATGGATTTGTCAACTTTTTGTGGGCATTGGGATAGACATGTCAAAACTATTTGACATTTTTGAAGACAACCAGGGATGTATAAAGCTGCACATGCACATTTAGAAAGGGTCAATCCTAGGACCAAACACATCGATGTCAAGTATCACCTACTGAGGGATAATCAAGAGCAAGGTGTTATTGACATTCAATACTGCCCATCAGAGGAAATGACTGCTGATGCACTCACCAAGCCTTTATTGAAGGGACATCATAGTTGCAGTATATCCAGAAGAAGCTGAATGTAATTTGACAAAGCACATGCTGTTGAGAAGGGGTGTTGAAAGAACAACAGCAGAGTTGCTTATATAAACTGACAATATATACTGTATTCATTATACCTTTCTATCCAGCAGGTGGCACTGCAGTGTTATAATGTGTATTCTATGGTAATGTAATGAGAGGAAGTGTTTGTCTTTCCTCACTGTGTTCTTGAATACTTCTGTTTCCTGTTCCATGATAAAGATATCCTCCATAAAAGCAAAACGTATTGCTATACACAGAAAGATTCCAGAGCATTATTTAAATACTCTGGCAGCAATTTTCACCCAAAATATGTAGCAGAATACATTTTGACCTAAATTTGTGAAGAACAATTATTTATTTGCAAAATTTTGTAACTGAAACCAAGAAAATTTAGTTTTTTTAACATTTAATTAGCAAATAAAACCACCCAAAATCCAGTGGTGATTAAATACCACCAAAAGAAAGCTCTATTTGTGTGAAAAAATGATAAATTTTTCATTTGGGTACAGTGTTGCATGACCGCACAATTGTCTTTTAAAGTTTGACAGCGCTGAAAGCTGAAAATTGACCTGGTCAGGAATGGGGTAAAAGTGCCTGGTATTGAAGTGGTTACATTTATGCAAACAGTTTAGGTATATTTGGCTTGGTATTAGTCTCTAGCTGTTCCTACACAACAAAGCTCAGACTGCAGGAGAGAGGATCAGCACAAGGAACCAGTTAGTTGTTCTGCAGTGCAACATAAAGCATATGTTGATAGGTGGAGAGGGCAGAGTGACAGAAATATGAGCTCATTAGTTTGTTGCCTCCCTTTTCACTGTTCATTCACAGGCTGCGGGGGGAGGGACAAGACCTGTAAGTGTTACTAAACTGCAGCAGACAAGGCTGTTCTGTATAGAAGAGCTGTGTAAAACTTTAAACAGGATAGACAGAAATGCAAATAATTTGCTAGGTTAAACAGCTGCCTCATACTGTATGTAGGTAAAACAGCGGTCTCATATGTATTTCATCTGTGTATTTAGCTCTTTGCCTGGAGTTCGGCTGTTTCTGATTGCTTGGAAACCTTTAAGAAGCAGCAAATATCAAGGGAAAAATACTTTATATCAAAAACACCTGTTATGGAACAAATGTGATATAATAAAAGGAGTTTACAGGAACCTGAGATCTTGCATGGTCAAGCATAATCAGATTAAATAGTTTTGGCTAAAAATAATCTATTTTTCTGAAATACAAACCTAATCAGCAGTTGGTGGCATCATGCAGCTGAGTACAAATGTACACGCAGATGCAAATCCTTGGCCTAAAGCCCAACTCCAGTCAAAACTTTATGCCTAAGTTTTGGATAGACTTGGATAGACTTGGAAAGAGTGAATAATTTCCACGTTCACTTTGACAGCCAGACAAGAAATGAGATAGCTAATTGTCAATGGGACAGAAAGACAGACACAGAAGCAATATCCTGACAGAAGTTCTAACCCTTATCCATTTTTCTGAAAATGTCCCACTGGTGAGATTTCCTATCAATAAGTTCACAGATGGCAAATAAAAACCTCACAGAAGTTTAACCCCTTACCCACTCTACACAAAAACAAAATGTTTTGGCAGGAATTGCCTACAATGTATTGTGAGTAAGCCAGCATGCAGACTATGAACTCTTACAGGTAACTGGCATGCACTCACACATTGACGCATCTGTGTGCAGATGTACATCTGCACGCTTTGGCACGTGCTTGCTGCACCCCAGTCTTGGAAATAGCAAAAGCGGCTAATTTAAAGAAAGGACTAATGTCTGTCAATCACTGCATGATCTTCACCTCCCCCCCTGACCAGTGTTCCTGCATTCCTATTCTCTGACTACTCGTCGCTTTCTTGATTTGCTCTTAACCACGCTCTGTTAAACTCCAGATTCCATCCTTGGCTTGTCTTTGACAATGCTCTGCTGAACTTCTGATACTGACCTTGGCCTGTAGGTTGACCATGTTTCCTCTCGCTTCCCTGTGAAAGACCCTGGCCTGGCTACTGAACTTGTCTCTGCTGTTTACCCATGCTAACCCTGGCTTGCCTCCTGACCACGTCTCTGGCCCTGACAGTTACTTGCACTTTCTTTTGACAGGACTCCTGCATAGTCTATGTACAGTTGAATCTCAGAGCCATCCCATGGGTGCCATGCTGCGCCACTGCTGGCTACAGTTTCTAGATACTTCCTCAACCTGCTACCTGGTTAAGCAGCACCCATGCTACTTTGTGCCTTGTGCTTCTGTTTCCATATTCAGGGGTGCTTGGACCACAGCTGCAGGGGGAGCCCTATTGTCAAGGTACATTAGTTATTTATGATTTTGTACAGGTGTCAGTGTGGAGTATGTTTTGGAGAGCCTAATCATTCGCAAGGTAACCTAGGCAGCAGCCTATGGCCCGGTGAATGTCCAAGGGTCCCAGCTATAACAGACATTCTCCTGCAGTAAACGAGGGGGATAAAGCACTTAGTGAAAGCTGAGCACCTTCTGCTCACTTCAAAAGGTAGGATGCATTTATAGGCAGTTGGTGTCTGATGGTGAAGCACAAACCTCTGTGTGCCTATTGCAGTCTTTATCAATGTCATTGAAAGGGATAGAGTCCACAGCTGCTACCTTGCCTAGGGCCCCATTCTGCCTTAATCTGTCTGTTTTAGGTTGTTTCATATAGACTGTGCTGACCTCTGCAGGATCCTAAAATGAAATTCCAAGGTGAACTATTTTTACATTGCAAAGGTGTTTGCAAACTGTATGGCAAATTGTTACTTGTTTCTTTTCTGAAGGCGGTCACAGCTTACAGAGTAACTGCAGTGGATCAGTTGCAGCTCTGCAGGGACTCTGAGAGATTAAAGAATAAGGTAAGTATTTACTCCTAAGGACACATTCACACGAGCGACTAGCCCCAGTGTGAATGATAGGGGCAGCTGCAGCTGTTTTTGCCACCATGGAGCAGCTAACCGCAGCAACTGATCCCTGTGTAGCACCCTCTAGTGCTAGAAATGTACATAGTTCTTTTTTTGGTAAGTGTAGGTAAATTTATGCAAGCTTAGCTGGCAGCCAAGCCTGTCTGTGTTTTTGTCCTAGGTTGGGTAGAAATCCAGGGAGAGCTTGATGACTCACAGGCATAATCACTGAGACCCCCCCTACTTCTCAAATGTTCTGTAACCTTCTAGAAGAATGGGACGGGGATACAGTGGAGTTGCCTGGAGTATTCTAAAGGGCCCTGACCAATCCCTAACTTGGACTGCCAGGGGACAGGCCCCCTCAAAAACTCAGGGTCAGCCCAGCTGGGGAGCAGTTGTGTTCGGGTGGAAGCTGGAAATGGAGTGTTAGGCTATTATGGCCTTTGAGGGAGTCTGGGGGTTGATCTTGGGCCTAGGCTCAGGTGCAGACAGGAATCTCCCAAGACACACGGTGGTGTCCTGGACAGGAGGCACTGGGAGCAAGGAGAGGACAGCGGGAGAACACTGCCGGGCAAGTCTCCAGGAGCAACAGGAACAGCCAGGAGGACTGGTGAGTGACACACAGCCAGGAGGACTGGGAGGCACACCTGAGAGGACTGGGATAGAGCAGTCTGGGATGGGTGCAGAGCCAGTCAGGAGGACTGTGGTGGCATGGGCAGTGGAAAGAGGCAGCTGCAGCCAAGACTGGCAGGGCCTGAAGAGATGGTACTGAAAGCAGTAGCCACATGTGGGACAGCTAGCACTAAGGACTACCTATTTTTGCTACACCACAGGGACCCACGGTCCCTGCCTGCAAAGGGCATTCGCTTTGGGTCTGACAGAGTCAGTGTCAGGTCCCCATATCAGTGCTAGCTGGTCCTGGGAGTGATAGTCTGCAAGCAAGTGTATGTGCTGGAGGTGAAAGAGAAGAGGCTGTGTATATACCGGGGTGTATATAGTTCAGTTCTATTGTATATTTCTTCTATCAAGTGGGCATCCCATATGTGCCCCATCCAAGTTTAATTCCCCTAATAAAAACAAAAAAAACATAGTACAAGGACTGTTTCTTGACTTGGTGAGTCTGGAAATTCATGTGCCTGGCTGCGCAGGGTGAGAGATGGACTATAATCACCAGCAGCCCCTATGTGGGTAGCACTACATTTGGGGGCTGGTTTCAGGACATCTGCCCACAGATAACCTGGCAGCCCCTGCCCCTAGCAACTGGAAGTTGATCGAGCCAGGGAACTGTGCTTTGTTCCAGAGAGCGAACCGGGGAAGGACTTATGTGCTCTGCCTGCTTGTAACTGCAATACCCAAGTGTGGTTGTCCATAGCAACCAGCAGGAGCTGCCTTCAAAGTTCAAGTTATTGCTTCCCTACTTACCCAGTGGCCCCAACTGCGGCTGGGACTTGTGCTAAACCTGCAGTTCAGTGAACTTTACCATGTGCTGTCTCCCGTGGCGACTGTGCCCATGGATTGCAAATATGTCCAGAGTTCTGCTAAGGCTGGACATTGTGACTTTATGCTCCAAACTCCTGTAAAGTGTGCCTTGAGATGTCTACTGTTAGCCCAGGAGGATCAGGGTAAGCCAGCGGGTGCCTGTGGGCAGGACTGTTCTAAGTGTGTCCCCTTTAGTGAGGCATGGGCTAAAAACATTATTGTTGCTACCAGCAACCACTGTGAAAGTTGGCGGCCATCTGCTCACAGTTGCTTGGGCACAGTCGGTGCCGAGCTGCATGTCCAGACAAGTCCTGCTAGCATCAGCGTGCCTGCAAACTCCGGTACAGCCAACAAGGGGTTACAGCAGCGTGCAAGAAAAGGCCTGCTTATCATCTTTGCAGATGCCAGCCTGTCTAGAAGTGAGGGGTGGGCGGAGCCACGCCCTGGACTCCATTGCAGCATTTCCTGCTAGCGGAGAGAGGGAGAGGAGCAAGATGGCAAAGTGTGCTCGTGTTTCCAGCACTGACCTGGTTGCCTGATCTGCAGAAGTGGACACTGGTGGACACCGGTGTTCCTTTGAAACATCACGGGGGATTCACCAGCACCAGAAAACTCTTGTTTTATAACAGACCCTCCACCACCCAGACCAGAGCAACTGAGTTCAAGCGGTGGGTCAAGAGGTCCCATAATGCTTGTGTCCTGCCAGGAAAAGGGAAGCCAAGAGAACTGCCCAGGTTTTCCAGATTCCAGCGAGAGATTTAGGGCAGAGTTGTTCTTCCTCTGTGATTGGAGGCCTCTGGAGGCCACACAGACATTGGAGGTTGCTGCTCCTCCAGAGTTATCTCTGCTCTCCTGAATACTAGCAGAATGAGCACAAAGTTTATGGGAGAATCTGGTCAAAGTTTGTTCAATACATGTCTGCTGCTGACAGATCATGTAGTGATCTAGAAGTTTTAAATATTTTAGGCTTCCTCCAGTCGGATTTAGATCTTGCTCCAACGGTCAGCTCTCTCTGAGTTCAAGTGTCAGCTTTATCAGCCTTCACAGGTGTATCCTGGTCTAGACATCTTTTCCTGCCTAACAATTCTTCAAGGGAGCTGCTGGGCACAGACCTTGGAGTAAACGGCGGCTTTCCAAGTAAAGTCTCTCTTTTGTTCTCAACTCCTTCTCTGGAATTAGAGTGCAGTGTTTTAGGGCTATCTCCGTTAAAGGTCTCTCTGTCAAGTTTGCCTTTTTCTTGGCTTCACGTCGACATAAAAAGCCTCAGAGATTGATTCACTGGTCATGGAGAACTTTTATTACATTCTTTCCAGTTCGAGCAGTGCTGTTACCTATGCTTGACTCAATTCACAGGGGTGCATGAGTCTTTCATGGGAGCCAAGAAATTGTTCAGCCAACCTTAGGGTTCTAACTTGCGTCCTTTTGACGTGGGAGAGGGCGCGCTGTGGCTTAGTTGGTTAAAGCGCATGTCTAGTAAACCGGGAACCTGAGTTGACTCCCAGCAGTGCCTTTCTTCAGTTCTAGGAATCCCTCAGACATTGTGAAGTTATATCTACAAAGCTACAATTTCCTTCAGGCTTTAGAATTCCTGTTCGTTCTTTTGCCAGAAAGGACAGAGGAACGTGCCTCATCTAGGATGATTGTGGCATGGATTGCCTAGGCCATCCAACAGGTTCACAGAGCCAAGGGCTTGGCTCCATTGGAGGTAGTGTCTGCTCACTCGACCAGGAGTGGGTCTACACCTTGTGCAGCTTTGCAGCATGTGGTTCCCAAAGTAGTCTGTAGGGCGGCCTTGTGGTCCTCAATCAATACGTTTATGGCTCATTATTGTGTAGAGTCTGCTTCCTTATCCTCTGTTTATTTTGGTTTGCAGGTCCTGACTGTTGATGGTACAAATGAAAGCCTTTGGGTTAGCATTGCCTACCCATTGGGTATAAGACTATTTATTTTCCATATGTATGCTGCCATGGAGTCGGTCAGGAAAACTGAAAATTTCCTATCAAATACTTACTATGACCCCCCCCACCCCCCGGAACGCGGCCTTTGGCTCAGAGCAAAGATTCATGGGAGTGGGGTTCTATAGGGGAGGAATGGAGGTGTGGTTAACCCATACGTATGCTGCCATGGAGTCCATCAGGAAAGGAAAATTACGGTAGGTATTTGATAGGAAATTTTCCGTTTTTTGGCCTAAAAGCAAAATGCTATGTGTGGCGCAAAACTAACACTGCACATCACCCTAAACACACCATCCCCACCCTGAAACATGGTGGCGGCAGCATCATGTTGTGGGATGCTTTTCTTTAACAGGGAAGCTGGTCAGAGTTAATGGGAAGATGGATGGAGCCAAATACAGGGCAATCTTAGAAGAAAACATATAGTTACATAATTTAACTAATTTAACCCCGGAACGCGGCCTTTGGCTCAGAGCAAAGATTCATGGGAGTGGGGTTCTATAGGGGAGGAATGGAGGTGTGGTTAACCCATACGTATGCTGCCATGGAGTCCATCAGGAAAGGAAAATTACGGTAGGTATTTGATAGGAAATTTTCCGTTTTTTGGCCTAAAAGCAAAATGCTATGTGTGGCGCAAAACTAACACTGCACATCACCCTAAACACACCATCCCCACCCTGAAACATGGTGGCGGCAGCATCATGTTGTGGGATGCTTTTCTTTAACAGGGAAGCTGGTCAGAGTTAATGGGAAGATGGATGGAGCCAAATACAGGGCAATCTTAGAAGAAAACATATAGTTACATAATTTATAAGGTTGAAAAAAGACACAAGTCCCTCAAGTCCAACCTGTGTGTATGTGCGCTTTCATATCAATATTACATTGTATATTCCTTATGTTGTGGTCGTTTAGGTGCCTATCTAATAGTTTTTTGAAATGATCTATGCTGCCTGCTGAAACCACTGCTTGTGGAAGAGAATTTCACATTCTTACCGCTCTTACCGTAAAGAACCCTTCACGCAGTTTCCGGTTAAATCACTTTTCCTCCTGTTTTAGTGAATGGCTGTGAGTCTTTTTAAATGCTCTATTGTAATGTCACCAGTACGGTATTTGTACATTGAAATTATATCCACTCTCAAGCGTCTCTTCTCCAGAGAATAAGTTCAGTGCTTGTAATCTTTCATCATAACTAAATTCCTCCCGTCCCTTTGTTAGCTTTGTTGCCCTTTTCTGTACATGCTCCATTTCCAGCACATCCTTCCTGAGGACTGGAGCCCAGAACTGGACGGCATACTCCAGGTGCGGCTGGACCAGAGTCTTGTAGAGTGGGAGCATTATCGTTTTATCTCTGGAGTTAATTCCCTTTTTAATGCATGCCAATATTCTATTGACTTTGCTTGCAGCAGCTTGGCATTGCATGCCGTTGCTGAGCCTGTCATCTACTAGAACCCCCTGGTCCTTTTCCATCCTAGATTCCCCCAGAGGTTCTCCCCCTAGTGAGTAGATTGCATTCATGTTTTTGCCACCTAAATGCAATATTTTAATTTTTTCTACATTAAACCTAATTTGCCATATAGTTGCCCACCCCATTAATTTGTTCAGAGCTTCTTGCAAGGTTTCCACATCCTGCGGAGACGCTATTGCCCTTCTTAGCTTAGTATCATCCACTGAGATTGAGCTGTTTATCCTATCCTCCAGATCATTTATGAATAATTTAAATAGGATTGATCCCAGGACAGAACCCTGAGGGACCCCACCTTCCTTATTGGACCATTCCGAGTACTCCCCATTTATCTGAACTCCCCACTTGTAGCCATTTTTCAATCCAGGTACTCACCCTTTGGTCCATGCCGACAGACCTTAGCTTGTATAGCAAACATTTGTGGGGAACTGTATCAAATGCCTTTGCAAAATCCAGATACACTATGTCTACTAGCGTTCCTTCATCTAGATGGCATCTCACCTCCTCATAGAAGGTTAATAGATTTGTTTGGCAAGAATGATTTTTCATGAATCCATGCTGATTACTGCTAGTGATACAGTTTTCATTACTAAAATCTTGTATATAGTCCGTTATCATCCCTTCCAAGAGCTTGCATACTACTGATGTTAGGCTAACTGGTCTGTAGTTCCCAGGGATATATCTTGGTCCTTTTTTAAAGATTGGTGCTACATTGGCTTTTCTTCAATATGCTGGTACCATACCAGTCAGTAGACTGTTCGTAAAAATTAGGAACAACGTCTGGCAATTACTTGACTGAGCTACTTAAGGACCCTCAGGTGCAAGCCATCTGGTCCCGGTGTCTTTTTTATGTTAAGTTTTTCAAGTCTGTTTCTGATTTTATCCTCTGTTAACCATGGGGGTGCTTCCTGTGACGTGTCATGAGGATAAACATTGCAGTTTTGGTTACTGAAGCCCCCCCTTTCTCTCAGGAGTAGGAGTAGAACACATTCAAAACTTTTGCCATCTCACCATCCTTTGTAACCAGAATCCCTTCATCATTCTTTATGGGGCCAATATAATCTGTCCACCCTCTTTTACTATATATGTACTTAAGGAATTTCTTGGGATTTTTCTTACCTCTCCTCCTCCTGTGTGTATTTTTATATTCTATCTTAGCAGCCTTGATTACACTCTTACATTTCTTATTGCATTCTTTATGCAGTTGGAATGCTGATGATGATCCCTCAGCCTTGTATTTTTTGAAAGCCTTCTCCTTTGCTTTTATATTAATTTTTACGTTGGCGTTAAGCCACCCAGGGCTTTTGCTAGCTCTTTCACATTTTTTACCCTTTGGAATGCACTGGCTAATACCCTTATTTAATATACTCCTACAGCACACCAATTTTTCCTCCGTGTTCTTTGTTCCTAGGATTTTATCCCATTTACCATCTTCTAGCAGGGAGCGTCGTTTCTGGAAGTTGGCTCTTTTGAAATTCAGTGTCTTTGTATTCCCCTTATGTTTCCTACTTGTGTGATTTATGCTGAAACTAGTTGACCTGTGATCGCTGTTTCCTAAGTTTCTACATCTGCGATCAAGTCTGTATTGTTAGTAATCGGTAGGTCTAGTAACACATTGTTTCTTGTTGGTGCATATACCATCTGACCCATGAAATTGTCCTGTAAGACATTTAGGAAAACCTGTCTGCAAAAGATGTAAGATTGGGTGGAGGTTCACCATCCAGCAGGACAGTGGCCCTCAACATAAAGCCAGAGCTACAATGGAATGGTTTAGGTTCAGTAAGTTTTTATTGTTTTTAAACATTTTTAAACAGAAAGAAGCAAGAACAGGGCCAGGAGTCTGACATCAGGCATCCTGGTCTACAACTTTGAATTATACATATAGCAAACACAGTGCATTCTATTGCATGTGCCAAGTTAACTTGAAATTATGTCTTTGAGGTAAAGTTTCAAACATATGTCTTACCTTCGTCTAAGTGCCATTTCTCTTGGTCTGGACGCCCCTTTGGGAACCTGCTGCATCCAGAAGCCGAGGAAAACAATGCATTTAGACTAGAACAATGATGGTTATCAGAACCATAGTGGTGAGGTATTTCCATCGCATTCCCACCAGATGTGAATGTACGTACCCTTCATTGAGTTGCATCTCCAACAGATGTCGGTGGTCGATGGGAACATGATTCTGAGGGTGGTTGGCACATGATACCACCTCGATACCAGTTTATCATTTTTTTCCTGAGTGTAACTTGAAGTGGATGATTTGTGAGTAAAGAGGAAGGCCTTACCCCACTCTGCCTCTGTTATGTCTCTCCCGAGTTCCTCCGACCAGGTTTTAGTGTATTTAGGTAGGAACCCATGAGTGTGATCTAGGATTAATTTATAGATCAGTGATAAGGTGTGACGGGGAGTTTCTGAAAGTGTGCATAACTGTTCAAACCCAGTCAGGGGCCTGTGGATCTGTTTGGAGTCGTGGAGTCTCTTACAGTAGGAAGTCAGGTGTATACGTGTAAGCCATGATACCTTGGAGGTTGTATTATTTTGGTTAGTCACAAAGGTACCCAAGGTATTGTTAACAAATTGTTGTGCTTTGGGCCAGGAGGCTCCATTGTAGTCATCTATGATATGGGTTGAATTGCCTTCCGGGAGAGCTGGATTGTCGAATATGGGGGTGAGGGGGCTCGGTTCGGAGGATAACAAGTAGCTCTCTTTTCTATGGCACCAGATTGCCTGAGCATCTCTAGTAAGAGGGGACAACATTGAAAATTGAAAGTGATTTGTGAATCCGATCGCTGCCCCATAGAAGTGCTCGAAGATCGATCAAGGACAAGTCTTGTTCCACCAGGGTGGAGGCTTTGATCAGAGGGCGGGGGAACCACTTCAGGATACGGGAGACCACTGCTGATGTATGATAAAGCTCAAAATCTGGTAGGCCTATCCTGCCTTTAATGGTAGGGGAGCATAAGAGTTTGTTTCAACCTTGGATGGTTCCCCCTCCACACAAATCGAATAGCCATAGATTGGAGGGTGCGGAAGAATGCCGTAGGGAGACCAATCGGGAGGGCCTGAAATAAGTACAGTGGTTTTGGGAGTATGTCCATTTTTAGTGCATTCATGCGACCAAACCAGGACATTGGTAGGTCCATCTGGCCTTCAGTAAGGCGTCTGAGTCTTGTGAGTAGTGGGCTAAAATTCAGGGCATATATATCCGAAGTTTGTTTAGGTATGGCTGTTCCCAAGTACGATATAGAGTTTGTTTGCCATTGAAATGAGAAGTTGGCTTTAAGGGAGGAGAGGGTAGACTGCGTCAAGGAGAGGTTCAGTGCTTCTGTTTTAGAAATTTTTCGCTTATAATTACTGAAACAACCGACCTGGTCGATCTCTGAAAGTATAGAAGCTATACTAATGTGGGGTTGAGTTACGTAAAGGAGCAGGTCATCTGCATATAGGGAGAGATTACATTGGGAGGAGGGGGTTTTTATACCGTGTATGCTAGGATTTGCTCTAATAGCTTGGGCTAGAACTTCAATTACCAGGGCGAACAGGAGTGGGGAAAGAGGACAGCCCTGTCTGGTGCCATTAGCGATCGTGACTTTTTCTGATTGGGTACCGTTCACCAAAATCATGGCAGAGGGTTTGGAGTATAGGGACATGATGCGTGAAAGCATTTTCGGGCCTAGTCCTAGCTGGGAAAGGGTGGCGTGGAGAAAGGGCCAACTGACCCTGTCAAAGGTCTTTTCTGCATCACAGGAGAGAACGCAGGTCGGTATATGATTGTGTTGGGCATATGCTATGAGGTGTATGGTTTTGGTGGTGTTATCCCTGGCTTCACGTCCAGGGACAAAGCCCACTTGGTCTTTATGTATTGTTATTATTATGGTAGTAAAGGTGAGAGGCGATTTGCTAGGATCTTTGTGTATAATTTAAAATCTATATTTAGAAGGGATATCGGTCTGTAGTTGGGGCATAGAGAGGGGTCCTTACCTGATTTCGGAATAACTACTATTTGGGCTTGGAGTAGAGTAGGAGAAGGAGCAAGGGTTTCATCTATGGCATTAAATGCTTTTGCTAGCAAGGGTGCAAGTTGGAGTGCAAACGTTTTATAAAAGCGTGAGGAAAACCTGTCCAGGCCAAGGCTCTTACCATTTTTAAGGTTTTTTGGCAGTTTGAAATTCCATTTCGGAGAGGACAGATTCTAGGTCCTCTATGTCGGATGCAGGAAAGGGTGGGAGTGCCATCTCCTGGACATATGAGGACAGGTCCTGAGGGTGAGGCGTGGGCAGTGGAGCCCGTGGGGCGAGGTTATATAGAGTGGAGTAATATTGGCGGAATTCTCCGGCTATGGCCGAGTTGTTTTACCTTTGTTTGAGGAATTGATAAATGGAATAGGTTGCCGGGCCTGTTGGGGCTGGAGTGTGTTTGCTAGGTGTCTGCCACATTTGTTGGCTTGAGAATCATGGGTGAATTGCCCCTTGTCTCACGCCACCATAGAGCACTCTGCAAAAATTTGCAAGAGATCCGTCCTGGCGTTGGTGAGATCTAGTAGTACCGTGTTATCAGGGATTTTTTTATGTGACTCTTCTAGAGTGGCTATGGTGGCAAGAAGACGTGTAATATCCGCTGTGCGCGCACGTTTAAGTCAGGAGCCGTGTTGGATAAATTTACCCCCAAGCACACATTTAAGTGCTTCCCATTTTGTAAGCGGGTTAGTGGTATCCTGGGCATGGTGTGATACAAAGTAATTGATGGTCTGTATGATGTCCTGTGTGCAAACTAAGTCAGACAATAGGTTATCATTCAACCTCCAAGAGGTACTCTTCTTGTGTGTGGGGATGTTTCCCAGGCTCATGTGTATGGGGGCATGAACCCCATACACATAGTGCAGTCTACTATAGGAAGAATGTGCCGGGGAATAGTACGTGTAGTCTTTAGCGGTGGGGTGTAATATTCTCCACACGTCCACTAGGGATAAGTCAGATAGAAGTGCTCGTATTTTGGTCAGGGAGGCCAGGGAGATTGAGTACTTACCAGTCGAGGCGTCGAGACGAGGTATCAAGGTGGCATTGAGATCACCTCCCAGGATCATGTTGGTTGTGCTGAATCGCTTCAGACGAGAGGTCACCAAGGAGAATAATTGCTGCTGATCCTGATTTGGAGAGTATATGTTAATTATAGTATAAATCATATTCATGTAGGACAATTTGAGAAAGACATATCTGCCTAACGGATCAATACAGGTGTCAAGGACATCTGGGGTGAATGAGGCGTGAAACGCAATAGAGACCCCTTTAGATTTTGCTGAGGGGTTGGTACTGTGAAACTAAGTGGGGTATTGTTTATAGAGAAATTGTGGAATCGTGTCCGACCTAAAGTGAGTTTCCTGCAGAAGAAGGATTTGGGTACGTAGTTTATGAAAATCATACAGTATTTGCTTTCTCTTCTCCAGGGTGTTAAGGCCCCTGCAATTTAACGAGGAGACTTTCAAGGAGGCTTGTACTGCCATGGGGGAAATAATTTAAGGGGTAGACAAAAGTTAACATAGGTGAGGCCCGCTGTCTCAAAGGAGAAGGTGGGGGGAATGAAGGGAGCAGTAGAGCGACATCTAGTGCTGAAAAGATAGAAGGAAAATATAAGAAGTGGCAAAGAAAGAAAGAAAAGCAGGATGAGAAAAAGAAAACCAAGGCCTTAATGGCCTCACTAATAACACTGTGGTCAACATATCAGCTAAGACCGCTATGGGCGCTGAAAACCCTAAGTAAGGGGGTCGCTGTCAGTGCACAGAGGGGCCCGCACACACCGGGCAACATCTATAAACTTTTTTCATGTACATAGCAGCTCAGGGCCCTGCATTGCTGCGTGTATTCTTAACATCTATAAGTGATTATCTGGAAGGACAAGTCCTATAAAGATACACTATAAACCGGACAGCATGCAGAGTCCTTTACTTCTAAATACAATGGAATGGTTTAGATTAAAACTTATTCATGTGTTAGAATGGCCCAATCAAAGTCCAGACCTAAATCCAATAGAGAATCTGTGGAAAGACTTGAAAATTGCTCTTCACAGATGCTCTCCATCCAATCTCACAGAGCTTGAGCTATTTTGCAAAGAAGAATGGGCAAAAATGTCACTCTCTAGATGTGCAAAGCTGGTAGAGACATACCCAAAAAGACTTGTAATTGCAGCGAAAGGCGGTTCCACAAAGTATTGACTCAGGGAGGCTGAATACAAATGCACGCCATGCTTTTCACATATTAATTTGTAAAAAAAAATTGAAAACCATTTATCATTTTTCTTCCACTTCACAATTATGTGCCACTTTGTGTTGGTCTATCACATAAAATCCCAATAAAATACATTTACGTTTTTGGTTGTAACATGACAAAATGTGGACAATTTCAAGGGGTATGAATTCTTTTTCAAGGCACTGTATATCCTCATGCATTGCTTTAGGAAGATATCTCCCCGTCTATGGTGGAATAAGAAATAATGATGCACTCCTGCAGTGTTGAATTTTGATCCAATCACTAAATAACAAGCTGGAACATGTTAGTAATTATCAGTAGAAGTAGTGCATCTGACAATTCCATACCACCTTTTCTGTAAAGGCTGCATTTTGAAATTAGAATCGGTGTTTGTGTAAGGCCTTTTCATAACCATTTTATGTAAGTAACTATATTGAGTTCCTAGGGAGGAGTTCTTGGTCAGCAGATGGGAGGATTGCTCATCCAACATAGATTCTCTACCATAAAGAGACCAGGAAGAGTCCCCCAACAAATATAGATCTCTGCTTGTTTATCATAAAAAGGAACTCTGTACGTCATGGTTCTATATAAATGTGTCTCTTTCACGGCAAAAAAAAAAAGACAGAGAGCAATTTCTAACTACAGTCTCTCTCACATTATTATGCCATCCCTCTGTGCTAAGAATAAATCAAGTCAGCTGACAACATTACCCTGGGCTGAGCTATTTTCTTCAATCTTCAAATTTGATTGACACTAACAGTACAGACTTTATATAAAGCAGTGGTTGTTAGCTTATGAGCTAATAAGGGCATCAAATGCAGCTCCTGACATCACCAAAGGGCCACACATAACGTACAATATACAATGCTTAAAGAGGAAGTAAACCTTCTTGTATAATTTGTACCTATAGGTAAGCCTAGAATAAGGCTTACCTATAGGTACTGTAAATATCTCCTAAACTTGCACTGTTTAGGAGATATATCATCAGCACATCCGCTCTGAAGGAACAGCTGACTGTGCCGTTTCTTCAGAAGTGTGTGCTTTGACCTGTGTCACCCGCACACATGTGCAGGAGTGACATCACACGGCTCCGGCCAGTCATACAGCCGGAGTCCGCGACCCCGGAAGGAAGACGGGGAAGATGGATGCGACCTCCAGCGGGGATGACACAGGATTTGTTTGCAGGTAAGTGTCACATAATGTGCTCGTATGCAATGCTTACTAGCACATTATGCGTTTACTTTGCAGGAAAGAAAAAAAAAAAGAATGAGAGTTTACTTCCTCTTTAAGAGGACTGTCAGAAACTGCAGACCTAATAAAGAAAATGAGCGTCAGAGAGTGTGGGCAGGCTACATTTTTGGCTGGGGATGGCAGCAGAAGACAAAAACACTGGGAACATGTTACATTAAGCTAGTAGAGATCAATGCTATTACCCTAATCAATGTTCCCACTACAGACTGCTGAGGTCTGAAGGCCACACATCATATACCAAAGGGCCGCAGGTTTGGCACCAGGGAAATAAAGAAAGGTTGTCAGAATTGGAAAAGCTCTGACTATTGAGACTTAAAGTAATATAACTGCTATATAACAAGCTTACTAAGGAAATATTTATACTGGGCAACTTGTTTAGCTTAACTTGCTTTGTCAGAGTCTTCCTGAGGTGAGGACAAATCCTGCTTGATAGCAGTGAATTTGCTTGCAACACAACATACACAAATCTTACACTTACATCATTCCTCTGTGTAGTGTTCTCCATCAACAGTACACAGTTCTGCCTGGTATCTTATTAGATAAACCCTTGTATCCCAGAAGACTGCAGTGTAGTGCTTGCCATCAGCTCATCCACAGGTTGATCATCTCATTTGACAAGTACTCAGATTCCGTAGACACAAGGGTCTTAGAACAACTGTAGTTGCTTTTCTAAAGACTGCACTTGTCTAGTGCTGCAAACTCTGCAGAATTAGCCCAGTGACTTATGCCTTGTACACACGAGCGGACCATCCGGCTTACAATCCGACCGTGTGTGGGCTTCATCGGACCTTCAGCGGACTGTTTGTGTCGAAAATCTGACGGACTTTAGATTTGGAACATGTTTCAAATCTTTACGTCGGAACTCCGCTGGACCCAGTTCCTATCGAGAAATCCGCTCGTCTGTATGCTAGTCCAACGGACGAAAACCGATGCTAGGGCAGCTATTTCCTACTGGCTATGAACTTCCTTATTTTAGTCCGGTCGTACGTCATCACGTATGAATCCCGCAGGCTTTGGTGTGATCGTGTGTAGGCAAGTCCGTTCAAAAGTCCGTCGGAAGTCCGTCCAAATTCCGTCGAAAGTCAGTCGGAAAGACTGTCGGACCTTTTGTTATGGAAATGATTTAAGAGCTACAATCGAGCTCAAGGTTATCTGCTGCTGTCTCTAATTTGAAAAGTGTAGATATGCATGCATATAAAAGTAAACACTCTGAGACACGCTCAGAATTGCTAACTCATTCCACTTCTGCTTTATTCAAGGCGGTGCTAATGTTTTATACACACAAATACGTCATTGCTATGTTAGTCTAATAGGTACATCTCATTGGTTAAGATAGAAAAGAAGATGGATAATTTTCATAACGAGGTTTGGCTCTCTTTGTTCTTATCTCCAGTTCCGCGTTCTTCTGTGTGTGGGATGCAGGGGGTACACGCCATCTTGAGAAAATATAGGAACAGAGCAAATCTGTATACTTATATAATGAGTAAGGAGAAAAGTATGTATGCACATAAGAAAATAGACATTTTCAGATTACTATTATTATCTACATCACATTCCTTCACAATCCCCCCTAAAATGACTATTTTCTCTTTTCTGTCCCTAATACTAAAGGTCCTACTTTTTAGCCTGGCCCTTCTCCTCAGCAACTCTTTTAGGCTGTATATAGAATTGGGCAGCAACTGTTCACTTCCCTCCTCGATACAGCTGGAGAGGTGCAGTCAGGCGCTATCTATCCCTATAACCCTATAGGATTGTGAGATTATGGACAGGGAGTGACTGTAGAGGAGTGAAGGGTTTGTCATCTTCCATCATAAGGAGGTCCTCTTCTTCTTGGTGGAGAAATGTAGGTGTGCTATTGTCTACAGCCTTGCTCATTAACTTTTTTACAAAAGGTAGAATACAGCATATAATCAGGGCTAAAAGGACCAGGATTATTAATACCGTTACCCGTATCTGGGCGAGCACCTTCTGCCACCCACTCATCCAGCTAAAATATTGGTCCCATGGGTCTGTGATACCTGAGTTCTTCTTCAACTCTAGTGACAGATCTTCTAATTTCTTTATAGCTAAAGTAACCTTACCATTTGGGCCAGTATTATCAGGAATGTATGTACAACAGGTTCCCGTTTTTTCCTATGATTTTACAAAACACCTCCTTTCCCAGCTAGCACCATGTCTAAGGCCATCCGGTCCTGGAATGTCATGTAGGAAGTGGGGGCTAACTGGTCAGCAATTCCCTGGAGGGCATTTTTTTAGTGTAATTTACAAATCTCTGTTGGTTATAATATGTGTAGTGTCAGGTCACCTAGAGGCTGGGTGACAGATGCACACCGTTGGGATCAGGAGTGCACCGCAAGGTAGTGGACCCTAGCACTGACTGCTGCGGATTGTACCTTGGGAGGTTCAGGAAGCAGGTCTACTGGATCACTGACACAGATCCCACTGGGAGCTAGAGCATAGATTCCCCAGGGCGCGGAGTCTAAGAGCCAGCAGGTGTTCACCAGAGCCTCTAGTGGTGAGGATGGACTGCGCTGCAGTCTGGCTCCAGGTCGCGGTCCCCAGGGTCTCACAGCTCACGCTCACGGTAGACTACAGGAGATGAAGAAGGAGGGAGCTGGCTGGAACATCAGGGTCACAGGCAAACAGGGATGGTCGGGAACAGGCCAAAGTCGGTAACAGGAATCAGATGTAGGAAACACAGCAAGTACACATAGAGGCTAACACACAGTGGTTGATCAGCACTGCTGGCTTGCAGTGCACAGGTTAATATAGGGTTCCCTGATAGGGCCTGGGGTGGGGTCATGCTTAGAGGGGAGGTTACAAAAGCAGTCAGGTGAGGGTCAGCTGGTCTCTAGAGATGAACACATGGAGACAGGTATGCTGATCGACAAACTCTATTGCATAACCATGACATGTAGTTAATTCAATCTACATTCTTGCTGACAGTTGTTATGGGGATCAAAGACTCAAAACCAGCTTTTACCTGATCCCTGCCTTTAAACTCATCAGGGACCCCCCTTGTAACCCCTATGACATGTATGTATACATGAGGATCAAAGCTTCCGGAGAGAGCTGCTCGCTTCCTCCTCTGACTGTGTGCTGGGTCAGTGTATGTATCAGGGGTATCTTTGGTTAGGATATGGGGCTTTCTATTTTCATCTTTTTTTGTCTAATGCACTCTGTGGTCGCCCAGTCTGGCCCTGTGTTCCAACCCACTGGCCCCCACAGAAACCACAACTCTGTCCCCAGTAACTGTCTGTGTGGCATACATATATGTCCTTACCGTCAGGGATATCACTGTACCAATGGCATCACCATGAAGGGTCAAACCGACAAGGTACTATGTCACAGTAATCTAAGGTAAAGGTGGTCACATGTGTACCTGAAGAGTTACACCAAAACGTAATTATGTTATCATTTTTGTGATGGCCACCTCCTGGGCCCCTCCCCCCTAGATCAAACAGAAAAAGGATATGCAGCACCCGAAAACATGCTCTCCTGCAGTGATAAGCGTGCATTCAGGTGTTCTTCCTGGCCAACTTGACTGAGGTGGCTGTGGTCAGCAAAACTTGGAATGGACCATCATATCTTGGTTCAAGGATCTCCAGACAGTAGTTGGTGTGTTCCTGTATCTAATTCAGGATCTGGAATGGAAGAAAACACCTGGACATGCATTCAGGTTAATTCTCGTGATAATGTGGTTACATAATTAGTCAACACATCAGACTGTAACTGTAACTGTTGTGGAAAGTAACAACCAAGTCTGGGAGCTGAACCAAACAAAATTTCATAAGGAGATAGGACATGTTTCCCCCGGAGCTGTGTCTGACACTGAACAGGGCAATGGGCCAACTCATGTTAGTCTATTGGGCCATCTTTAACATCCTGTTTTTAGTGTCCCATTCATCCTTTCTACCTTCCCGCTACTTTGAGGGTGGTATGGGATGTGTAGTGCCAACTAAACCCCCAGTGCTGCCTAAATCTCTTTAGTAAGGGTTTTTGTTAGGGCTGGTCCCTGATCTCTCAATATCACCTCTGGGACCCCAAATCTACATACTATCTCACTCAGTAGTTTCTTAGCTGTGGTCCTGGCAGTCATGACCACTTCCACTAGGGCGTATTCGAATCTGCCACTTCTTGGCACTTGAGAATGATCAATTTGCATCCTCTGGAATGGGGTATAGGGCTTTTGCCAGGTGCTTCTTCTGTGCTTCTTCTGTGCAGCCTGGGTTACATTTGGTGCAGATAATGCATGATCTGCAGAAGCTGTCGGTCAGTGGAGTAACTCTTGGTGCAACACTTGTTGATAAGAGAGTTCATAAAAGTCTTTGTCAAGTGGGCAGCTCCATGTGCCCATTGCACCACGGCTGGGTACATACTCCTGGGTAGACAAGGCTTCTTGTTGCACTCGAATAGTCCATTTCTGAGAGTTGCTCCTCTCCATTTCCAGCTTTCCTTCTTATCCGCACTTGTTGTTTCCTGTAGTTCTTTTAGATAAACTCTGTCCACTGGGAAAGTCTGTAAGGTAAGCACGGGGTGGTCTTCTTCTACCACCCTGCTGTCCACTTCCCGTGGACCACCAGCTGTCTGTTTGGCAGCTGAATTGACTAGATGATTGCCTTAAGCTTCCTTTGAGTTCAGTTTGCCGTGTGCTTTTACTCATAATAGTCACTTGGGTTGTGAGAAGCAAGGCATCAATCACGTTTTTACAGGTGTTCCTGCAGCCATCAGGAATCCTCTGTCCTAGATAACACCATAATCATGGGCAATGCTGAAAGCATATCTTGAGTCCATATGAATGTTGGCTCTTTTTCCCTCTGCCCATTTACGTGCTGTAGTAAGTGCTTACAGCTCTGCATCCTGTGTAGACATCACCGGTGGTAAGGCTTCAGCTTGTAGAACAGTGTTTTCAGTGGTGACCGCGTGTCCTGTGTGGTCATGGGGTGACGAGCCAAGACTCTACTCCTCCTCCTTTTCCCCCCTCGAGAAGTGGAAGAAGGGTGGTAGGGTTCAGTGCTTGACAACTTAATAGAGTAATGCTGTCTAGTAGGAGGGAACACAGGAGTCTCAAGTGTCTGGTAGTGGACAAGTGTTTCGGCTGGATCTTGGTTGAATATGGCAACAACGTCATGGGGAGCAAGCAGAACGAGGCAGTGTCCGAGGACCAAGTTCAAAGTTTTGTCAAGCAAGGCTTGTGTAGCAAATCCAGCTCACAGACACAATAGGCCTCCTCTTGCTACCGCATCCAGCAGACAGGAATAATATCCTATGGGGCGTAGGCTGATGCCATGTGATTGGGTGAGTACACCTGCAGCATGTCCCATGCGTTCGGATACAAAGAGCTTGAGCGTTTTGCCGTAGGCTGGGAGCCCTAGCGCCTGAGATGGCACACTTGAGGGCCTCAAACTTAGATATTTCTTCAGAAGACATCTGGAAGGGTCTGATTGCAGAGCATCAGTAGGAAGGCTTCTGGAATCCATGCTCTGCACTAGGAAATTAGTCCAAGGAAGGCATGAAGGGATTTCTGACCTTGTGGCAGTGGGGTGTCGTGTCCCATGGGACAAACAGTGTCCAAGGAAAATGACAGGTGTTGAGCACCACTGCAATTTGGGCTTTGAGACTTTGCAGCCCTGGTTGGCAAGATAGCACAACAGGCTTTCTGAGGTGACTTCAACAGGGGGTAAGTCAGCTACACAAAGGAGAAGGTCATCAACATGTTGGAAGAGAATCACTTCCGGGTGTTCCTCTTGTCATGTGTCAAGGATGATAGCCATAGCTTTTGCAAACTGGCTTGGAAAGTTCTGTGCCCCTTGTGGCACAACTGTTTAGGTATGTTGCCGTTTCTTTCCGTGGATGAATGCGAAAAGGTACCAGCAGGAGGGGTGAGGGTGGACACTGAAGAAAACGTTTGTAAGGTCCACCTCTGTGAGGTACTTTGCAGTCAAAGGCATCCACAGTAGGTACCTGGTTCTCTTTTTAGGATTCTCTTCTTGGGGTTATTGTGGTTTCCGGGGCAATGAAGCGCCCTCTTTTAGCTTGACTGAAACTGGTGGCACCTTTAAGTGACCGTTGTCTTCCGGTCCTGTGGACCATAGGCACGCAGGGATTCTGTCAAGTACTTCCTGCAGTATTGAACTTGAAGTTTTTGCTTCATTAAGTGTCATCAGGAGAGGCTGAGAACACAAAGCAGATGAGTCTTCTAAAGATAGGGGAGTATGTAACTTCACCCCCCCTTCAGGCGTGTCCTGATTGAGGCCTGTAGTCTGGACAACACATCAGCTCCTAGTAGATTCAAGGGACATGTAGAGGACACCACAAATTTGGCAAGCAAATCAGGAAGTGGACTGGAGCGGGGCACCCCATCCATTCCTACGCAGGAAACATCAATAGTGGAAAGGAAAGAATTATCAGGCAGGTCCACAGCCCTCAACACGCTTCTGGCTGTACCCGTAGAAAGGTGGTAGGTTTTCCTTGTATGGGTAACGTGACTTTTGCTAAGGGTCCCCCGGTTCCACTTGAGGACACTGCCATAAGGGGTGACACGGGTTTGCCCATTTCCTAGTGAGAGTTGGGGCGTGGTGGTGGTGGTTCATGTCCCCGTTGCCCTGCATAGGGTTCCCTGCCTCGTCTGGGACATCTTGGGGCTCTGCATTCTTTCTTTATGTGGCCCCGTTTCCCACAGTTGTAACAGGTGATCCTTTCCCTGGTATTGGGCAGTGGTGGTGGACGAGTGTAGGTGGGATCTTCGTCATGGGTTACCATGAGGGGCGTTGGTTTTTTACCTTTTTGATTTTCTATACCTCTGGCCACCAACAATAAATCAGACATTTTCATTGAATGGTATTCAGGGCGGGCCACCATCAGGCCTTTTCTGATATCCTCTCTGAGCCCTGAAACAAAAGCAGTTGATAACATGTGTGTGTGTGTGCCTTTATGAGTCTAGCATGATACTTCTTCACACACTACCCTTTATCTTGGGTAATATCTTGGATTGTGGTCTTCTGATCCGTCAACTTCTCCTTTGCCCAGTCGTGGAGTTGTGCACAGAACTCCACGCCTGAGGTGTAGGAAGTGGCACTTGTCAGGCAGGCATCATTGAAGGCCATCTGCATGACTGGCCAAAAGACATATCCTGCTTTGATTTGGCATAGGCTGATCAAGTCTCTCCAGGCAGCTGAGTAAGTTTCTTGTATCTGCACTATCCTGTGGTAGAAGGGAATTGGCTGCTTCTCTGGGTCAGGCAGACTTGTCACTAAGGCCGCTGCTTGTGATAGAGTAAAAGCGACATACATCACTGGTGCCCCTTCTGGTAACCGAGACTGTTGTTGGGGCAGGGGCTGACAAGAGGCACTGTTCTTTACGGTTGCCAGCATGTGTTTGAGATCCTCTCGGAACTGAGAGTCTGGAGCCGGATTGGGGGTTAAATCAGTGGGTGGCCTTGCTGCCTGCTGTCGGGCTTCCCACTCAGATGCTTCTTCATCATTAACATATCCAGCCTGGGAATGTGATGCTCCCGTATTGGGGAAGACAGGTGTGTGGTATGAACCATCTTGGTCTAAAACAGGGAGGGCTGGGTACAGGCTGTTTAAGCTTACTGGGTGTACCAAGATGGCCGCCGGCAGGAAGTGCACTGGACTGGGTAGAAAGTGAAGGCATGGGTGCACTAAGATGGCCGCCGGGCTGAGTTGTCACAGTGGGTTGTGCTTGGGTGGTGAGAAAGGAGTGGTTGTTAGACGGAGGGCAGTGCTGTCCCTCCCCTCCTTTGTTTAAAGTTCCAACATATCATCAGCTATACATACATAATACAATCGCCATCTTTCTTAACTTCCTTTATCCAATTTTCTTTATCACACAGGATTTTTCTCCCTGTTTCTTCAGCAACATAACTTTCGCCATTTCTTTCAACTTTGTTAACTATTTCAACATCTGCTTCTCTCCTTCTTTGAAAAATCACTTTCTTTTCTTTTTTAAAAGAGAAAAATCACTTTCTTTTCTTTTTTACAACCAAGGGGTTAATATTTTTCTCAGCGTTCTTATCAGCAAATTCTTTCGGTGGGGGCTCATACTGCGCTCCAAGTTGCTACTGTTTGCTATAACCCTGTAATGTACGGTTAATCTCAGAACAAGAACAAACACGTCAGGGGTAGTAGGGAGCAACGGCTTGTGACCCAACAGATCTTTCGGGTAGCCTCCTACTCTGACTTTCACCAGTCCCCACCCCCTCTCATGTATAGCAAACAATAAACCACAAATACAATCACGACAGGACATTACACCTGCCACTCTTCGAACTGCAAAATTTCAGCAGGCTAAAATAACCGCAAAGGCATACCACCCTGCAAAATAAACACGTTTATAGACGTTTGCTACAAGGGAAACAATCTCATGCCAGAGATGAGACTACCCATTCACACATGTAGCACTTCAGGCTGCAAAGCCAGCAGCTGAAATACCCCTCAAAGGTTCGTCGAACCTAGAGTAACAAGTCTATAACGTTTGCTACACGGGAAACAATCTCATGCCAGAGGCCGAAAGCTCATCTGGAGATGAGACTACCCATTCACACATGTAGCACCCTTAGACTGCTGAGTTTCGTAGCCCAAAGAATGGCAGACAGTGAACAAAAAATACAGTCAGCAGAAACCCATTGGCAGGTTCGTTAAAACAACCTCAGGCGAGGAAATACCTGCCTCTAAGACAGTCTCAGCATACCGACAGAATCCAGCCGTCAACCGAAAGATAAGAGAGTCGTACAGTGGTAAGAATATCAATCAAACTTACCGTACTGTTAGGGCTGCGCAAACCCCCTCTGTTATCAGTTTCAATTAACGCCCGAATGCTTGTCGCGGTATAACTTCGACCGTAGCCTGAGGTCCCGGGTTTCGGCACCATCTGTTATGGAAATGATTTAAGAGCTACAATCGAGCTCAAGGTTATCTGCTGCTGTCTCTAATTTGAAAAGTGTAGATATGCATGCATATAAAAGTAAACACTCTGAGACACGCTCAGAATTGCTAACTCATTCCACTTCTGCTTTATTCAAGGCGGTGCTAATGTTTTATACACACAAATACGTCATTGCTATGTTAGTCTAATAGGTACATCTCATTGGTTAAGATAGAAAAGAAGATGGATAATTTTCATAACGAGGTTTGGCTCTCTTTGTTCTTATCTCCAGTTCCGCGTTCTTCTGTGTGTGGGATGCAGGGGGTACACGCCATCTTGAGAAAATATAGGAACAGAGCAAATCTGTATACTTATATAATGAGTAAGGAGAAAAGTATGTATGCACATAAGAAAATAGACATTTTCAGATTACTATTATTATCTACATCACATTCCTTCACACTTTGTTGCCGAAAAGTCCGCCCGTGTGTACAGGGCATTAAGCTGATCAATAATATTGCTTCTCCCAGTGTGAAGACTAGGGATAGGGCTCAGGTTAGGAGCTACATTGAGTTCAAAGCAGATCTAATGGCTTTGCAGTTTGGTGAATGGTGATACTCTGAAATTATGGGGGAAAATTATGCACCTAAAATCATAATGCACCTCATAACTCCTTTGCCTGGCCAGATGGGTCTCTGAGAACCAGGAATCTGAAAGAATGGACAAGCTAGCCCCCTCACTATAAAAAGGTGTTTGTAGAAAGAAAGCCAACAAATCCATGTATGGAGAGATACTTTGCAATACAGTGATATACTGTAGAGTGCAGTGTGATGAGCTACCCTGGTGTAACCCACCGTGTTCACAGTTTCATAGACCTAAATGTCTTTGTGACTTTTTTTTTGTATCAACAAAAACTAAACAAATAGTGAGCTTTTGCTTTGGGTGGTTAATATTTTTGGGTTTCTATATACACTATATTAGCAAAAGTATTGGGATGCCTGCGTTTACACGCACATGAACATTAATGTCATCCCAGTCCTAGTTCGCAGGGTTCAATATTGAGTTGGCCCACCCTTTTCAGCTATAACAGCTTCAACTCTTCTGGGAAGGTTGTACATAAGGTATAGGTGTGTGTCTATGGGAATGTTTAGCCATTCTTCCAGAAGCGCATTTGTGTCTATAGATGCACACAGCCCAGCTAGGGAGCAAGCCCGCACGTCTGCCCCTAAAGCAAGCAGCTTGCTATAATGGCAGACACAGGAGTGGGATAGCCAAGAGCGCCGGCGAGGGCTGTTTGCACAGAGCAGGTGAGTATAACATGTTTATTATTTTAGAAAAAGAAAACCTTTACCTTTACAATTGCTTTAAGCAAGTTCATACAAATCATTTTCTCTAGTTGCAGCTTAACAAATCCAGGTATTGCAGCAAAAGCTATATTTTCTTTGCTCTGTTACAGATACGTATGATTGGAATTGTTCATTGTACATCAGACACTCTTCCTCTGTGTCTGGTTTCCATATCACGCTTATTATAAAATGAAAGGATCATTTTGCTCACTTGTAGTGTGCTATACAGCAAAGCTCCTGTTCTTTCTCTCACTCTCAATGCATCCAGCAGAGATCAGTAGGAACATCACCGGTGAAAATGTCAGAACGTTGGTCCAGCTGTCATCCTCAGAATGTATCCTGTATGATGTTTTCTTCTTTTTCAGAAACAGGAATCTTTCAAAATCATCAAACTTTCATTAAGTAGAATGAAAATAACTGACACAAAAAAGTTTGAAGAGACTGAAATATTTTTTTAAAGTTTTTTTTTTATAGTAAAACACATGACTATTCTTATTCTTTATGTTTTGAGGTACCAGCTTTATATTTTTAAAAGGTGGTTATCGATTGTCTAGTTTTTAACCTTTAAAACACCAGTATAAAATAATTGTTAGTGGAGTGCTGGACACCATTTAAAAAAATATTCTACAGGTATGCAGTGAGAGCAGCTCTGTGTAAAGCAGTGAACCCAGCAATGGTCACTGTATTAGTGATGCAAAAAAACTTGTCAAAAAGTGATAGCGCCAATGATGTTTAAAAGGGAAAGGTTATTTTTTTATTGCTAAGCCAAAAATAATGTTTCAGGGACTTATCATTTCCATGTATAAATAATAAAAAATACATTATTAAACCATAAAAAAACAAAGTGTCAACATGATACAAATTAAACCTATAGAGGCAATGTTATAAAAAGAGTTTTATTATAATAATATCAACAACAATAATAGCAGCAGTAATAATAACTAGTAATATAAATAGTTATTATTCCTAAACACATTAATATTACTATAATACCGTATATACTCAAGTGTAAGTCGAGATTTTCAGCCCTTTTTTTTCGGCTGAAAGTGCGCCCCTTGACTTATACTCGAGTCACCGCCGTCTGCCTACATGATCAGCGTGTCATGCAGACAGACGGTGGCCATTCCACTGTTCAAAAGCCACGCCTCCTCCTCGTCTGAGATAGGCAGAACACTCAATTTCCCAGCAGTCAGTGTACAGCCTATCACGGACATTCTCTCATCCTTGTCCGTGGTATGAGGGTGAGAGAATGTCCATGATAGGCTGATTGCTGGGAAATGGAGTGTTCTGCTTATCACAGACGAGTAGGAGGAGCGGCTTTTGAACAGTGGAATGGCTGCCGAAAGTTATTATCACACGCTGATCGGTGGATGCAGAGCGGCACACAGAGGATGCAGATCGCCACATGGAGGCTGCAGATCGGCACACGGAGGCATGCACAGGACACAGGTAGGCTGCACAGGACACAGGGACACATGCACAGGACACAGGTAAGCTGCACAGGACACAGGGCCACATGCACAGGACACAGGTAGGCTGCACAGGACACATGCACAGGACACAGGGACACATGCACAGGACACAGGTACACATGCACAGGACACAGGGAGGCATGCAGATGGGCATTGTTGACCCTCTTTTCCACTTACAGTAGCTGCTGCATTTCACTCTCGGCTTATACTTGGGTCAATAAGTTTTCCCAGTTTTTTGTGGTAAATTAGGGGCCTCGGCTTATATTCGGAATGACCTATACTCGAGTATATACTGTATTATTACATTCTTATTTACCCTTTGTTTTATAATTTTGCACCATGTTGACACTACATTTTTTTGAAGTATGAGCTTATTGTATAATTTATCATATGTACTTCACTTTCTAATGTCTGCTGACAAATGTTTATGTAGATATTACACCCTTTAGCCTTGATGAAAAGGGACTAATGAGCTCCCAAAACATTTTGGATATGCCTGTGATTCTTAATCAGGCGGAAAAAAAAATGAACTGGACCTTTCAAACATTGCTGGTGATCATTTTTTGACTGTCTTTTTACAGAATCAGCTCCATGGACACTTTGCACATTGTTTGTAAACAATGTCTAGTTTATTACTCAAGGCACTGCTATTGAAATACTCTATTTGGAGGAGTTGTAAAACAATAATTTTAGCAAAATGTTCTGTATACTATACTAAAGATCAGTTGCAGGCAATTAGTAAAATCAGTTAGTGGGCACTAATGCTACATATGGGCACTAATGCTACGCATTTCACAGCTGGATATGCTATTCAGGAGTCCAAAGTTTAACAGGATCTACAGTGGTACATAAAACATTGATTATATAATATAATTACAGTATAATATGATAGTTACGAGTATATATTTACACATACAGCAATCATTTACATTTTTATACCACTGATGTGTGTGACACCACAAGCCAAGTCATCAGCCTCTGATCCTCAGGGGCCATGCCCCCAGAGCCACTTCCTAATGCGATCACCCTCACAAGCGAGGCCACTGCAGCATACAAGGGGCCAAAACCACCAGCACCCAAGTTCCCAGTTTGAGATGGTGCCCAAAATCTAGACATATATATATATCAAAATATAGTAAATAGTAAAGTAAAATATTGTTATACACATATGTATATATATATATATATACAATATTTTACTTTTGTATCAGAATAATTTCCCGATTTATAACAGTGATGATAATATCTACTGTATATCTAGTAATCTATAGGAAGAAAACAAAAAATATTCAGACACTAAACTGAACAGTCCATCACTACACCAAAGGTGTAGGGGAGATTTACTAAAACTGGTGCACACAGAATCCAGTGCAACTGTGCATAGTAACCAATCAAACGTTCTAACTTCATCTTTGACAATAAAACCTAGAAGCTGATTGGTTACTGTACAAAGTTGCACCAGATTCTGTGTGCACCAGTTTTAGTAATTCTTACCCAATGTGTCAAAATAACCCATTAAATTCATCCGTTACAGAGAGCCATGGATAAAATACATAAATAATGTCCCAAAGATAACTAACAAAATACCAAAATATATCCCCACAGTAGGTGGACTGCATACATGAGCAAGCCCAAGATAGTAAAAAAAAGTGCAAGATGCTTCAAACATAAAAGTCCCCACCAAACACCAAAATATATCCCCAAAATAAATACAATAAAGTACAATGTAAGCAGGGGCGGCCCGTCCATTAGGGGTGCCCGTGCGCCGCCCCCTACCCTCGCCACCCCCCTATATGCATAATGGATAGATTTGTGCATTGCATGAATCTATCCACGGCCCCTTTCAGGTCACCGGGCATATTAATTACAGTGGTCAGGGTTTTTTTTTTAAGCACTGATTAGAGCCATAGGCTCTAATAGGCTTCAAAATAGGGTGGATTCAGAACGCAGAGCATTACGTCTGGAGCCCACCCAGGTATGTTGCAACAGCAAATGCAAATTCGCTCTTGCAACACTAATCCTCCTCCTGGCCAATCCGGAAGCAGGTATAAAACCTGTTTCCCGATTGGCCAAAACATCTGGCAATCCTATTGGATGCCTAACGCAGGGAGGAGGAGAGAGTAGGCACCGCGGAAGCAGCTCCAGGAGAGGACACCGGAGCAGCTTCCCCCGAGCCTGCCACGCTTTCACCGCCTGGGGGGGTGGGGTAGTGCCGCCCCCCCACCGAAAAAAACCTTCACTTTTGGTTCTGGTGTCATCAAAGTCTGCCTCAACAAGGCCACAAGATCTGGGACATCTGTGATAAAAGGAATGTCGATCATTTACCTCCACGTTGCCTGTACGATTGTTCCATGGAACTGCCCCCAGGTGCAGGAATATCTTTTGGTCTCCTTTTCAATCTGTCAGAACCTGAATTTCAAAGTGCTCAGGGAGTGGCTTGATGAGAATTTAAAGAAGGGCTTTATCAGCCACTCAATTGAAAATAAGAACTTCTCCCTGCCCCCGTGCATTAATTACAGGGATTTAAATACAATCACTTTAAAAACTGTTATCCACTTCCCTTAATCTCTGAAATGTTGGAAAGACTCCTTTTTGCCAAAGTCTTTACTAAATAAGTGTAGCTCTACCCCCTAAGGAGCTGCTGAGTTTTTGGGTCCCCCTATTCCTGCACAACCAGGCAACCCTTATTTTCCAACTTGCAATAACCAGCCCTCGCGCTTGTTTTTGTTGTTTCAATTAGGGTAAACAACTTGGATAGGGTCTAGGGGTATGTGGGAGGACAAAACTTCCTATTTTTGTACAAAAAAACACAAAGATGGATTCTGGACTTTCTGCTTCCTCTGAAGTGAGTTCTGTCTCTTAACAGAACCTCTTCAGACCCCAGCTAGAAACTGCTCATCCATCTGGCTGTCTCAAAGAGTTTCCCAGAGTGAGGGATTCCAGAACAGACTTGTTTTTCAGCACTGTTCCGGGGAGAACTGGTTGGATATGGCACCTAGCAGCCCTTTGCATTGTAGGCCCTGTGGGTGTAGAGGCACTCACAGTGTCCTTGTCCTGCAGTTGTAGGTGAAACTGCTTTTAGGCCTTTCACTGGGCTAGTTTCTTCCCATGGTTATACAGGCTGTACTTCCTCGGTGGACTGCAGGGCAGTGGAGATCCATATTTCAGCTTACTTATTCCAACCTCCAACCATTGGCTTGTTCCTCGACTACGCTTCTGCTTGATCCCAATCTGCAAACACATGGTACTGACCTTTGGGTTGTTTACTGACCTTTGGGTTGTTTTCTGACTACGCTCCTGCTTGATCTCTACCTGCTACCTCTGTTACCAGACCCTGGCTTGCTCACATCCTGGTGAGGAGATGCTGAGGACCGAGACCTGGCATTAGCACACAGTGAAACCCATTTCCACTATCAGGAAGACATGTTAGTGTTTAGACCTTGCATCTCGAGTGAGCCTGTGTCATCTGTCAGGATGGACTGCTTGTGTATTTATCCTGCTGCCCAGTGTGAACCTAAGGAGGATTTCTGAGGGGTTACTGCAGGCAACAGAGAAGGAGAGGTAAACTTCAATGGGTTAAAGGCGGAGTAGGTGCAGTGAATGGAAACAGGGTACTGACAAATAGTAGCAGGGTATACTGGGCTGTGACTGTGGTTGGTGTGGGTGAAGGAGAGGGAGATACTTGAGAAGGCAGGTGTCTAGCAGCAGGAGTGGGTTGGTGCAAGCTGACTGAGACTGAGCGCATCTGACTAGGCTTGTAATTGTGGTTTAACAAAATTCAGTTTACACTCTGCTTGTTTGACTAGAGACTGCTCTGCGTTAATACAATCCACTAGCACCCGTTGGGAACATGTTGAATGGTGCTTAAAGAAATAAGCCGAGTCACCCTTCAATACCCATACCAGCGATTCCACCTGAGCCATACTAAAGGGAGGAGAAAAGTCATCACTGCCTTTAGGAATATTGGACAAAGTCAACTCTGCACAGACTTCAATCAATGGCTGAACATCACCAAACAGCATCCTACCCTGATCAATTAGGGAATGAGCAAGACGACTGCATTCTAACAGCTGATCTCTGGCCCACTTATTCAATATTTGGCGGTAATATTCCTTTTCCTCTGTCTCTAGCAAAGTATAGTATACAACTAGTATACAACCTCATCAGGATGCATCTTGCAACAAACAACAGCAGAGTCAAATGGCTTCCCTGTGCAGCCACTTCTGGTCAGTACTGGCCTTGGTGTTATGTTAGAAACAGGTGTGACCAGAAATGTGTGGACTTCCACAGAAAATACCAGGCACAAGTAAAAAGTAAAATAATGTAATTTATTAAGAATAAGTGGATAACTTAAACATAAATGCACCTCCAATATACCAGAACTGTATAAATCAAACCAGGGAATCTAATAAGTGAGTGAACACACAATGAACAACTGCCCAAACCAAGTATATACAGATAGCAGGATATGAGAAGTGTAGTCGGAGTTAGAGCCAGGGTCATACATGGGAGATCAGGCAGAGGGAGCTGGGAGCAAGCAAGGACTTGGAGAGGGTAAGCAGGTGAAGGAACAAGCAGGCAAGTAGTGCCCCTGGACGATGTCATTTGTGATGAAATGCGTAGGAGGAGCGACATGCTGCAAGTTTGAGCCAGCCGGCTTGTTTTACATGCTCTATTTTATCTGCATAATTGCAAGTGCAATACAAATTGTTTTAACTAATAAAACACCCAAAGATTTTATGCTATTGGAGCTTTTTATTTCTTCATGGGGACCCTGCGTCATTGTTCTCTATATGAGTGATGGAAGCTTATGAAAACGCTGTGGCTGTAACTGTTGCTGTGTCCATTAAAGACCCTGTCTGGGTATTGAGCCAAAAGCACTTGTGATCTCCCGTAATAGGAGATCATAGGGAGTTGGTAAGTGGCAGTGAATCTAGTGGTGGAAATCATTTTCTTTCTTTCACATCATGCTTCCTTGGGTGTAATATTCGATATTGCCACGCTGATGTCACTACATTGGATGGACTTTATTTGTTGTAATTTATAACTTATTCCATTCATATTTTTAGATGATTAGCGCAACTTATTATTTGAAAAAGTAAGGAATCAGGCTGCAGGGTCAGAGTTCGGGATCAGGATGCAGGAATGCAGGTCAGGGGCACATGGAACAAATATCAAGGCAAAAAGAAAAAAGCATAGGCAGGTCTTAAATACACTTCCTGCAATGAGCATTAGGTTATGCCTGAAAACCATGAGCTTCTGGCTGCTGAGAGACAACCGCTGATGGACACTGAAACTGCTGCCTATAGGTTTGGGAGCCACAATGCCACCAGCAGGTGAACCCTTTCCTGACAACAACTCAATTATCTGTGATTCTAGTACAGTAAATGTGATCACCCCAAGATTGTAGTTGGGTGTCATTCACACATGGGATGGACGGGTGATTGTTTTGGGCAGGGGGCAGCAGGGGTGGTTGTTTTGTGCTATGTATGTAATTTAATACTAATAAAGCTCGAAATCTGGATACCAAAGGGGTGGCATTGATGCCTTAACCCCATGTAATCTATAAACAATAAACTCAGCCCAAATTATACGTCTGATGCTCCCAACCACAACCCAATTGTGGTTTTGGCCCCTTGTATACTCCAGTGGTATCGTATGTGGGGGTGATCATGGTAGGCTGTGACTCTGGAGACATAGTCCCTGAGGATTGGAGGCTAGTGGCTTGGCTTGTGGTGTGTGTGTGGTAAGGAAATGTAAATGATTGCTATGTGTGTAATTTAATACTAATAAAGCTGGAAATCTGGATACCAAATGGGTGGCATTGATGCCTAAACCCTATGTAATCCATAAACAATAAACTCAGCCCAAATTATACGTTTGATGCTCCTAACCACAACCCAATTATCTGTGGTCCTAGTACAGTAAATGTGATAACCCCAAGATTGTAGTTGGGTGTCATTCCCACATGGGATGAGTGGGTGGTTGTTTTTGGCAGAGAAGCATGCACCCCCCCATTAAGATGGACACCGCCAGTGGGCAAAGCGGGTGATTGGTTTAGCTGGTGGGGGTAATTACTGAAACCGATCTTCTTTGTGGCTCCCCCTGTAGCAGCTGAAAAATGCCATCTCCTCTTCCCTCCCGCCGGCTTTCAGCTGCAGCAGGGAGAGAAGATTGGTTCCAGTAATTTCCCCCAGCAGGTGGGGATTGCCATATGTTCCCTGCCCGATGTGTCCTATCTCCTTTCCAGACTTACTTCCAGGTAACACCCACACCAGAAGTGATGTCATGTGTGCCATTTTGGCTCTATATGCACACACTGGTGGGAGTATATTATGGAAGACTGGGGCCTTGTATCTATTGTAAGGATATAGTTTGATGTTTGGTGAGAACATTTATGTTTGGAACATCTTGCCCTTTTCTTACTATTTTGGACTTGCTCATGTATGTAGTCCACCTAAGGTGGGAATATATTTTGGTGTTCTGTTAGTTGGCATAACAGTCCCTATGGCTTATCTTTGGGATGTCATTTATGTACTTCATGTTTTCCATGACTCCCTGTAATAGAAGAATTTAATGGGTTATTTTTTGTGTTTTCTTCATAGAAAATTGGGTATAGATATTACCATCACTGTTATAGATCTGAACAGGAGAGAAAGAAACTAGAATGAGCAGGTGCAGATAGACATGAAATTGACTCTCACAGTGATGCTGACAGCAGTGTGCAGCATCACAGGTCATCTACATGACATGTTTCCTCCTGAGTCACAGTGACAGTCTCACTCAATGCCAGGTGGTCCCTTTGGTCCACTCTAGTCCAAACAGCACTGACAGTCCCGCTCCCATCTTGCCTTGCTCCCATCCCTTAGACTTGCACAGGAGGCTCTGGCCGCTCCGCTTGGCTCCCTTGCACCATGACATCACATGAAACGCTCAGGCACAACCTCTGCCTGACCCGCTCCCTGCCGGCGCCACCCAAAAACACTGCAGCAGGCACTCGGATGGTCTCAGCTGGCTCCGGACCAGAACTGTGCATGTGCAGTTCCATGTCGAGCGTCACAGCCATATTTTTATTGGCAACCTTTTCCTATCACTGGCATTTACTGGCAGGAGAAAAATGCCCATTTTTTACTGTCTGTCAGTAAAAATACTGACGGTTGGCAACCCTGTCATGCACAAACACTGTACCTCAGTCCCTTTCCTGCAGCTCCCTGATTCTCTGTCTCTCAGGCTCGGGCCTCTGTCTGTCCTGTCCCAGACAGCACCATACAAGCACGCACACCTCTTTGGCTGCTCCTTTGCAACCACACACTGATTTCTCAGAAGGGTGGAGCTCAGAACCCTAGTTCTGATTACCCTATGAACCCAGCACACACCTGCACCGTCAGTGTGCTCAAAAACCTGTTCTAGATTGCCTTTCTGCACATGTGACTGGGACTTACACTGCAACACTACATACTGTAAACACATAACAGATCATTGCTCACAACCCATTACTTTTGCCGTTTTGTCAGAAATCCATAATTTCTCTGTTTCTATTGTGGCACAGCTTTCCAACTTTTTTGTTTCCTGCATGTAATTTGTTGGCATTGGATGTATGTGTAGCTCTCACCCCCTCAGGGGCCACTGAGAATATGCCTGTGTTTTCCTTGCTAGTACAGAGGTTGCCAGTCACAAGCACAGTTTCATTCACACAGACAATACAAGCTCAGTCTAGGGGATATCCTTTTTAAAATTTATTGCTGAGTATTTTTGAAACAGGAGAGGAGTTCAGGATACTCCAGAATGATCAATGATCAACTTCTAGCATAAATCCTATGTATAGGCACACAGAAAAGTGACACAGTAAGTATTACTGACAATGTCCCAGGAGCTGACTGCCACCCAGCTTCCATGGGTAGTTAGTCAGTCAGGGAGACTGAATCCAGCAAAAATCATTAATAATCTTCTCCAGGCCTTCTGCTGGGTCCAGACTGCAATCTTTGAGGCAGCAGCACCAGGAGAACTGTAACCCTCCTAGCAGAGGAAAAACACTCTGGAAAGGCCTCCCAAACATTTATCCCCTCTCCAGCCACTTTCTGGATGCCTCTTTCCAGGGATTACTGGGGGCATGATAAATATTTATACTGGAGATTTGACTCTTTCTGCCCTATATTCTGTAAACTTTTCTCTGAAGCATTTGGGAGGAATCAAACACTGAGCTAGGAACCTTGACCAGATAAAAACAATAGATTACTGCTCCATTGACTGTAATGAAACCAAAACTAAATTTAGCCTAGCAGCCTAACTAGAGAAGGGCGCTTCATACAGTACAAGTTTTAGCCTTGCTGACCCACCACACCACTTCCTTCTAGGGAAAGGGGTTACAGAACACTGAGAGTGGGCTACAATCGGCTTTAAAGGGTATGTAAACTTTAACAATGAGCTTTGCATTTCCATTAGAAGAATTTGTTTCTGTTTCAATCGTTTTTATTAAGTTTTTCTTCCCAAGATATAAAAGAAATACAAAATATAGCAACAACAGTAGTATGCTAATGTAACATACACAGGAGCACTGGTACATATAAGGCAACAAGAAACAAAGTTGAACTGCCATTATTTTGATTAAAAGTCCAGGTAGTTATTGTGGGCCACTCACAGCAGTTCCATGATGTGAAGGACCATGATTGGAAGGAAAACAGCCCAGATAGCAAGGATAACTTGCCACAAATTTGTGGCAGTGTTAAATTTTAAGTCTCGGTAACTTGCTGGATATTTTCACTGGTAAGTTGTACACTTGCAGAACACTTGAAGCACAAGTTCTAGTTGACATTTTTCCAATTTGTAGCAAATTTGCGTGGCAAGTCTCTAGCAAAGAATGTTGATCCGGAGTCATGCAATGCGGACTTGCTGCAATTGTGCTATACGCTTCTGAAGTCTGGCAAGTCTAGCAATAGCTTAGCAAGTCATTTTCAAACTTGCAGCACAATTGCTCGCTATGTGGGAGTGCCTTTTCAAGTAGGAAACATAAAATCCCTTAAAACCTGGGACATCATAAATACTGAACAGCAACGAAAACTCTATATAACAATAGTACTTCCATCTTATAACCAGTACCCTCTCAAGGCCAGGTCCAAACATCTGTTTGACCAGGTATTTGGGTCCAGGGACTCCTCTACCAATACCAGGAGGGCCATATAGATATACAAAGAATTTGAGAAATCAAAGAGAAGAGTGGTATTGGAGGAGTATAGAAGAGAGAATAGTAGGTATAAAAAGAAGAGAAAGAAAAGGAAGACGGTGGTTCCGCCCCGGGGTTCAGGCTCTCTCCAATCTGGGGGTCAACTCAGCGTGTCCAGTACCAGCAAATAACTAAGCCAGGGTGACCAGGATTTTTCCAAATGTGATTGCTTGTCCCGTATGGAAGAATTTTTTTTATATCTGTTTGATAAGTTAAAAAAATACAAATCTGGTCATGACAGAAATCTTGTGAGTTGATAACTTCCTATGCTTTGTGCCTGTGTTGCACTCTTCTCAGTTAGCATTATTCTTATCTAACACTGAGGACTACATAACCAAGCCCCTTTTATGTTGTGAAGCATACAAGAATGTAAAAGGGGGTCAGAGTACCTTTTAGGGTGGACTCTGCCCTGTTTATACTCATTTTGGGCTGGACTTCATTTCCACTTGTAGACTATATAAAGCAGGGGTGGAGCTGCTAGAGGGTGGTATATGGGAAAAGGAGAACTATGGAGAGCTCCAGTAGGTGGTGGTAAGCAGCCATGTGTTTTCCCCTCAGTGGGTTCTAGCAGAACCATGGAGAGCACCAGTAGGTGGTGGTAAGCAGCAGTGAGTTCTGTGAGAGTAGACTAATGCAAGATCCCAGACCACTGGTGAATAAATCTTTAATTGCATGAAAATGTGATGTTGAGGACAATTATGCCATTATTTGGATCCTGTGTTATCGGTTGCCTTTTAATAAAGTATTAAGAAAAGCAAATACCCTGACTGGGCATTTTAGTTAGCTGGGTTAAGTGGGACACTGTACATGGTGTGTGGGTTTCTTATTCCCTTGTGGGCTTTATACACAGCAAGTTTAGGGGTCTGTTATCTTTTATTCTGGCCTGACTTCATTAGACAGAGCTATAAATCCTCTGCTGCTCAGGAAAGTAAGTGAGGAAGATTTATCTAGGTAGTAAAGTGCCTAATGTGTCTCCTTACCTATGCAGGTGAACTGGCTCAGCTATCCGTGTACTATCAGGTTGTGATGCGATTGGGCCATGTGGTTGTGTTAAACTTGGAAGGCCCTGCATTCTTAAGATAATAAGTACCCTAGATGCAAAAAAAGGGGTAGTCCAAGCTCATGACCCATGTACTACAGCAGTCCCCCAGCATGTGAACTAACTTATCAACAGCCACTAGAGGGGGGCCTACAAGAGGGGTTCCATACTCCTATCTTATTTCTGTTGTCCTTACACAGTAGGGTGAGCGAGCATTTTCATCACGGACCTTAAGTGTTAAATATGTTACTACCAGAATCACCAAGTAAAAAAAAAAGGGACAAAAGTTTAAAAAAGGAAAACTATTGCAGCCACCACATCTATATAAAATATATACAATTTTAGTTTTTTGGTATAGATACACTTTAATGACAAGTGAACAATGATAGATCACATTTTTCTACCCTGAAGGGTTACTTTAAAATCTTTATTATACCTTTGCTATACTTACTGTATGATTTTGTAACACTTATTCTATAAGAAAAGCATTACGGATATGTGGCAAAGCTTGTCAGTAGCAAGCAGACAGCCATTAACAATAACCTGCAGATAAAATGAGTTCTTTATATACTGGAAAGAACTGTGAGCTTCATTTGTTAATAAGTATAGTGATGACTAGCATAGAGGAGTATTGCTGGGTGAGAATTCTTTGAGAGAATCTTCATGATCTCATTTACTTCAATGATGCCACTTTTTTTCTAGCCCTGAAGAATATTTGAGCCTAATTAAAATATTTAGCCTCAAACTGTTGGCTTTGAACTTTTAACAGTTCAATCAAAATTCATGTAGATTTTGTTATATCATGACAGATTTAGACACTTTATATGATCCTAATTTTGCCATCCCTCTAGCTGTGCAGAAGTTACTAAACAATGAAAAAATACCTGCGCATTTATCGCATCCACTATTTTTAAATCTGCTTCACTAATTAGGACAGTGGCTGCAAAAATCCCACCTTGCTATTTTAAAAAAGGATTTTTTTGATGGTCAGAATGATTTTGTATCCTATAAACTGTATCTGCTGCAGTAAAGAGAGACTAGAACACATAGAGGTGTATTTATTAAAAAACATTAAATGGCTGTTCATCCATTAAACCTGCATGTAAATTCATTCTCTGCAAATGGGGCAAAATCTAATGTTCTCCATCTATATTGTCTGCATTTCGAATGCGTGAATGTAGAAAATACTAAATCATGGTCACTAGATGGCAGTGAGGTGCACTTATTTACTAATATACTTTTATATATACCAATATATATAAAATATAAAATATACTGTATAGAATAGTAGGATATTATACTATTGTATTTACTACTGTGTTTCCCCGAAAATAAGACTGGGTCTTATATAAATTTTGGCTACAAAAGACACATTAGGGCTCATTTTCAGGGAATGTCTTATTTACCTGCCAGTTCCTGTGTCCTCCTGCCTTCTCTCCCCCTCTCCTCCTTCCTCCCTGCCTGTCAGCTCAGAAGTCTGTAGCATTAGCACTAAGAAATCCTGTAATCCGCTCTGGTACAGGATTATATAACGTGCAATGTGTGTGTTTGTGTAAAATTATTGTGCAAAATACCTTATTTACAGTGCCGCTGGGGACTCACGTGACCCACCGGAGCTCTCTTCCCTGCTCTGAGCATTGCAGAGGGAGGGGCCGAGATCCACCTCAGCCTGAAGGAGAGGAGGAGATCAGTGGGAGGTCACGTGAGCACCCAACGGCGCTGTAAATAAAGTATTTCGCACAATAATTTTACACAAACACACACACTGCACATTATATAATCCTGTAACAGAGCAGATTACAGGATTTCTTATGACTTTACAACCACTTTAACTATGGCTTATTTTTGGCCTAGGGCTTACATTGCAAGCATCCTGAAAAATATGATGACTATTATATAAAGTAAGTATGCTCCTCAGAGTCATCTAGTGCCCATAGCCTGAAACATGCTCCATTTGCACTCATTGAATTTACATGCATTTTCAATGGACAAACAGCTATGCTAACTTTTTTTAAATACACTCCATACAGTACATTTTGGGTATCTTGTGAGGTGCCAATGTATCCTGCTACAGTGTGGGAAAATATAGCTTTATTCTTCAAAGAGAAAAAAACTTTAATGCATTCATAATGTAAGAAAATGTTTACCTGTGAATTTTTAACCTGTGTAATTCTTTCCCAATGTTTGCAATAACTAAATCTCTAGTCTACGCTGTGGTAAGGAGGTGGCTGCTGGCAAAAAAAGGAATGATATACACATCCAAGGAAAACTGTGAAAATATATGCAATGCCAAAACAATGTAAATAACATATAAAGTGTACCCTGAAACCAAGGGAAGTTATTCCAAAATTCAATGAAAATTATAAGAGTTCCTTTGTGCCAATATACATATAAAAGTTCACCCAAGTCCTTTTGATCAAAGTTTGTTTAACTGTCTGTAAAACATGAATCTTCCACGGCTCAATCCATCTTAGTGCCAAATCCTTCAGTGTATACAGTACTGTGCAAAAGTTTTAGGGAGGTGTGAATGCTTTCAGAAAGAGACGTGTTAATAGTTTATTTTTATCAATTACCAAAATGGAAAGTCAATGAACAGAAGAGAAATCCAAATCAGGTCAATATTTGATGTGACCACCCTTTGCCTTCAAAACAGCATCAGTTCTGCTAGGTACACTTGCATAGTTGCCAACAGTCCCAAATTTCCCGGGACAATCCCAGTATTTAGACCCTTTTCCCGGTCTTACCGTGTCCTGGGAAATTTCACGGAAAATTGGCATTTTCCCGATTTATCGCCAGAGCAGCCGCTGGAGGTCCGGCACTGGTGACTTTGTCTCCGCTGCCATTTTACAGAAGACCAGCTCTCGTGAGGAAGAAACAAGAAGTGAAGCCCGGGTGGCAATGATAGTGGCTGCCAATAGAAATGGAGCTGCTCCATTTCTATTGGCAGCTGCTTTCATTGCCACCCAGGGTCTGCCTCTTGTGTCTTTCCACCTGTGTCCTTCCACCTCCGCGAGATCTGGTCTTCTGTAAATGGTGCAGAGACCAAATCACCAATACAGAGCAGTATGGACTATCTACATCTGTGGTGACAAAGTGACAAGCTGCATCTGTGGTGACAAAGTGACAAGCTGCATCTGTGGTGACAAAGTGACAAGTGAGCACTGCATCTGTGGTGACAAAGTGACAAGCTGTATCTGTGGTGACAAGTGACACGTTGTATCTGTGGTGATAAGTGACACAAAGTGCATCTGTGGTAACAAGTGACACCTGTATCTGTGGTGACAAGTGACAAGCTGTATCTGTGGTAATAAGTGACACAAAGTGCATCTGTGGTAACAAGTGACACCTGTATCTGTGGTGACAAGTGACAAGGTGTGGTGACAAGTGACACGCTGTATCTGTATTTGGGGTGTTCGCGGCAAATTCGAAAGCCACGGAACACCCTTTAAAAGTCTATGGGAGAAATCAAAAGTGCTAATGTTAAAGGCTTATGCATGGTTTTTTCGGGAGCAGTGATTTTAATAATGCTTAAAGTGAAACAATAAAAGTGTAATATTCCTTTAAATTTTGTACCTGGTGGGTGTCTATAGTATGCCTGTAAAGGGGTGCATGTTTCCCGTGTTTAGAACAGTCTGACAGCAAAATGACATTTCAAAGGAAAAAAAGTCATTTAAAACTACTCGCGGCTATTAATGAATTGCCGGTCCGACACTACACATAAAAGTTCATTGATAAAAATGGCATAGGAATTCCCCACAGGGGAACCCCGAACCAAAATTTAAAAAAAAATGATGTGGGGGTCCCCCTAAATTCCATACCAGGCCCTTCAGGTCTGGCATGGATATTAAGGGGGACCCTGGCCAAAATAAAAAAAAATGGCGTGGGGTCCCCCTCAAAATCTATACCAGACCCTTTAGGTCTGGTATGGATTTTAAGGGGAACCCTGCGACAAAATTTTTTAAAAAATGGCATGGGGTCCCCCCAAAAACCGAGCACGTAACCTGGCAGGCCGCAGGAAAAGAGGGGGGACGAGAGAGCCCCCAGATCCTGGCCCTCCCCCCTGTGTGAAATGGTAAGGGGGTACAAAAGTACCCCTACCATTTCACAAAAAAACTCAAAAATGTTAAAAATTGCTTCTTCTTACTTCCATCTTCCTTCTTCTATCTTCTATCTTCCTCCGGTTTCTTCCTCCATCTTCTTCTTCTTCTGGTTCTTCTGGTTCTTCCTCCGGTGTTCTCATCCGGCATCTTCCTCCGCGGCATCTGCGTCTTCTTCCCTTCTTCTCCTCGGGCCGCTCTGCATCCATGATGGCATGGAGGGAGGCTCCTGCTGTGTGACGCTTCTCCTCTTCTGGCGGTTCTTAAATAACGGGGGCGGGGCCAGTCGGTGACCCCGCCCCCTCTGAGGTTACGTAAACCCGCCCCCTTCTGACGACACGGGAAATGCCACAGGGAAGTCCCTGTCAAGTCCCCGTGCGTCAGAGGGAGGCGGGGTCACCGGGTGGCTCCACCCCTCGTTATTTAAGAACCGTCAGAAGAGGAGAAGCATCACACAGCGGGCAGCAGACAGAGCCTGATGAAGGGGCACGGCTGTCACGTCATCGCAGCCCGTACGCCCGGATAACGCGTCGCTTGCCAGTGACGTCATTTTTCCTTGCCCATCTTCCATCTGCGCTCCGAGCCTCGTTTTGGATTTTTATCGGTATTGCAGCCGGCTTTAACATCTCAAGCAATATCCCTCCACACGCAGGCAGAGCAGCCAGTAGACAAGGTTTCTGACCGACCTGATGACACCTCCCTTGATGGATACTCCACATATATATGCCTTTTTATGATCTTCCAAACATGAGTGTGATTGACACAAGATTATTCAATAGACTGTTTTTTAAAGTCTACACCCAGAGGCGCCTCTCTCTCTTTTGTGTTTCTCCTCAGGATTTGGAACCCAGTTTCAGTTCCCATTTAAGGCAGCCCTACATGTGGACTCTCTGTCCTGGTTTGGACTTTCCTGTATATACGTGGTTTTTTATTATACATATATATATACATTTATCATCATGACCGTCCTGTGCCATTGTTTTGGAATATTTTATTACCTGAGATGGTTTTTATAATAATAATTTTTATAGTTTTTATGTTTACAGTAATTGACTTGTTCCTTTTTATTTAACGTATGGAATAAGGGTTGTTTTACTGCTCTTTTTCAGTTTTTGCGCCTACACTTGCATACAGTTTTAAGCCTCCTACACAGCTGTTTTCGTTTCAGTCAATGACTGTTTCAACCTACATATGAAATTGATGATCATTTGCCCCCTACTTGATATCATTGGTTAATCATACAGCTGACTCTAATCCTACAAAATCCCTCGCTTTGTGCAAGTGTACAAAGTGTGCAAGTGTAAGGATTGATGTTGGTTTGAAGCCAAAAGGGTATTCACACCAAATATTGATTTTATTTAAATTATTCTTCTGATCACTCACTTTGCATTTTTTAAATTGACAAAAACAAAGATTTAAAACATATATACGGTACTTTTGAAAGCATTCTTACTTTACAGAATTTCTTCACACCTACCTAAAAGTTGCCCAGTTTTGTATATCACCAAACACCACCACCCCATGGAATGGACACCCACCAGAAATGGATGCTACACTAAGCAGAGCAAACACAGCATATCCTTTCAGGAAAGGGTCATCCCAAAAAACTTCTCACAGTCATTTCCTCCTTTCAGTGCCAGGAATCCATCAAGGCTGTGGCAATTTAGTCGTCTGCGAGTGAGCAGGGTGAGCAGTGATCACACAGAGGTCTAGGTGAGCGAGAACAGTAAATTACAGAAAGTTCCACAGAGTACAACCAGACCCAGTGGGTAGGCACAGCCATCTGGAGCCACTTACAGAACTATACCGGGGGGTCTGTTAACTTCAGATGATGCCGACAACTTCTGCAACAAGGAGTGGGAATTTGGCCTGGCTGATCCACCAGCAAACAGGAGGCTTCTTAAACAGAGGATAGGTGTAGTGATCTAAGCTGTCCCTATTCCCCTGGAACCTCTTCCTAGCTCTTAGCACTCTGCCTAACCTATCCATACACTAACAACTTGCAAACTGCGCACCAATCCAGGGAGTCAGTGCCTTAAATAAGAACTGCCCTCACTAAAGATGGCTGTGGGGGTCAGCCAGAGCACCACTATCCAATTAAACAGCTACTTCCCCAATGACAGCAGGAAATTGCAGAGGAATTAAGTTCTTCTCACCTTCCTTCCCCTTCTGTATTGCCGCTTGAATCCAGCTCCACATACAGATGGGAAGACAGACTACACCTGCCTACATACTGGCAATGAGGCATCCTAGGACCTGGACCTAGTAAAGTATAAAATGATAGATTTTTAAAAATGGAATGTACATAGCCTGAAAAAAGAAAATGGACACAGCCATCATGATCAAGGACTGCTTTGCCTGCCATAACCTTGATTGATTCCTGGCACTGAAAAAAGGAGCTGACTGTGAGCTGGTGCATACAGTTTTTGGGATAACCTTAAATGATATGCTGTGTTTGATACGCTTAATGGCCATATACATGGGCCGAATACATGCTATAAAATTGCGCACGCTCGTGGAATGGCAACAAACTGCAATACTTAAAAATCTCCATAGGCGACGCTTTAAACATTTTTACAGGTTACCAATTTAGAGTTAAAGAATAGGTCTAGTGCTAGAATTATTGCTCTCGCTATAACTTTTACCGCTATACCTCATATGTGTTTTGCGAACATCGTTTACATATGCGTCCTCTACGCTGGAAATCATAAATAAAACATTGATCTTATGCTTTCCAAAAAAAAAAAAAAGTCAGCGTTTACATCTGCCCTAACTGTTAAAGTATTCAGACCCCCTTAAATTTTTCACTCTTTGTTATATTGCAGCCATTTGATAAAATCATTTAAGTTAATTTTTTTTCCTCATTAATGTACACACAGCACCCCATATTGACAGAAAAACACAGAATTGTTGACATTTTTGCAGATTTATTAAAAAAGAAAAACTGAAATATCACATGATCCTAAGTATTCAGACCCTTTGCTCAGTATTTAGTAGAAGCACCCTTTTGATCCAATACAGCCATGAGTCTTTTTCTGAAAGATGCAACAAGTTTTTCACACCTGGATTTGGGAATCCTCTGCCATTCCTCCTTGCAGATCCTCTCCAGTTCTGTCAGGTTGGACGGAGTTGTGAAGCCACTCCTTCGTTATTTTAGCTGTGTGCTTAGGGTCATTGTCTTGTTGGAAGGTAAACCTTCGGCCCAGTCTGAGGTCCTGAGCACTCTGGAGAAGGTTTTCATCCAGGATATCCCTGTACTTGGCCGCATTCATCTTTCCCTCGATTGCAACCTGCCGTCCTGTCCCTGCAGCTGAAAAAAAAACCCACAGCATGATGCTGCCACCACCATGCTTTACTGTTGGGACTGTATTGGACAGGTGATGAGCAGTGCCTGGTTTTCTCCACACATACCTCTTAGAATTAAGGCCAAAAAGTTCTATCTTGGTCGCATCAGACCAGAGAATCTTATATCTTACCATCTTGGAGTCCTTCAGGTGTTTTTTAGCAAACTCCATGCAGGCTTTCATGTGTCTTGCACTGAGGAGAGGCTTCCGTCGGGCCACTCCGCCATAAGGCCCCGACTGGTGGAAGGCTGCAGTGATGGTTGACTTTCTACAACTTTCTCCCATCTCCCGACTGCATCTCTGGAGCTCAGCCACAATGATCTTTGGGTTCTTCTTTACCTCTCTCACCAAGGCTCTTCTCCCCTGATAGCTCAGTTTGGCTGGACGGCCAGCTCTAGGAAGGGTTCTGGTCATCTCAAACGTCTTCCATTTAAGGACTATGGAGGCCACTGTGCTCTTAGGAACCTTAAGTGCAGCAGAAATTTTTTTGTAACCTTGGCCAGATCTGTGCCTTGCCACAATTCTGTCTCTGAGCTCTTCAGGCGGTTCCTTTGACCTCATGATTCTCATTTGCTCTGACATGCACTGTGAGCTGTAAGGTCTTATATAGACAGGTGTGTGGCTTTCCTAATCAAGTCCAATATAATCAAACACCGCTGGACTCAAATGAAGGTGTAGAACCATCTCAAGGATGATCAGAAGAAATGGACAGCACCTGAGTTAAATATATGAGTGTCACATCAAAGTGTCTGAATACTTAGGACCATGTGATACTTCAGTTTTTCTTTTTTAATAAATCTGCAAAAATGTCAACAATTCTGTGTTTTTCTGTCAATATGGGGTGCTGTGTCTACATTAATGAGCAAAAAAATGAACGTAAATGATTTTAGAAAATGGCTGCAATATAACAAAGAGTGGAAAATGTAAGGGGGTCTGAATACTTTCCGTCCCCACTGTACATACTGTACAGTATAACACAACATTTCTGTCCAATTAACACTTCCCCCAACCATTTCCGGTGTGTACATGACTCAGAGGAAAGTCTTGCAGATGACAGATGCTTTGGTTGTACAGTAGGTATGCATTTCCCAGATCTCCTGCTTCCTCAAACTGTATATAATATCTATAATTGTGTTAGAATACTTTTAATGATCATGTACAAAGAATGTTTTTGCAGCAGATCTGTCTGGAAGAAAGACAAGGAGTTCTTTACCAGTACTAGTCATGTGCTAAAGTCAGCATTTCTCAAAGAGACATTGTGCCTAGTGCCCTGGTATAGCTCAGTCCACTATTCGCTTGTGCAAGAACTCTGCTCACAATATTAGGAGAAAGAATAGTGTCCTTAAGTTTCTACTAGAGTTACTGGAGTATCCCACAGTTGCCCTTGTCCTATCCAAGTTCACACAAAAAAGCACCAGAAAAGCATACCCATAGACTGTTCATTGAGCCAAGGAGTGACTTTAATCGTGTGTCTGGCTGCGGGTGCAACTATGGGAAAAGACCCTAGGCCCTGAGCACTACAGTACTGTGAACCAATTAAACAATCGGTCAAAACTTGAGCTGACATTCAAATCAAGCATGGGTTTGCGGCAAACCAACTCATTCTCAGTTCATACAATAGCAATCAATAACCATTAGTGCATTACCTATTCTTTGAACCTAGGTCAGGTGGCTTTAGAGGGGCAATAAAATGAGTCCCTGATAAAGTCATGTGGGGTGTGACGTAACGCGTAGGGTGGAAGCGTGGTGACATGACTTCTGAGTGCGGCTGGAGATCTTGGTACCCCCTAGTACACACAATTTGCCCTCTATGCTGTGCCCTCATTACTGCACTATGGGAGGCATATTTTTCCTTACATTTAAGCACTGATCCATTCAAGAAAGCTACCTAAAGACACATTACATCGCCAGCTAGTTGGGACTGATCAGCCTGAAAGGGATTATACGAAGCGTTTATTTACCTATTTTTATAGGTCAACACAAACATCAAGATAGGCATGCATGAATGAAGATGGTGGAGCACAGTGGTGATATTTTTGCAAGATACACTGGTGTCTTGAATTATATTACAAACGAAACAAGAGGGATCACTTCACAGAAGAAATCATTTACATCTGTTGGGACTTATTATATGATTGGACTAATTTTACACATATAATTTGTATTACCGTATTTATCGGCATATAACACGCACAGGCGTATAACAGGCAACTTAATTTTAAGAGGGAAGTTTCAGGAAAAAAACTTAAATTTTAAATAAAGAATTTTGAAGCAAAATAAGGGTCAGTGCCCATCAATGCAGCCTTATCAGTGCCCATCTGCAGCCTCGCCATTGCCCATCATTGCAGCCTGATCAGTGCCCATAATAGCAGCCTTGCCCATCATTGCAGTCTGATCAGTGCCCATTTGCAGCCTTGCCCATCATTGCAGAATGATCAGTGCCCATCTGCAGCCTTGCCCATCATTGCAGCATGATCAGTGCCCATCTGCAGTCTTGCCCATCATTGCAGCCTGATCAGTGCCCATCTGCAGCCATTCCCATCATTGCAGCCTGATCAGTGCCCATCTGCAGCCTTGCTCATCATTGCAGCATGATTAGTGCCCATCTGCAGCTTTCCCCATCATTGCAGCCTGGTCAGTGCCCATCTGCAGCCTTGCCCATCATTGCAGCCTGATCAGTGCCCATCTGCAGCCTTGCTCATCATTGCAGCATGATCAGTGCCCATCTGCAGTCTTGCCCCCACAGATCTCCTGTGTGCTTGGCTCGGCTCACAGTTCGGCCCAGTCCCGCCCCTTGGTCCGGCTCTTATGATGGACATAACGGTTCAATGGCGGGACGTCAATGCTAGGAGGCGGGACTGGGCGTGACTGTGAGCAGAGCCGAGTACACAGGTGATTCGTCTCTGTATATTTTGGTGGCGCTCGTTCCCTCTCTCCCCTCCAAGGCAGCCGCTCGCCGTATATCACGCACACACGATTTCCCCCTGATTATAAGGAGGAAAAAAGTGCGTGTTATACACCGATAAATAGAGTATTTAATTTACACTTGTTGGGTTAGAATCTATGAAGGGTGTTTATTTATGAATGATATTGATTAGCACTTACTTTCTATTGTTTTGTATGAAGTTGTTTGCATATGCACATACAGTATGTTTTGATGATTTATTTTGGTTATTGTTTTTATGTGAGTTAGAGGGGCTGGAGGTTGTTTATAGTTTTGTATTTCAATATTAGAGCGCTTTTTCATTTGCTACTGATATGAGATTTATTTAGGAGGTTAATATTATTTGGATTAGAGCAATGCAACACTATTGCTTATTATATTAATAATGGGAGTTTTTATATGTGCCAGCCCCTTCCCTATAAATGGCAGGGTTTCCAGCAATTATTTGTCAGTGTCATACAGAGTGCTATGTAGTGCTATATACAGAGCTTTACACAGTGCTGTATTGTTCTACATGACTGTGGATTGCAGTGTGGTGGGTTACATACTACTATGAGCAGAATACAAAGCGTTTTGTGAACGTACAAGGTGAGAGGAAGGGGAGAGGAAGGGCAGGGGGTAACTTTCAGCCACCAGAAAAAGAGCGCTGCCTGTGGTTTTTAGAATCAGTGACACTAGCATTTTTATAGTAACAAGCTGAGATCCACACATAGCATAATCATCAATAGAGATAATTTGCTTGACATTTGGTGCCAACAAAAGATATTTCACTACAGTTCCACTCAAGTCAGGTGACAGGGTCATGTTAAACATAGATCATAATGGGAGTGCTGACTGCCCCTATTAACAAGCTGCTAAGAAGCCTAGCCTTTCTGTTTGATGTTGGCTAACATTTTATTTAAAGTGACAGTCAACACTCCTATTAATATCTGTGTTTAATATCTCCAAATTTGAGGCGTGCTTTAAAAGCTTCAGAAAAGCTGCTGAAAGTTTACTAAAAACTATTTATATATATATGCAGAGAGGTCTTTTAATGGGATTTTTGGCGGTGCCTTGCACAAATAGTTCCAAAAAAGTTCCTTTAAAACTTAAAGCGGAGTTCCACACAAAAATGGAACTTCCGCTTTTCGGAACCTTCCCCCCCTCCGGTGTCACATTTGGCACCTTTCAGGGGGGAGGGGGGTGCAGATACCTGTCTAAGATAGGTATTTGCACCCACTTCCGGCATAGACTTGCATGGGAGTCTATGCCTCTTCCCGTCCCGACTGCGCTGTCTGCTGGGAACACACAGCTCCCAGGAGAGAGCGGGGACCACTAGGGATGCGCAGCGCGACTCGCGCATGCGCAGTAGGGAACTGGGAAGTGAAGCCGCAACGCTTCACTTCCTGATTCCCTTACCTAGGATGGCGGCGGCAGCTGCCGAGAACCGAGCGGGTTCTCGGCGTCCCCTACCGACATCGCTGGACCCTGGGACAGGTAAGTGGCCATGTATTAAAAGTCAGCAGCTGCAGCATTTGTAGCTGCTGGTTTTTAATATTTTTTTTTTTTTGGCGGTGTGGGTGAACCCCCGCTTTAATACATTTTATTTGTACATCATTAAAAGGTTTGAAAGAATTTGGAGCTGTGTAAGCCCAATATGGGATACCATTTATTACGGTGTCTATACATTTCCTTAAATAGTCTACTGTTGCCGACAGGATGTCCTTTTTTGGCACACAGTCACTTTGAAGAAGTCTATATTCAGTGATTTGTCTATCACTGCTACCTAGTCATAAGAAAGCCTCTGCTTGTTTTCTTCTGTGCACTGTAAGTTCTTTCAGAGGTTACTGTATAATGCCCTATATAGGGTTGCTGAAATACTAAGGACTATACAACTTCTGACCTAGAGAATATATGCTGTTTTTTCAACTTTCTCTGGTTGTCTGCAACAACTTTTGTCTTGTTTTATCTATGGCACCCTCGCTTAACCTTACGTTGGCAGTTTATTTTGTGAGTATATTTTTTCACCTGTATTGGTGTGTCACCAACAATAATCTTCCCTAATGTTCACCTTTTGGTGTCATCTAATCAATGTATTATTAACCATATACTATAGCTGGGTCTTGGTGTGCCCTCTGTGGCTGCATGGCTAAACCTGTGTCCTCTGTGGTGTTACGGCGGCTCTGGGTTGGCATCACGATGAGGTTTTACCTGGGTATGCTACTGAATGGTTGGACATGGCGAATAATATATAAAAATAGTATTGGTTGTACCATTATGTGTTGTTTTTTTTTCCTGTCTTCTTTTCTGTATTATTAAGTGTATATTGTTTTCCATTATTATGGTGTTTGTTTTTCCTTTTCTTTGAACAGTGATCTTTTAACCAATACCCTGAGGAATCCCTTTTGGGCGGAACATGTCGGGATAAAAACTCCACATTATCACCTAGTTTGAAAATGTTCTCCACGATATGATAAAATAATAACCTGCTAACTTTTTTATGTCATAAAAGCTTTTAAATGATATACAAATAAAATGTATTAGGTTTTAAAGAAACTTTTTTGGTACCAATTGTCCAAGGCACCGCCAAAAATCCTATTAAAAAACCTCTCTGTATATATGCTTTATCCAGGGATGTTGGTGCCTCAATTTAGTATGGCACCAGCCCACATCACCAAATTTTCTTATTATCTATTCAAATGTTTTCTAATAGCTTCATGTTGGTAACAAATGTAAGTTCCAGTGATGTATTTATTCAAGACAGCAGGAAAAGAAACAATTTGGTGTAGTTACAAAATAACTATGTTTGGAAATAACAATTTTAAGTCATGATAAAATAAGGTTTTAATACCTAAATGCCCATTCGATGTGAAAACAAATTGTAGAAGAAAATAATTATAAATAAAAAGAATATCATAGTTCAACTATTTCATCCATCTTAGTGAATTGAGCCTTATGGCCAAATGTTAACACATTGCCCTTGTTTATTTATAAGGGGTGCCTTTACTTATTCTATGAAAAGAAAAGCACTATGACTACACGTCTAGGTCAGGCTGTAGAAAACAGCATAGGGATTTGAACATTATTATTACATCGCAGAATATACTGTCATGTCAAGCTATGTATACAAACTTGAAATAATTCCTGTGATTTACCCATGATGATTGAGGTTTGTTAATATGATTTAGTCCTTCTCCAGTTTTGACAGAACATTTTTTTGTCTGTTGACTGGAATAGTAACCAGGGGAGGAAGTTTTCTCTGATCATTACAGTGACTGTGACACATTTACCAGCTAACAGTGAAAGTAATTAATTTTGACACTTTTATGTACATGTAGCATTAGCCTAGTGGCATTTTATTTTTCCTTAAGGGTGCCTACAGGACGTTGACCTTCCAGTCAGTCTTCTTCATTATAATTGGAGCTAGTTATGTTTCGATGTTGTTCGCTGGGTTCATACATTTTCACTGGCTTTGCAGAAAAGTTGCATGTACATTGAATATTTTACCTTGGCTGTCGGTAAAGGGAAAAAAAAGAAAATATATTAAACAAGTTAAAAATGAAGAATATATTCTCTTAATTAGCCAGCTGTTAAATATGATTTTATTTCACTAACACAAGACTTAGTAATGTGATATATTATTACTTAATGTACTGCTACACAAGGGCTCTTTCTAGTCCTGGATTGTGACTGTGTGACACCCCTGAGAATAAAGTGAATATGACATAAGCAAATCATTTTTTTTTAAAACCCATTGTCTGCTTCTGAAAACGCTAGGTGCCTCGCTGTGTCTGACCTTAGAATTTTCTAAATCACTGACCTTGATCAAACATGTAGTTAATTTGGTCAAAGGAAAGTCAGAACTCCTTATCTACTTACCTGTTTTGGGTCTGTGACTCAAAGTTTTAAAGCCATTTGGTCAACTCACCGCCAAGAAACTAGCATTCTTAAAATAAGAGGCTGTCTGTAGCAGTGTTTGTATTTTACTAGTACGGGTTTCCTTTAAAGAAGAACTGTGGTCAGGTTATGAATAATTTATTATTTTATATTCATAACAAGAAGTAAATAGGTTTTACAATAACCCCTACATTTTCTCTGTATGTGCTGGCACTGTGGGACAATTAATCCTCAAATTCACAATAAAAACACTGAAGTTGTTCAAGTCTGTCTCAACACTCAGCTTTTTCTCTTCTTCCAGTGCACCCGCCCTTTGTTTACATAGGAGATTAAAAGGCTGACTGGGGTAAGCTGAGCTACTGGCCGAGTGTAATTTAAAGCAAACTGAGATGCTCCATTTATAAACTTGAGGATGAATTAGTCCTTTATGTGTGTAGATGCGGAGGCCAGTAAAGGTTTGTTTTAAAGTTTATTTACTACTTGCTAAGAAAATGAAATATTTAAATGAGTATAGATTGGCTAAAATTCTACCTTAAGTCAGTGAAATCTATGTTTGCAAATAATTTTGAGCTCTTAATTTGAGCTCATATACAGTACGTATTGATCTCATTACAGAGAGCTATGCTATTTTTTTAACTGATTTATGCATGTAGATAAGATAAAGTAAGATCTATGGTTTATGTTAAAATTATATAAACATAAATGCATTTATATTAATAAGATAAAGAGAACAGTGAAACAACTGCAAGGGGGTCAAGTGAATTTTTTGCCTTAGCTAGTACTCCTTGGGTGCATTATAGAAGTGAATGGTGGCAGTGCGTAAGCCAAAGAGGGGAGTTGTATGCTGGATAATGGGAACAGAGGGAGATTGTAGTATTTGAAGAAAACAATGAACCACTTGCAAAAATTTTAATTTAAAGTGACACCAAATGATATCCTTATTCTCCATAAAAATCTATACACATCCATTACTTAATGACCATGTAATCTATTTGTCATGAAATAGTTTCTTACTGTGTTTTTCTGTTTCCTTGTAGGGTCCTTTGTGAGTTCTCGAATGTTTCTTTTTTCCCTTCACTTCCTTTTGCTTGGAATGTGCAATGCACATTAGTTATGGTCATATACACTGCTCTATGCAATCTACAAATCCCGTTGCCCACTGCCTTTAGTCCATCTCAGGGTGGCTAAGTTCCTACAAACAGTGTAATCAAGGAGAACAAACATTGTTACCCTCTAAGAGGAAGTTGAAATCGAACAGCAAGAAAAAAAAACGTAATTTTGTGATTTGTAGGAGGCAGAGAGCAGTAGGGGCATCTTTGTTTTAGTTAAGAATACATACTTAAATAGATGGGGTTTTTTTTTGCTTTAGTGTCATTGTTTCATATTATACACCAATGACCACTGATGTTGTCCCCCCTTATTTGTTCTTAGCTTTGACGGGGCTTACAAATTTGCTCTCCCATCTCTTCTAGTACAGTTGTTATTCCAAATGGTGCCTGAGGTAATTTAGGGTTTTTCATTTTTGCCTTGAATGTACATTTCTCTGGATTATTTGACTTTCTGTTATATGTTATTCTCTTCTGTATGAGGCTGAGGGCTTGATTTACTAAAACTGGAGCGTGCAAACCCTTCCATGTTTTATTGTCAAAGTTTAATTGAACAAGCTGAAGTTAGAAGCTGATTGGCTACCATGCACAGCTGAACCAGATTTTGTACTCTCCAGTTTTAGTAAATCAAATCCTATATGCTGAGATGATAAACAGTTTCTACATCTTTCCCCACATTTAGTTCTTCCTCATCATTTAACTCAGGCAGACTATCCTTTCTTTTTTTTATGTTACTTTACTTTAAGTTACTAACATGCTGCAAATGTTGCAGGTAACATCAAATACTTACCGTCAGCCCCGCTCCAGAGATCTATAGGCCCTTTATCCAGGGTGGCACAGCCTTTTGTTGTCGATATCCATGCAATGAGAAAAAGATAGGGAACTGCACACTGAGATCAAAGAAGTTGTTTAAAGTTTATTGTTCTATGCAGTGCTATACAGGTTCACCCATATCTCCATCCTCTAACGTTTCACTCAGCAAAGAGCTTATTAATAAACATGAATAAGCTATTTGCTGAGAGAAACATGTTAGAGGATGGAGGTGCAGGTGAACTTGTATAGCATCGGTTAGAACAATATGTTTTTAAAATTTTACCAGCAACATTTATCTCAGTGTGCAACTTCTTCCATTTTTGCCATTGACTCAATGTTTAGCAGATGACCGAGTGCTTAAAGAGCCATCACCTGTAACAGATAGGGCATGACAATAATATCTGTGGCTGAGAGTCAGATTATTTGATTGTAAATAGTTCTGGTTTGATCATGTGTCCACTTCTAATGCGCATCACCCTATTCATTCCTATGGATAAGGCTATACTACAATGGAAGGCTGTCTGCTATGAGTATGGCCCCATCCATTGAGCCAGTAAAGCGCATGCACAATGGATGTGTGGCCCGGTGAACACTATTTACAGTGATAGGCTGTGTGCAAGACTGCATAGTAAAGATCTCCAGAGCAGGCCTAAAGCTAAGTATTTATCACTACTGGGTACATTGCAGGGGATGAGAGGCCTATAAGGGCTGGTAAAATAAGAATCGCACAATTACGCAGTCCATGTTCCTGTACAATTTTAAGCCCATTCATTTTCAACCCATTTGAATGGCCTGCAATTGTACTGGATCGCACAAAAAGTAGTGCATGCGCTACTTTTGAAAAGTACTATAGTACCATGTCATTTGGTGCCTGCAAACACACCATGTTTGCGATCTGCATTTGGGGTGGGGTTAATAATGTATTGACACCTGCAGCAGATCGCAAAGGTAGTGCGTTTTGAATGCACATGAACATGCCTTTCCTGCACTCTGGTGTGAACCGGCCCTTAAAGTGGATGTACACCCTCTCTTATACCCAGTGAAGTGAACAGCCTCCGATGATACACAGAGATGAAACAAATCTCCCTACATAAGTTTTACATGTATATCTGCTGTCTTCAGCTTGCTATATTCTTTAGAATTCTAACATTGTTTTATAATTTTTACTTCTCGTTCAGCAGTAGGAGTGGATTCTTGACATACACTGTGTGATAGCTGATTGGAGGAAAGGCACCCCCCCCCCCACTTCACATAGGCAGAGGAAGGAAGGAATGTGCAGAGCTGTGCTGCAACAAGACAAGCTCTCTGCTAATCTATTTATAGCACCCACCCCGACACAAATTTCAGGCTGGCTTTATGTCGGTTGTCGGAGAACTTGTTTAGAAGTTACCATGCTGATACCAGAGGAACGAAACAGGAGAAAGACACGGGACTTGGAGCTTTGGAGAGAGATGAGTCAACACTATAGATATATGTGCCTAGGTCGAATTTCATGAATCGGCTTTACATCCACTTTAAGGACAAATTCAGTAAAAATTTAAAAAATGTTTAAGATCCATTACCTGTTAAGTTGATTCAAAGTTAAATAGCACACTTCCTGTTACACACAAATAGAAACACACACATAGCAACTTCAATGTGTCAAATTAAATGAATTATGTAATTAAGAATGACTATATGAGAATTGGCTTGTACAAATCATCCAGTATCCCTTGCAATAATTATTCAAATTTATCTCCATGAGGTGCATTTGGAATGCTGGATGGGATTTCTCATTTTGCATTCAGAATGCGGCAGTTGTAATGCCAGATAGGATTTCTCAATGAAGCTAAGAGCTAGCTGAAAACATTTTTTTATAGCAATTTTTTAAACTGTGAAACCCTGGACTTCTTGGATTCTTTAACCGGCTCTCTCAGACTGGAACAATCTTAAAGGTGAGTTGTAGATAAATCCCCCAGTTGCCCCAAAATTTTCTTGGGGCACTAGTGATGTAGAAGAGTATACATATGTATTTATTTATATTTTTCCCCACATTAGCTGACCAGCTAAAGTGGCAGTTAGGGAGGTTGGGACAAACCATATAACATATAACATTTTAAATTAGGTTTAAACCTAGGGGAAAAAATTGTTTGAAAAGTGTTAGGCAATAATTTCTCATGTGTAACTAAAAGCAACATTTTTTTTAAAGTTTTGGTTAGAGTGGAGAGGGATTATAACATCTGTCAGTATTTATTGCTGTCTGTGTTCTGTTAGGGAGTGTAACCAGGTGCTTGGCTAAAAATGGAGAGTGACTGCAGCTTCTCTCTGTAGCTGCTGCCCCACAATGCTGAACTGGTTAAGAGCTGTAACAGCAAGAGAAGAGAGCTCCTGGGTAGGAAGTAGGAGAGAGACTCTACTGTCTCAATTTTGAACTGGATTTGCCAAAGTGAGATTGCTAGGAGGCGGGTAAAGAGCTGCATTTTCTCAGGCTGTACAGGACACTGTGTACTTTTTTGAGGGAGACCGGGGAGTGCACATTGCTGTACCATTACTGCTGCATAATGGCAGCCTGAGCAGGATCCTGAGTGCTGAGTCCAGATGTGCCGACAGCCAGAGTCACCTGGGTACAGGGAAGAGAGTAGACTGATCACTGTGTGACCAGATGGAGAGCTGCTGATGTGGGGATTTACTATCTGCTGCTGGAGATGGAGCCCTTTAGGAACTGACCATACAGCTGTCTAGTAACCCTTTTGCTGCCTGCAGGCTTAACTGGGACTATTCGCACATGCACCAGCGGTACAACTGGGCCCCAAGGCTAGTTGGCTGAAGAGTTAGGACTAAAGACGGTCCCTTTACAGCTGCTACACGGGGACCTTCACCCGTTGCTTATGTTAACAGGTACCTCTCAGGGGACTGCACCATATCCTAGCCATTCTCCTAGCGTATGCTCTCTTATGGTATTATTATTCACATTGCAGTTAAAGCTTAAATGCACTATTTATTGCTGGCTTTGCTGATTCATGAGTTAATCCCAGTCTAGTGGTACAGAACTCTTTTTAATGACCTTGGCATTGTGATTATACTGTTTAGCAGACTGTGTCTAAACCTACCTTCTGTGTGTTCATTTCTGCTCAAACCACCATTTATTCTAACCCATACCAATACATTGAGTTCATTTATCACTAAATGGTCTTGTTTCCTGGTGCCAGTTTACAGCCGAGTTACAGGTATCTATACTCGTGTTCTTGTAAGAGCTTGCAGTAACTTTCATTTAACCAAGTGTGCCAGACGGGCTGAGGGTGTTTTTGAAGTTAAGGTGCAGAACAGAGAACCCAAATTACTGAGCGGCTCCTGTGAAGCTTATGCTACAGGAGATTAATTCTCTCTATTTGTCCTGTTTACCATTACTATCAAAGTGGAAAGAAAATTCCAAATTTTAGGTTGACATCAGAACAGCAATAAAGGGGAAATCTTCTAATAGAGATGCTAATTCTGGTGACCCTGGTGACACGCTGGAGTTCCCTCACATTGGAAGCATTTCCTCTCACTCCCTGTTTTGGCTATGTGACAGGAAGTGAGGTAAATCTCCTTAATGGGACACAGATGACAAAAAAAACTTGATCGGGGTACAACCCTCCCTTAGGCTCGATTCACATCTATGCATGTTGCTTTTGAGCATTTCTGCAGTGTTTTTTGTGGTGCTTACCGCGTTTTTGAGCAGCGTTTTTGCAGTATTTTTACAGCGTTTTTGCCGCGTTTAGCGGTTTGTTTTTTTTTTACAGTTTTTTTAGACTGTATACAGTCTAAAAAAAACCCAAAAAAAGACAAAAATGCAAAATGCGTCAAAAACGCCACAAAAACGCTGTAAAAATGCTGCAAAAACGCTGTACTTGCATTTTTGATGCTGGTCCATTGAATTCTATTACATGCAAAACACTGCATTTTGCATGAAAAAAATTCCCTGACCCTTTCCAAAAACGCAGAGGTACAAAAATGCATTGATGTGAACATGTTCCATAGGAACCCATGTTAAAAAATTCCCATGCATTTCTGCAAAATGCAAAATGCATCAAAAAACGCATTAGTGTGAATGGAGCCTTACTCTGTACAAAATGCCCTTAGTTACCCTTAAAATTCTATTTGATCTGCAGCTGCCAAGGTGCTACACATGTTCAGTTATGACACCACCCATGTTATGTCTCAGGAGTTAGGTTGAGAGCACAAGCAACTGTGACAATTAGTATTTTTGGGAAAAAATTAAATTGATGGATTTAGTTTTGCTTGAAATGGTTACTTCACCTTTACAGAAAAAATTTAAAGGTGAGCTAACACTGGACACCCTCCCCACCTCCCCGATCCCTGCTGTACTTATCTCTGGGTTTGCCAAGCTGTCAGCACCCCTGCAGCCACTCCAGGGGTACAGGGATTTCAAATTTCTGCTCTTCTCTCTCTTCTCCATGAGTGGTACGAAGGCAGACCAGATGGATTCTGATTGGTCACATTGAAAGAAAAAACATTGTGATTAGAGAAATGATAATTGTGTAATGTTCAGAGTCATGAGTGTGTAACATAAAGAGTGCAGGGGTCAGGGGTAAGTAATGCCCAGAGAGCAGAGGTAAGTAGTAAGTAACACTTGTAGAGTAGAGGTCAGGAGTAAGAGCTGGGAATTGTGTAAAAAAGGCCCCCAAAAAAACAGACCTTTCAGAGTGGATCTGCTTTGCCGGACAATTAGATTGACAATGGATTTACGCAGCAGGACATTTTTTTTTAAACCGCTTGTCGACCAGCCGCCATCATTATACTGTGGCAGGTTGGCTCAGCTGTGCGAATCGCCTTAGGTGTACGTCGGCCGCTTTAAGAGCAATAGCAGGCACGTTGCCGGAGCCAATGAGCGTGGCCGCTCCACAGAAAGCCAGAATGGGGATCTGTCAATGTAAACAAACAGATCCCCGTTCTGACAGGGGAGTAGAGAGAGATCATCTGTTCCTAGTCATCAGGAACAGCGATCTCTCTGTACTCCCAGTCAGTACACATACACTCCCCCCACAGTAAGAAACACCTCCCTAGGGAACACTTAACCCCTTGATTGCCCCCTAGTGTTAACCCCTTCCCTGCCAGTGTAATTTATACAGTAATCAGTGGCTATTTTTATCACTGTATAAATGTCACTGGTCCCAAAAAAAGTGTCAAAAGTGTCCGATCTGTCCACCGCAATGTCACAGTCCCACTAAAAATTGCTGATCACTGCCATTACTAGTAAAAAAAAAAAATATAATAAAAATGCTATAAATAAATCCCCTATTTTTTAGGGGATATAACTTTTGCGCAAACCAATCAAAATACGCTTATTGCAATTTTTTTTACCAAAACTATGTAGAATACATATTGGCCTTAGCTGATTTTTTATAGCAAAAAAGTAAAAATTATTGTTTTTTTTTTCAAAATTGTTGGTCTTTTTTTTGTTTATAGCTCATACAATAAAAACTGGTGGAGGTGATCAATTACCACCAAAAGAAAGCTCTAAATGTGGGGAAAAAAAGGACATAAATTTTGTTTGTGTACAACATCGCATGACCATGCAATTGTCAGTTAAAGTGATGCAGTGCCATATCTCAAAAAATGACCTGGTCAATAAGGGGAGAAATCCTTCCGGGCCTGAAGTGGTTAATAAAGGACTTGTCAAAAATTTTCAGTGTGTTTATATACTTTGCCACTTCTCTTTTGCGTGAGTAGGGGAAGGTATCTGGGCAGCCCCCTTATCATTTAAGGAGGTACCCAGATTCCTAAAGGGCTGCTTTCACACTGGGGCATCGGCGGTAAAGCGCTGCTATTTTTAGCGGCGCTTTACCGTAGCTTTTGCAGAGGTTTTCGGCCACTAGCGGGGTGCTTTTAACCCCCGCTAGCGGGCGGAAAAGGGTTAAAATGACCCTCAAAGCCTTTGCCAGCGGTTCGGCAGCGCTGCCCATTTATTTCAAGGGGCAGGAGCGGTGGAGGAGTGGTGTATACACCGCTCCTTCACCGCTCCAAAGATGCTGCTTGCATGAATTTTTTTAACGTCCTGCCAGCGCGTCGCCTCGGTGTGAAAGCACTTGGGCTTTCACACTGAGACTGCAGGGGAGCCGTTTTTCAGGTGCTTTACAGGTTCTATTTTTAGCCCAGCCTGAAAAATGCCTCAGTGTGAAAGGGGTTTAAGTGCCCCATCCACAGATCCCTGCAACCACCGAGCCAGGGTTGTGGGCATGAAGCTCACATTGAGGGCCAGGTATGGTTCAGAAGGGTGAGTGGGGCACACATTCGTCCCCCCCTTCTTTCCTTGCCTGCAAGGCTTCATGCTTGCATAATGGACTAGTGTGGATTTTGGGAGGGATCCCATAATTTTTTTTTCTTGTTTTTTATTTTGCACAGGGTTCCCCCTTAAAACCTGTACCAAACCTAAGTGCACCTGGCTATTTGCTGTCCAAGAAAACAAGGTTGTACACCTGTTGTCCAATCAACCTATTCTAAATGTATTGCAGCTGTTAAGGTAATTGAGTGCTTACCATTCTATAATACCCTTCTAATCTGTGCATATGTTGTAACCAATCCATTTTTAAACCAAGCACAAGTATAGAAAATAAAACTTGTCCTTTATTATGTACAATTTTAATAGCATTAGGTGGGTGGAACAAAATTATTTTCTTTTTAAATTTAGTTTGACACCTGGGAGGCAGTTCTTGATGCAGTCATGTATCCTAATGTTAAGATGTGACTCATTCATTCCGAATACAGCTTTGGATCTTATTCTAATTCACATGCAGTAGAAAACCATCTGTTTTTCCAACCCCAGAATTATTCCTGTTGGTAGAAATAGACAGAGTGGGCTCATATTAGATATGAACTGTTAGATTATTGCAGATCTTAAATATGTAATTTTTCTCAGAATTAGCAAAATTGATGTCTTTAGTCTAAGAAATATTTGCTTTGTGTAAATTCTTTATAGCCTACTAAAATTTTATTTGCCTTTGGTGTAAGAATTCTCATTAATTTTTATTGCACGAGTGATGTGTCACAGTAAAATGTATTATTTCTTTCAGACTAAAAAAGCTAGACAATTTTTGTATGCCTATATTGCCTAAAGTGAACTTGTTTTTTGCTTTTTCTAGTGTAAAATAACAAGTTAACTTTACAGGAGGGACTATAATAAATGTGTAAGCAAGCAACAAAAGGTCTAGGACAGCATTTCTCAAACTTTTTACCCCAAATTAACTCTTTAAATGATTTCCTGGTTTCATTGAATCCCTACTAAAAATTAATTAATGATGGGTCAATGGGAAGAATGCGTCTTAAGCCGCGTACACATGATTGGATTTTCCGACGGGAAATGTGTGATGACAGGCTGTTGGCGGAAAATCCGACCGTTTGAATGCTCCATCGGACAATTGTTGCGGATTTTCCCGCGGACAAATGTTGGATGGCAGGCTTTAAAATTTTCCACTGACAAATGTCTGTTGTCGGATTTTCCATCGGACAAAAGTCCAAAGTACAAACACGCATGCTCGGAAGCATCTTGTAAACTAGCATTCATAATGCAGAATTAGCATTCGTGACGTGGCAGATTATGAAATCTGGAAATGCAGCATACATTATCTTCTTCTTTAATGGGATAATAATGAAGCTGCTTTTGCTAGTGATACTGATGGAGTTATTGTAAACTAATTTTCAAAGGCTTTTTCTTCTAGTGATATCAAGAATAATATTATTACGCTTGTTATTCAGAAACAAACTGAAAAGTGCGAAATTAAAAGTGCGAAATGAAAAGCGCGAATCAACACTCACCAAACTTCTACTAACATGAAATTAGCAGGAGCAGCACAAAGGGTGGTGCCTAACATTTGAACTTCCTCTTTTTCGGCTCGTAGTATGTCTAGTACGTCACTACGTTTGTGTTTGTTGGCCGACAATTGTGTACGGTTTGTATGCAAGACAAAATCCAGGTGCATGCCTTCAAACAAAAGTCTGAGGTTTTGTCTGCGGAAAATCCGATCGTGTGTACGAGGCTTTACATTTGTTGACAGTTGGAGGAACGCCACCCTTACAGACAGCTAAAAAGATCATTGAGGTCATGCCGCTTGCTCTGCTATGTGGCGTTGGACCCAAAATCTTTCAAGCATCTTCAGATGGTAGGTCAGTCAGCCACAGTTCAAGGAACCCCAAACAACTTCTGGAGGAACTCTGGTTGAGAATGACTGGTATAGGGAATAAAACACATCAGGAGAGACTTACTATTATGTACAGTCTCAAGGAATAGAGGGAAAGAGGGACATGCCTGAAACCTTCACATTCATTTATTAGGTGTGAATAGGGTTTAGGAGGGCAGTTTTTTCAATATGACTCTGATATCAATAACACAAGGGTGTGACCACTAACTAGCAGAATGGAAAGTTCAAACTGCGAACTTAGGCTCTATTCACACTAATGCGTTTTTTGATGCATTTTGCAGAAATGCATGGGAATTTTTTAACATGGGTTCCTATGGAACATGTTCACATCAATGCATTTTTGTGCCTCTGCGTTTTTGGAAAGGGTCAGGGATTTTTTTTCAAGCAAAATGCAGCGTTTAGCTGCAAATGCAACATCCGCTAACCCGGGCGGTTAGCGGACTTTGGAGCCCCTTCAATGTAATAGAATTCAATGGACCCGCATCCAAAAATGCAAGTACCGCGTTTTTGCCGCGTTTTGTGTTTTTTTTCTTTCTTTTTTTTTACACTGCATACAGTATAAAAAAAAACGCAAAATGCGGCAAAACTGCATGTTCAAAAACGCGGCAAGCACCGCAAAAAGCACTGCAGAAATGCTCAAAAGCAACATGCATAGATGTGAATCGAGCCTTAGAACTTATTACATTATTGAAGAGAAGTGGATGCTTCAAGCAGACTTCCAGCAGATATAGCAAGTCAACGAACAGTAGGGGAATTTAAACATGCTTAGGGCAAACATAGATCTATAGTCAGGCAAACTCAATGCAACACGTGGCCTTTTTTCTGCTTTTCTTAATGTTTCTATGTTCCCTGCAATCTAATGTCTCCCTAATTCACCTCCAGACCATCCAAAATTCCTGGTTATGTTTAGACTTTCTGAGCAAAGCAAATTGTAACACACACAGGGCTGTGCATTTTCTCTCAGCCCTCATATTACAGTGTTTAGCAATTGGGAGACTACTTGCTAAGTGCTGCATTGTGGGAAGGTAGGGTCATGTGAATCTTCATCTTCAATCTTCAAGCACATGTGATTTCTCAGTTCATCTCACAGTGGATTGAGATGGTAGGAAGCATAGAGCAGGTGCATACTGGCTTCTTAGGCTCGGTTCACACTGGGACGACTTGGGATCCGACTTGTAAGCCCTCAAGTCGCCCCAAGTCGCCCCAGAAAGAGATTCACTTTACAGTGCATGGGAGCGTCTTAATAGACACTACTGAAGTCGCTCCGACTTCAGAGCGTACTCCCTGTACTTCTTGGATCCGACTTGGTAGGTGACCTGTACCATAGAAATCAATGGAAGTCGCCTCCAAGTCGGATCTCTCTCTACAATCAAGCGACTTTGCAGGGAAAAAAATTAGTTTGCCCAGGCAAACCCCTCCCTCCCAGAGAGCTGATTATCCTGTGATTGGCCACAGCCAAAGTCGCCTGTCCTGGAGGCGACTTGAAGTCGCGTTGTAATTTGCTTAAAGTCGCGCTGAAGTCGCGTTGAAGCCGCGTTGAAGTCGCCATACGAAGTCGCGTTGAAATCGTGTTTCCCCTGTGTGAACCGAGCCTACGGGTCCTTTATCTGAAGTGAACTTATTACATTGCCTAGTATGAGCAACCTTCTGGTTCCTTTTAGCTGCTTTACTATAAATACATCTTGTATAAATGTAAATCAATGTCCCCAATCACATTTTATCCCCAATGTTTTATTATATATTATTCTCAAATTATCTAGGTCAGGATTACTCAAACAGGATTCCATGGAACCCTAGGTTCCTCCAGAGGTTGCTAGGGGCTCCTTGAGCAATGACCAATCCCTGCCTCTCAGCTAAGTTCCCACTGACACCATAGATCATTTTAACTATCTGTAAAGGATAAATTCATCCCAATGACCACAAGTGTAAGGCGAATGCCTCCCACTCACCATCACAGTAATGTATCATGAGTTGTAGATATAGTAATTTTTTGCAGGGGTTCTCTGAGACCGGAGCTTCAAGGGTTCCTCTGTGTTGTAATAGTTGAGAAAAGCTGATCTAAATAATTAAAATTATATTATGCATTACTTGTGGTCACTAGTAATTCAGATGCCCAACGGTGTTATAAACCCCAGAGGAAATATTTAATTAGGCAAATGAATGCATACAAAGTGATGTATCCATTTTTTTTTTGATTTATTGATTCATGCTTAGAAGCAACTGATCAATGGTCACAGTAATTGCAGGCACTTGAATCTGCTACCTACTATACTTGTAATAGGAATGCAACTAATATGTATTTTTAAAATATGATACACAAAAAATATTTTGTGTCTGTGCACCCCCTACACTACCTTCTGACAGGCAGGATGGCTTACACAGAAAAGAATAAGGGAAGCTTATGGTGCAACACAGGAGCTGAATTTTACCTAGATTAACCACTTCGGCCCCGAAAGAATTTACCCCCTTCCTGACCGGGCCATTTTTTGCGATATGGCACTGTTTCGCTTTAACAATTGGTCGTGCAACGCTGTACCCAAACAAAATTGATGTCCTTTTTCCCCACAAATAAAGCTTTCTTTTGGTGGTATTTGATCACCTCTGCGTTTTTTATTTTTTTGCGCTATAAACAAAAAAAGACAGACTATTTTGAAAAAAAAGCCATTTTTTTTTACTTTTTCCTATAATAAATATCCTTCAAATATATATATATATATATATATATATATATATATATATATATATATATATATATATATATAAAAACTAATTTCTGCCTCAGTTTAGGCCAATTTGTGTTCTACATATTTTGGTAAAAAAATCACAATAAGTGTATATTGATTGGTTTGCGCAAAAGTTATAGCGTCTACAAAATAGGGGATAGATTTATGCCATTTTTATTTATTTATTTTCTACTAGTAATGGCGGCGATCTGCGATTTTTATTGGGACTGCAACATTGCAGCGGATGGATCGGACCCTTTTCACACTATTTTGGGACCATTGACATTTATACAGCGATCAGAGCTATAAATAGCCACTGATTACTTTATAAATGTCACTGGCAGGGGGGTTAACACTAGGGGGAGATCAAGAGGTTAAATGTGTGTCCTAGGAAGTGATTCTAACTGTGGGGGGATGGGACTGCCTGGGGGAGGAGACCAATTGTTGTTCCTAAGCAGTAGGAACAACAGATTGCTCTCCTCACCCCTGACAGAACAGAGATCTGTCTGCTACATTGACAGATCTCCATTCTCTCTCTCTCAGGAGCAATCGCGGGAAGCCGACGTCACGCGGCGGGCCTGCATGCCCTATACTCCTTAAAGTGCCCACCGTACAGCTACGGCGATTCGTGCAGGAGTGCCATTCTGCCGCCTTCAATCAACGCCGGGAGGTCGGCAAGAGGTTAAAGTGCTTCTAAAGGAAGACTGGTCTTTACCTTAATGCATTTTATGCATTAAAGTAAAAAAGCTGCTGTGTGCAGTGCCCCCCCCTTTATACTTATCTGAGCCCAATCTCGATCTAGGGCTGTACACGAGATCAGCAGCTATCTTCGCTCTCTCACCTCACTGAATATGAGTGCAGCAGCGGGAGTCATTGTCAATCACAACCTGTGAGGAGGGAGCACAAGCTGTGCTCTGTGTGTCAATGGACATAGAGAGCCCGACTTGGGATCAAGACTGCAGCTTGCCATGGGGGCACTCATAAAGGGGGAGGAGCCAGGAGCGCCAGTGGGGAACCCCAGAAGAGGGGGATCCAGGCTGCTCTGTGCAAAACCATTGCTCAGAGCAGGTAAGTATAATATGTTTGTTATTTTAAAAAGAAAAATGTTTTCCTTTACAATCACTTTAATTTTGCCTAGTTGCAATATGCCTAGTTGGATGAAATTCCAGTATTTATACTGGATTCCCCATATAAAGTAGTTTTTTTTCAAAAAGTATTGTTGTTCAGACATTGCACTGTGATTAGGTAAGATGACTGGTTTAAATGCAAATACTGCTTAGCAGAGTTCACGCTCAGATATAATACACAGCATTCAAACAAAGATTTTGAAAAAGTAATATCCTAAGCTTCCCAAAGCACAGAGTCAATATGTATGCAATTTTTCTTTATAAAGCCAAGTTATATTTTAATTTTCAGTGTGCAGCCCCAGTACCATATAAACTATATACAGAACATTGTCAGAATAATAAATCAGTGCCTAGGAGAACAACAGATTCCAGGGGGAAGCGGTGACAATATGAAAATAACTAAAAAAAAGATATACAAGTAAAAACCGAATCCTATGTTTAATATTCTGTCTGGTGATACACCATCACCTAGAATATTGCTTTGTTTTCTGTAGCTTGCTTCATTTCTTGGGCTTTATCTGCCAAGGCACTTTGCTATTCTTTTTCTCACTGTAAGCACCCACTCTAGTCTACTGCATAGAAGATATGTTTTACTGGTCTTTTGGTTATATTTACTGTAATTCACTGGGTTGTAAGTTTTCACTTTTGCACAGAGCCCTGCTTTAAAGAGACCCTGTCACCAGATTATTCATTACAACAAAATATTTTAATATGATTATACAGCATGTGCATTTGACCTATTTTATGCATGTTATTTACCAATGAAACCTCCTTTGTGTAAGCATCCAAAAGCCCTAATGCCGCGTACACACGAGCGGACTTTACGGCAGACTTTGCCCGGCGGACGGGATTTCGTCGGACAAATCGATTGTGTGTGGGCTCCAGCGGACTTTGTTTTCTCAAAAGTTGGACGGACTTAGATTTGAAACATGTTTCAAATCTATCCGACGGACTCGAGTCCGGTCAAAAAGTCCGCTCGTCTGTATGCTAGTTCGACGGACAAAAAGACACGCTAGGGCAGCTATTGGCTACTGGCTATGAACTTTCTTATTTTAGTCCGGTTGTACGTCATCACGTACGAATTTGACGGACTTTGGTTGATTGTGTGTAGGCAAGTCCGTTCATTCAGAAAGTCCGTCGTAAAGTCCGACGAAAAGTCCGCCGGGCAAAGTCTGCCGTAAAGTCCGCTCGTGTGTACGCGGCATTAGACTACTGCTGAGCACTGCCATCTTGGATGTGATGTCAGCAGTCCCTACAGACTCAGATCTTTCACTCAAGTGACACTCTTTAGCAAGGGTATTGAAGTAAAATTCAGAGTACTGGTCAGTAAAATTTTCTTGCGGCAGAGCTAAATCTCATATATGTACTGTGACTCAGAACCTTCACATGACAGCCTCCCACCACCCTTTCACATAAGTGTCCCTAGCCATCTTCACATCACAGTCACCTCCTTCACATAATTGTCCCCATTTTCCTTCACATCACAGCCCTCCTTTACTTAAGTGTCCTCGTCCCCCTTCACACCCCAGCCCTCTTTTACATAAGTGTCCTCATCAAATCACAGCCCTGTCCTTTTACATCACAGCCCTTTTTGCTCATCAAATTCCTCGCCCCCTTGACATCACAGCCCCCCTTCCTTCACAGTTGTAACCTGCAACAGCATGACAGAGGGCAGAAGCAGTAGTAAAATAATTAAATTCTTAAAGGATTTTAGATGTGCACATAAAATGCTGCAAAATGTAATAAAAATTTAGAAATTACCCCATACAAAGTTTATACATGCAAATTATACATAAAACCAATATAAAAGAAGAAGAAAAAACACATGCAGTTAATGATCATCAATAATTTACTCACAGTAGCCCCTAATATAATGGATTGAAGGTAATGTGGGTTCACAAGAGATGTCTGCTGGTGGCACTGTGGGTCTCTGGGCTGAAAGCTGTAGTTCCCGGTGACCACCAGTGGGTGTCTCCAGCTGCTGAGAGGGTACTTAAGTCCCATCTCTGCTATTGCAACTTGCGTTAGTGTTTTGATTGCCATCCTTGCTGCCAAATCCTTGTGTCTGTTTATCCTGCTCCTGAGCTAGCCTTGCCTCCTGTACCCTGCTGATTACTCTTTCTCCTTGTTCCTACCCAGTATTGATTTCCCCTTCCTTGCATCCCTTGTATTACCTGTTACCCATATCCCTCATTTTGTATATAGTGTATTGTATAGTTAGTTGTTAGGTCTCTGTTAGGTTAATTAGGTTTTTTGTCACTGGGGTTTGTTCATATTTACTGTTTGTTGGTGTGTGATTGTCTTTTGTGTCATGACATTGGGACCTGCTTCCTCAGGAGACCAAAAGAAGCACTGCACTATGTAGAGTAAGCCTAAAATGACAAGCCATATCATAATGTCAAAATACAAAGGTACACAAACAGTATCAAATCAAACCAATCATTGTGATAATGTATTTGTGGTATAACAATTTATATATAACAATGATTAATATAATGTTTCTAAAAGAGAACACTTACCCGACCCTTAGCCGGACACCACCAGTGGGCATGGACCATGGGAATGGTCCCTTCTACATGCCAGCGCATGGGCCGATACAAAAGGGCACTGCACTAAAAATAAGGGAAGAGAGAGTGACCCAGGAGGAAAAAAATAAGTAAATAAGCAAATATATATACTATAGTAACAAAGTAAGTTGAGAAAAAAATAAGGCTCTTACCCTATTGAACTTAGCCAAAAATAAGCACTGATAAAACTGCTCTGGATGAAAAAAATAACTCAAAGTAATGGGCTTTCCAGTTGATAGAAGGGCATAATAGTCACCTGGTAAGCCCATGAAAATCGGTATAGTTGCAGTGCAACCCAGATACTAATTCAGAAGGCTATAAATGTCCACCGACCACTACAAAAATACATTGATAATAATAGTATGAAGGAATCTAACAAAAAAGAAAATGCAACAAAAGAACCACCAATAAAAATACTGAGTGGATTATAATTCCCAGAGATAGTAGCTAAGAAAAAAGCTCAGCATTTTGCCGGAAATATATTATGTAGTTCTCATAACATTTATACAGCCTCCCTTAGCAGTAAAAATAGACAGAGACATAGTTACCAGAGGTATAATAGAGATCTGCCTGCATCTTATCCTCACAGAAGGGTTGTCCTCTCTCATCCCCTCATCATTATACTGTACGTCTTGTCATTTTAGATTTACTCTGCATATTGTAGTGCTCCTTTTGGTCTCCTAAGGAAGCAGGTCATAATTCCTGAAAAATGCATAGAGACATCTCTTCTGAACCTTTGCTACCTTCAATCTATTATATGTTACTCATCACATATTATAGGGGCTGCTGCTGCAAATTGTTGGTGACCATTAATCACTGTATGTTATCGCTAATTACCAATACTCTTACTTATTTAGGAGACATGGTTTTGCAGAGGGATTTTAGTTATGTTTCTCTTTCTTTTTTTTTCTTTTGCTATTGGTTTTATGAAGAATTTGTATGTAACAATAAACTTTTTATGGGGTAATTTCCAAAATTTGTTATTAAAAGAGAGGTGTATGCAGCATTGGCTCGATGAGGCATCTGCCCCCTGCCACCTCTACACCAAGAACTGAGCATTCATAGACCACTGATAGCTCAGTTCTTACTCTTTAGTGAGCAGAAAGCCACTGACTGTCGGTCACCGCTCTCTACTCTGCTCCTCCAGCTCTCACTGGAGTGCTGGGCTTTACAGGAGCAGGAAAGGCTGGCTTTCAGCGGTGTGCTGAGAGGCTGAGCCAACTGCTGGTCAGGGATCTGAGTGGATTCCAACATTAAAGTCGTGATCTCTCCAGAGCCTGGGCCGGCTCAGTGACATCACCTGTCGGCTGAATATGGGTCACAGCAGTGTAGAACTAAGAGCAAAGAGCTTTGGCCCTACTTCTCCTTTTAACTTTTGTTGAACTTACATTTCATGAGTTCAAGTCCTTTAAGAATTGACCTTATACATGGGAGTGGTGATTATGCAGGCCATACATGGGTCGAACTCTGAACAAATTTTCTTTTGAAAATGAGAAATTTCGTGCATTTTGTGATCCGATGGTGCCATAATTTATTTCAAAATTTGACCAACCAAGCCTTTAACTTCACCTCATGTTGTTACAGAAAATCATTTTCGTGGCTGGAAATCTTCTTTACTTTCCGGGAATTTTCCATTTCTCATGCGCATTTCTTTTTTGATTATATTTCTCGCATGATTCTCCCATTATTGATTAGAAAATTGTTTGTTTATTTTAAAAGTTTTCAACATACTTGATCACTAAAATTAGATGGCCCCCTGAAAATCGTCCATTGCTGCGGACCACTAATGGTGCGAAATTCGAACATTCTTAGGTACAATTTTCAAAAGAAAATTATTTCAGAATACGACCCGTGTATGGCCAGCTTTAGGCTACTTGCACGTTAGTAACCCTTTTTAGCTAATTTGTAAAGGGCAGGAGCAGGTCTTGATGCGGGGCAAAAGCTGGGAGAGCAATCTGGAGACTGAAGGGTGGCCCAGGGTGGGGGGCGGAAGTGGAGAGAGAGAGAGTATAAGACACCCAGGCTGCTGAGTGACATCGGTGCAGTAGTCTCAACAAGAAGCATGTTACTCGGCCTGGGTCTGAAGCGCAGATTGCCATAGTGATGCCTGCTCTATAGCATTCACCCTCACTCTTCACCTGGCAACTACATAAAAGGTTATGTAGGAAGGTGAGGGGCAGCAGCATTGCTAGGATTGAGAAAGACTTGGGGCATCCCTCGACATCAAAACAGGAAGCATGAGCAGTGGGTGTGGCCACGCTACACTGACAGTGATAGAGGCTTAATGGGGTATAGTTAAAAAAAAACTGTATACAAAGTACATATATGCCACAATTCTTGTACCCAAAAAATATGCTATAAAAGACATGTCACCAGTTGAAGATTGTTTATTTACACAATTTTATTAAAACATGAAGCATAATAAATACATGTGTGCTATTTTTTATTATTTGCCATTATTAATCCATCTTTTCTGGGTTTTTTGGACCCTGCTGTCTTCCATCCCCCCACAGCTGTGACAGCTCAACCTGACAGTGCATGCATCGTTTTGCTAACATTATGAATATTTTATTTAGCCCACCAGTCCCAGAGAAAGTCTCTCCAGAGCTGCCAGGGCGACAGGGTGAAAAAATGCATCTTATCATGAATTACTTTGCCACAACCAACAGCCATCATCTTGTCTGACAAAGCTGATCTTCCTGCTCCTCTATTGAGTTTTACTTTACTTTTTAGCCCCTAGCAAACTGAAACATGTCAGAGGAGAAGGTGGGTCAGCTTTGTACTGGACAACTATAATGAAGACTTATTTTTGGCTTTTATGAAGGGGAGGGGCTTCTTTTCTGCTTGTGTATATGCTGTGATAGTGTATAGTGTACAGATCATGGACTGCTTAGAGCTAACACCCTTCGTTTAGCGAAGCAGGGGGTGGAGTACCTTGAGTGGAGTGGTTGGGGCTGTCTGCAGGATGAAAAAAAAAACATATATTGATTCATGCTATCAGTAAGCTCCTGCTTTAAACATCTGCAAACTTATTATCAGTGTGCAGCTTTGCAGGGAGTCTTTCCAGAGATGGATGCAAACAGAAAGACTCAGGAGCTAAACAATACAAGTGCCAGCAAAGTCACACACTGATAATGAAGGGGCTATAGCCAGGATCTGCTTTCCAATAGTATGGGTTGTTAGGACCACAAGATTAAAACACTTTTATGCATTTACACTATCAGCACACAGCTCAAGCACTGTCAGTATTAGCCGTGACAACCACAAGGAGAGCTGGTAGACGTTAGGATCCATCACTTCCAGAGGTGGGGTTTCCTATTTAACTAATTAAATAAACTGCATAGTTTAAAAATAGAGAAAAAAAAGTACCTAACTAAAAAAAAAAGTGCACATATTTATTATGCGTATAAAAAGCCAACTAGATAAATCTGGTGACATGGTCCTTTTAATTACTTTGCTACAAACAAAAATCTCACTTAGACACATAAAAACCTGAGCACAATTATTTTTAAAAACTGAAACTCTTGCCTCACTTATGCTTTCCTACACACAAGCAGAGTGCTATAACTTTGAACCTCCCTTTAAGTAGAACTTCATTAAAATAGTCAGGGACTACTTAGTTAGCAACCAGCAAATATTGAGACAATGAGCACTTTGGTCAGGAATATGTAATAATATGGGCATACAAAGTGCAGAGGTCAGTAGTGTAAAATGTACAGAATGCAGCAGCCACGAATATGTAACATACAACAGTAAGGGGTATCAGTGCCAGATTAAACTCTGTGGAGGAAACTAGGCAGTAGAAACTTTGCCTTCCCCTCGCATGTTTCTGAAGGTTTCTCGTGCACGTGTTCTAGTGGGGTAACATTGAACTAAATACTGTGCACGTTGGCTGCTTGATGGAGATGACTATCTCTATTGTACACCAACATTTTTTACAAACGACATCTGAAAGAAGATGAACATTTAAGAGGCAAACTGTAATGTGACTTAATGTCTATGGTTTATGAACTGTACTTTAAGTTGTTATTCAGTACATTACATTAATACAGTAGTTTCTCTGTGGAGTCTCTAATGAAAAGTTTGTTTCTTTGAGTTCATTCATTGTGTCTATCTTCCCTGCCCTCATTGCACCTCATAGCCACCACTCACTTCTGCACCCCCTTGTCCACCATTTTCCTCTGCACCTCTCATCCATCGCTTTCCTCTGCTCTCCTTCTCACCCACTGCCTCTGCACCCTCTTGTCAATCATTCGCCTCTGCATACCCTCAATCACCATTAGCCTTTGCAATCCCTAAACCACCATTCGCCCCTGAACACCCCTCACCCACTGCTCACTGCTGCACCCCCTAATTTACAACTCACATCTCCACCCCACCACCCCACCAGTCCAGAGGTTGCCTCCCCACAATCCTAATTCAAGGCTTACCTTTGCATTGTCTTGTCCACTGCTCCCCTCTGAACCATCTCACTCACCAGTCACCCCACTTGCAAACAATGCAGCCCTCTGCCCCATCCCTTCACACTCATAATGCAGACTCCTGCCCCCCTTCCTCATAACAATGCTACCCCTGGCCCCCCTCTCCACACTTATGAAAAATACAGACCCTCTGCTTTCCTCCACTTCACACTCATAAACAATGTAGTCCCCCCCCCCATACACAAATTGCAGGATCCGTGCCCCCTCTCATACACAACACAGCCCCCCTGCCTCTTTTCCCTACAGGTGGAAGTGGTCACTTGTAGTGCAGGACCAGGAAGGATGTGTCCTTGCACAGCACTCTAGTTTCTGCTTGAAGGTGGTGTTTTTCAAAACGTATCTGGAAGACAGTGACTTGGCTTCTCGGAGTGCAGGCTAGCATGTATTTTTTTGATGGCAAGATCTGTGCACTGAAGACTACCAGCACCCATAGTAGATAATTCATGGAAGATGGTTACATGATAGATACTATGTCGTGAAGCTCTGTTGCTTTCCATCATCCAAACATGTGCAAGCAAAAATTATGTTTTTTAAATTTTCCATTCACCAGATTGGGTATTCTTTATAAAGTGAAGCTTGACCGCATTCATTAAGCTCTAGAGAAAATGAGTGTAACTGCTCTTGCAAAGTGCACAGTCTATTTGCCTTTAGAAAATCAACACCTATATGCTATTATTGACAGAGTTAGCTCTGTGTTTATCATGTAGGACAATAACTCTTTTAGAAGTGTATACCCTTTAAGGGGCCACTGAAGATCGCCAGGTACTCCCAAATAGTACAGAGGCTACCAATCACCCAAGCACAATCCTACGCACACTGTCATTTAAGGTTTAGTCTAATGGAATTCTCAATAGGGTATTTACTGAGGAACTTCAACATGAGAGGTGTTTAGGGTCAAAACGACCAGTAATCACAGTAGAAGAATTAACTTTTCTCTAATATTTCCAAGAGCAGCTTTTCTGGAAGTAGCAGGGTATGGCTAGAATGTCCAATGTACTGCAACAGCAGTCAAACAGGCAACCTCGAGCAACTGGTTCACATCTGGTACTTGTCCAACCATCAGTCCCAGTGAATCCTTTATTCACAATGTCCCAGGATCTGTTTACCACCCAGCATTATCAGGCAAATCTTCTATGAAAGAAATAAGGATCCCTTCTTCAGTCCAGGACTCAGAGATAGGGCTTTTCAGCAAGAGTACTTCTTTGGCAAATCTTCCACTGAGGCCCAGGCAGCAATCTCTTGTCTCTCTGACTACCTCCCACAGCCACGATGCTATGCTTTGCAGCCATGACAAAAATTATACCCGTGTTGAACAAAACCCATTCAAGTAAATAGTGCTGCTCTGCAATTGCCACATGGGTGCGGTGCTTTAATGTGGGGTTAAAGCAGGTGGTGAGGTGGCAGTATGCCTCCTTGCTTCCTGTCAAATGTTCTCTGAAGAGCGTTCCAACTGCTGTATACTCTTTAGAGAGCAAAGCATATGTGAATGAGTCGTTTCTTTTTTTAAATTATTTTTTAGAATTTCAAATTTTTTTTAACCTTTTATTAGAATTGTATTTATTTATTTTTAACTGCCCCTTTGGAGGTCTTTAGTGAAATATCAGATACTTTTGGGACAGAGAAAGGAACTTATAACAGAGATTCCGCAGTCCCTTTCTCTGCAGCCTCAACTGCACTGGACGGTGAATGAATAGGAAGTGCTCTGTGCTGAGCAGCTTCCTGTTCATTCAGATGTTAGAATCAATCCCCCTGCAGTGCAGCCTGTAGGCAGGCATAGGTTACTGCTGCCCCAGTGGGAAGTTAGGGGTTAACTGCACTCCCATATTTTTCTTGGCAGAGTTTTCTTGAGCCGAACCCTCCAGTCTCATGTGCTATAAAAGAGGCCCGGGACAACCCGCATGCACTCAAATAGGGGGACTGTACCTGAAGCCGTTTCAGGAGTCTGAATGACCCAAAATTGTCCCTAAAACCTAGACAAGGATTCAGCCAACATTGGACTTTTACCACCTGTACGGGAATGACCCGGGTTTTTGTCCTCCTGAAACCCGGACAAAGTTAGACTCAACCCGTCAGGCAGGGTTGGTACAGGGGGGGGGGGGCGAAGGGTCACCTGCCTGCACTGGGCACAGTGTTGGGGGGGTGCAGTAGCTGCTTGAGTTCCTCCTGCATCTAGGTGACAGTTTTTCTGTCTGCTTTTGTCCCCACATATCAGCCCGCCCACCACCTGCATTACTTTAGTATTCTTAGCTCTGTTGAGGTTGAGTCCCGGCATTTTCTGCATCTCCTGTCCCCGCCCATCGGCCCGCCCACCTCCTATCAGACCTGTAGAACATAGTCTAGGGAAGTGCTACAGGTGGTGGGTGGGGACAGAAGCCGGCAGAAGATGCAGAAAATGTCGGAACTGCATCTCCAACAGAGCTAAGAATACTAAAACAATGCAGGTGGTGGGTGGACTGACAGGCTGGGACAGAACCAGACTGAAGATGCCGGGACTAAACCCAAGAACACCGAAGAATTACAGGTACAATGCAATTATGTTCTGCTCTTTTCAGCTGAGCACTGTGGATATGTTTGCTAAATAGGATGGTAGTCAGTGGAAATTATACCCCCCCATCACTTTCAGCAAGCATTACCGTCTGCTGAAGAAAACCTTCAAGTGAATGGGGGCACACTGCAACCTCCCCGCAACTGCATGCAATGCACACAGTTGCAGTGCAGTGGTGCAGTTTGGGGGGTTTAAAACAGGTGGTGAGGGGATAAAATATTGCTTACATATACCTATTGTGGGCAGGAGAAGGAGGACGCTTGCTGAAAACACACCTCAGTCTCAGTGCAGTGCCACTGGGGAGTGAAGGCAAACTGCCTTCTCCTTGTCTCCCCTTGTCATGTGACATGTCATATGACTGGAGAGGGAAAGACAGAGGAACTGCCTTCTTTCCCAGTGGGTGCCACACTGAGACGGAGATGTGAACTGTAAGTCCACATGGGGGGTTGCAGTTTGTCATCTTTACTCAGGGCACTGAATTACCTTGTCCCGGCACTGCCATCAGGTATCTGTCCTGGGGATGGAGCCAGTGTGTGACCTCAGTGGGGGGTATCCTCGAATTCAGTAATTATTCCTGCTGGCTGCAGCTTCCTCTGCTGTGCACTCTCTCCCTTGCCTTCTCCTCATGGGGTGCCTGCCACCCCCCACCCCCCCAGCCAGCCTATGAATGGTTTGATTTGCAGTCATTGGTTGCTAGGACTGCCGGTGTCTCAGCAACCAATGACACATTTGCCAATGTGCACGCACATGTGTGATTTTCTTAGAGCTGCTTCACCTCCCAGGCAGCTTCACCCCCTAATTCCAGCTGGTTCCCACTCACGCAGTGGCTGCCGTGTGCCACTAAAGTGTTTGGGTTTGGCTTGAAGAAAAAGGTTTCAACCCTACATGAACAGCTATGCTGGGGCAGCCCCACTCCTGTAGTTATCAATTAGGGAATAGGAATGTTAGGAAATGTTTGCACTTTATCTTGGACTGTCAATTTTTGTTGCCATCATGATAATTTATTCTAAGTAGAGCTGCACGATTCTGGATAAAATGAGAATCACAATTTTTTTGCTTAGAACAGTGGCCTCCAAACTGCGGCCCGGGGGCTAGATGCAGCCCTTTGCTTACCTTTATCCAGCCCTTGGGACGCTATTTTATCTACTGATACCAACAATGGGACATAATTCCCCCCCACTGACACCAACGATGAGGCAAAATTCTTTCACATACACAAACAATTGAGCCAATGGCACCAACGGTCAGGCACAATTCTTCCATTGACACTAAAGATGGGGCATTCTTTTTTCCCCACTGACGTCGGAACCTTTCCTACTCTCAATAGCCACAGCCCGGCCGCCCTAAAGTCTGAAGAACAGTAAACTGGCCCTTTCTTTAGAAAGTTTGGAGACCCCTGGCTTACAATAAGGATCACGATTCTCGGCGTAACATCATCTTTCACATTATACAAAAAAATTGGGCTAACTGTACTGTTTTTTTTTTAAAATCCAAGTGTATTTTTTCCCAAATAATTGCTTTTAAAATACTCCTGCGCAAATACAGTGTGACATAAAATATTGCAATGATCGCCATTTTATCCTCTAGGGTCTCTGCCAAAAAATATATATATTAAATGTTTGGAGGTTCTAAGTAATTTTCTAGCAAAAAAATACTGATTTTAACTTGTAAGAAAACGGGTCACAGGAGTGCAAAACGGAGTGCAAAACGATATTCTCTTTCAGCGAGTGGGATGTTTTTGGCACTGCTTCGGCAGCAATCCATCTCCCATAGCAACGGGAGAAGATCTGCACTGCCAAGGCCCTAATCTTGTACAAAGGTACAGAAGACAAGGAGTTAACTGATGTGCATGCATGGAGTCCGCGATAGGTGCAGACAGGACCCTATACCTTTACTGGGCGTGAGGTAGTGGTGATACGCTAGACAGGTGGAGAGGACAATGGCTCTTCGTATCCCACCTAAATGCACAAGTGACGGTGTTAGTGTACTTGACATCAAGATAGTTTACTAGAGTTTGTTCATGTTTGTTATCTACCAGGTCTTCAAAATGGCTCAAGTAAAGGTACCCCATGTGTATGGCAGTAAACCTGTACAAAGTGCCTAGCGTAGCCCAGAAGAACCCACCCCGGGGCACAACTCTCATGTGACCCTTGCTTGGCACCCAAAAAGGAATAAAACGTGAGGGACTTGACGACCACCCCGTCACCATGATCTGCCACCTGCCCACAAGCCAGAGGGAGAAAGATGGCAGTACTGCAAGGGGGTCCATAGGAGTTGCAAGGCAGTACAGCCAGCCCTCCTGCTTGGCAGGTGCCCAGGCCCCCCATTTGAACTGATGGAGCCAGGGCCAGTTACAGGAGGGCTGGCTGTACTGCCTTATCAGCACGCATGAATATTCTTACTTTTTTCAAAAGTACCAGTCAGTAAGGGAAGTTTAAAGTGGTTGTAAAGGCAGAAGATTTTTTTGTATGCATTCTATGCATTAAGATAAAAAGCCTTCTGTGTGCAGCAGCCCCCTAACACTTATCTGAGGTCCCTCTAGCTCCAGCAATGTTGTAGGACTGTCTCGGCCGTCCAAGACTCCCCTCCTCATTGGCTGAGACAGCAGCGTGGTGACATTGGCTTCCACTGCTGTCAATCAAAGTCAGCCAGCCAATGAGAATAGAAAGGGGGCGCAGCTCCGTGTCTGAATGGACACGGGGAGCTGTAACTTGGCTCAGGTGCCCCCATAGCAAACTGCTTGCTGTGGGGGCACCCAATTGGAGGGAGGGGGCCAGGAGAGCTGAAGAGGGACCCGAGAACAGAAGGATCTGGGCTGCTCTGTGCAAATCCTCTACACAGAGAAGGTAGGTATAACATGTTTGTTATTTTTAATTTAAAAAAATTTTAAAAAAAGGAGACTTTACAATCACTTTAAGCATTTAAAGTGCATGCAAACCCTAACAAAACTTCTATTGTAGCACAAAACAAACTGAAAATAGTACAGTCGGATCAGCATGTGAATAGACTGGTGCAAAACTGGCAGAATCGGCTTGTCAGGCTCTAGTAGACTTTAACAAAATAGTGAAAATCTGCACATAGGCACCGACTTACTGTTGAATAAATGTGAATGACATGGGTAAAAGATGGCTTCGGCTCCTGTTCTCCACCTGTAGAGAACTCCACAGATGTGTTTCGCCCTTTTTGAAGCTTAATTGTAGATGCCAAGTGAGGGGAATTGAACTTCTCTTATTTGCTTCATTTTTGTGTGTTAAATATACCATTGGAAACATTTTGTTATATCCATTTAGAGGAGCAACAAAACTGTTACCCTTGCCAGAAATTCAGAGCTGTCCTATGTCCTATGCACACTCCCTATATTATTTGAAACAGCCCTCCTAGTTCTTACCTTGGGCTACAAAATGATTAGCCTTTATGTTGTAGAGATATGAAAGTAGGAGCAGCTGAGTAGTTTAGTAAAAGACAACTGGGCAGAAAGATTCCACAAAAATGCTGTGTGTTGTGCAGAAGTGTGAATGCTGGAGCATGTTACGTTGCATCCAAAATATGGGTGTAACGTGTAACATGTCTCCAAGGATTACAGTACCTTGGTTTAGAAAAATAGAATCTCAATTTAGAGAGCTGATTTGGAGGAAAAAGCAACCACATATAAAGTTAACAACATTAATGCTAACCAAAGAAGAAGGTGGACTGGCGATCCCCCATCCCAAAAATAATTTTCTAGCCTCTCAATTACAACATTTTTATGGTTGGACAATAGTATCAGACTCTGGTCCTATACAGAGGCTGTTACTATCAGTTTATGAAGACTACCCATTAATTTCCCTATTAGAGTCGAGAAATCAGTTGTCCGATAAAGTTTTTTTTACGGGAATATTATTTGATAAGGTATGGAATTAAATGAGGAGAATTGCTGGAATAAAGGGATATACATCATATACTCCAATATGGAACAATAGTAGCTATACGGAACTGTTGAAATTGGAAGGGTTTGAAATTTGGAGGCAGAAGGGACTAAGGTACATGATACGGTTATTTCAGGAAGATGAGATGAAAACCTTTAGTGAATTAAGAAATTAATATAATATCCCAAACCAAAGATTTTTTCAATTTTTACAGCTCAGGCATGCATTAAAAGCACAGGGTCGATCGCATGAATTGAAGTTTAATAAATCAGTGGTAATAGCCTTGCTCGATAAGATGGAAAGAAAAAAGGGTTTGATATCACAATGATATGATATATTATATGAGAAAACTAAAGGTGCTGTGGATATACCTACAAGATCAGCTTGGGCTGGCGATATAGGGCCAATTTCTGATGAACAGTGGGCATTGGCACTGTCGGCAATACCTCTGGCCTATCTATCTCCAACTCAAAATTTAACACAACTATTCATCCTACATAGGGTACATTATACACCAGAGAAATTATTTAAATGTAAATGGAGGGATACAGATCAATGCCCTAGATGTAAAGGGAGGGCAGCCAACTTAATACACATGATATGGATATGCCCTAAACTCCATCGCTATTGGTACGGGGTGGTATCTATGAATAATAATGTATTTGAGATTGAGATGTCTATAGAACCAGGGGGATGTCTCCTGGGTATCATGGACGAACTAAGAACTCCGGGGGAATACTTGGTATCAATAAATAGAAGTTTATTTCAGGCTCGTAAGCTTATAGCACAAAAAATGGTTGTCACCATATCCACCTACAGTAGCAGAATGGAAAATACAAGTAATGGAAACCATAATGAAGGAAAAATATACCTTTTTACATAGAGGCAGTCTAGGGAAATTTGAAAAAATATGGAGAAGGTGGTTTGATATTTTGGATGTATGATGAGAGGGATCCGGATAAATGTGGGAGCGATGGGGAGAGGGGGGGGGCATGGGGGCCAGGGGTGAGGGTTTTTTTTTCCTCTTTTTTTTTCTTTTGTTGTTCCCTCTCTGTACGTGCTGGGTTGTATGTTGTTATCGTTGTTTATGGTGTTTGTATATAAAAGAAATAAAAAATTATTTGACTTAAAAAAAAAAGAATAAATGTGAATGACATGGGTAAAAGATGGCTTCATCTCCTGTTCTCCACCTGTAGAGAACTCCACAGATGCGTTTCGCCCTTTTTTGAAGCTTAATTGTAGATGCCAAGTGAGGGGAATTGAACTTCTCTTATTTGCTTCATTTTTGTGTGTTAAATATACCATTGGAAACATTTTGTTATATCCATTTAGAGGAGCAACAAAACTGTTAAGCTTGCCAGAAATTCAGAGCTGTCCTATGTCCTATGCACACTCCCTATATTATTTGATACGGCCCTCCTTTTGTAGCCCTTCTTACCTTGGGCTACAAAATGATTAGCCTTTATGTTGTAGAGATATGAAAGTAGGAGCGGCTGAGTAGTTTAGCAAAAGACAACTGGGCAGAAAGATTCCACAAAAATGCTGTGTGCTGTGCAGAAGTGTGAATGCTGGAGCACGTTACCTTGCATCCAAAATATGGATTGTAACGTGTAACATGTCTCCCAGGGTCAACTCATCCTTTAAGCAGTCTGGGCTGCTTTACTCTGTTCCTACCCGCACTATAGCTAAAAGATGGCTACAGCACGGGCCTCCAGTTCTGGGAGGATGTTCATGCATGTTCTCCTATGTGAGCGCCTCCTGCACATCCCTGGGGCACGCATTGGGCATACTCTGTGACCTGATCACAGATCAACGTAAAGGGCTGCTGTGATTGGCTCTATCCAGACACAGCTGGTCACATGTAAACAGACTTCCCAGTTATCCTCATTCCTTTTCTCACACGCTGTCTCCGTGTGAGGAAAGGAGAGCCGATAACCGGAAAGTTTGACAAGGCACAGTGAGTGCATTGTTTACTATGATAATCAGGGCACTGATCATCAGTGCAGCCCTACCAGTGCCCATCAGTGCAGCATATCAGTGCCCATCAGTGCAGTGTATCAGTGCCCATCAGTGCAGTGTATCAGTGCTCATCAGTGCTGCCCCATCAATGCCTGCCCATGAGTGCAGCTGTTCAGTGCCCATCAGTGGCATCTCATCAGTGCACATCAGTGTACATCAGTGCAGCCTCCTCAGTGTACATCAGCGCACATCGGTGAAGACAAATAACTTATTTGCAAAAAATGGAAAAAACATTTTTTCCTCAATATTTTCAGTCTTTTTTTCGTTTGTCTCGCAAAAAATAAAAAAATGGTGGTGAATAAATATCACCAAAAGAAAGCTCTACCTTTCATTCAACATTTCATAAGGGTACAGTGTTGCGTGACTGTGCAATTTTCATTCAAAGTGTGAAAACACTGAAAGCTAAAAATTGGCCTGGGCAGGAAGGGGGTGAAAGTGCCTGGTATTGAAGTGTTTAATAGTGATGAAACTTGGTTTTATAAATACCTCCTTTCTTCAGTATTTCTAAACAACCTTTGTATTTAATTGTTTTGAGTAATGACAGACAAATGCTTTCTTTTTTTTGACAGATTCACTTTGTTAAATTTTGAATTAAGTCTGACATACAGTAATTTATCTGAAGCGGAAAATTGTCATTTGCAGTACGTGACATATTTATCACTTGTATAATCTACCATCTTAGATAGAATGAGTTTCTAAATTGCTTATAAGACCATAGATAAACATTACACTGAAACCTTCTATAATCTTCTTGAAATATATACACTATTTAATGAGGAAACAATTTGCTTAGAAATGGAATAGAAATAGAGATTGTGAGCAGACCCTTTAGATTCCCGTAATAGGGGTTCAGTCTTATCAAATGTAAAACTGTAGTAAGAAAATACACACACAGAAAATAGCCTACTTCCTTAAGATTTTTATTTAGTTTTTACATGTTAGCAGTGATTGTGTGTTCTTCTGGTCACCAGCAACCCAGTGTCCTGGAAACTCATAATAATGTTCCTGTATCCCTTCAGGCCAGCAACTCCACCCATCAGTCTTTTCACAATCTAATTAGATATACCCTATTGCAATCTAATTATGCAGATTCATAATCAGATACAAATTTTTCTTCACTTCTCCACCCTTGACTGCTTATGTTTATTGAAGCTTTAGCAGAGAAAAGGGGCATCAACTTGCCAATGTGTGCAAGGAGAGAGTTAAGATGGCACCAGGGATGAAGGGCGGGGGACAAAGCCGGTATACCATATATTAGAATTGGTGATCTTTTGTTTTTTTGGAGGTCTGATGTTACTAAGGGTAACACTCACCTGCTCTGTTTAATGGTTTTGCGCAGAGCTCCCTCATCCCTCCTCTTCTGGGGTCCCCTGCCAGCAATCATGGCTCCTCATCTTCTTTGTGTGCTTCCATAGCAAACCGCTTGCTATGGAGGCACACAGTGATTGCTCGTTTCCGAGCAGTGTGTGTCTATGGAGCCGCGCACCATAGACACACAGAGTAAGGCTCAGCCCCGCCTCCTGCTTCCTTCTCACTGCATTTGATTGACAGTAGCAGGAGTTAATGGCTTCTTCTGCTGCCCAAGTCCCTGTGTGAAGAGGAAAATAGGGGAGAAGTGATGCAGTCGTTCACAGAGCTGGATGTCTTCTCCCCTCTCTTCCCATTCACACAGGAAAGAGGATGAACAGCAAGCTATAAAACATTTTTTACCTTAACCACTTGACCACCGGAAGATTTACCCCCCTTCATGACCAGCCATTTTTTGTGACACGCACTGCGTTACTTTAACTGACAATAGAGTGGTCACACAACACTGTACCAAAATAAAGTTTATGTCCTTTTTTCCCACAAAGAGCTTTCTTTTAGTGGTATTTGATCACCTCTGCATTTTTTATTTTTTGCTTTGCAGGGATACAAATTCCATCCCTTCCCTCCTGTCAGAACAGTGATCTGTCTTTCTTACATAGGTAGATTGCCGTTCTGCCTCTCTGCCTAACAAATGGAGGGTGCTGGAGGACATCGGGTAAAATGCACTCACCGATCAGCTTCCGCTGTGTGTAATCACAGCGAAAGCGATTTGTCTGCAGCACGCATGCTCGCCCTCTACCCAGAAGTGTCAGATCACATGTATATATACGTGGTCTGGGGCACAGGTGCAGCCCTGTCGCAGTAAAAACTGCTATAGGGCGGACCTGAAGTGGTTAAAGTGGAACTACGCTGCATCTGAGCACCACAAACCAAAAACGTTACTTAATTTATTTTTAATATTAAAAGCAAACTCCCCCATCCATCTATGTCTAATTTTTTTTTTTTTTGCTGAGAGAAATTACATTGAAAAACACCCCCATAGTGTTTCTGGCCATGGCCATCTTGAGTAAGGGCAGATGATTCATGTAGCATTTACTTTCTGCAATCCATCTGCCCTTAGCTCATGCATGTAGACAGGAGGGTGTGTTTAGCTGAGAAAGCCCCTCCTCCGCTCCTGAAGACTCCTGGGATGTTTGACATTATTTGCCTAGGCATGGAATGCAGGAAGTAGCTGAAGGAATGTAAAAAACATTAAATATAATATATCTTCCTATCTACACATCAATGCTAGAAACCCTTGTTGATTGTGAAAGTTAAGTCCCACTTTAATGCTTGGAATGCATTAAGGTAAAAAACATATCGGCTTTTAGAACCACTTTAAGTTGGATGCAAAGGGTTTTGCACCAGTCCTTAGAGGTGGTCCGAGCTGACCCGGGTATTCCTGCCCTGGATTTTGCAATCTTGCCTTCACACAGTGTAGAGAAGGTGAGGTCAGCCAACATATCAAACTCAGCACTGTTCTTCCTGCTAAAATGATGTCACACTTCATATTTGGCACATGCACACTGGGTGTCTGGCCTCTGTGCATCCAATTTTTGTGTATTGAGTGTCAATACATTGATACATTAACAAAGTGTCAAACTACATGCTAAAAGAAGCATGAAAATGTGCGTCACATACCCAAATGCATGTTAAAATAACCTGTTCCAAAATGTGCGCTAAAGGGCCAAAATGTGTGTTTAAATAAGCGCCAGTGCTTAATATTTTCATGCAATCACACAGTCTTTTTAACTTTGGTTTCAGTTTTAAAACTCAGCGGCTCTGTAATCACACAGGTATCTCAGGAGATCAGGAGATCACAGGCAGCCCTCGTCGTTCTACTCAGATCTCAGATGTTCTCAGAGAAAAAACTTCTCTCTTCTCCAAGTATTCTCCAAACATTCTCCGCTTCATAAACCGGGTGCCAGAGGAGAAGATTTCTCTCTGAGAACTGCTGAGAACTGAAATGAGATAAATTATCTCTGTTTGATAAATTGTGTTGTGTCTACAGAACAAAGAGTGAAGAAACATCTCTTGAATGGGACACAGATGGCGAAAAAAAAAAAAGGAACGGGTTCTAACCACCATTCCCTTATCTGTTTAAAAAGGTTTTGGCTTTGGATACATTTTAATTATGAGTGGCAAGGGATCGCAGAAAGCTCCAAAAAATCAGAAACCTCTGTAAATCTTGCCACAACAAGACACACTGACACCAGATTTTCCCAAATGGCTTTTTTGATTTATCTCTTATAATTGTGAATTTGACATATAGCTGTTGTCCTTGAGCCTGTGAGTCCCCATTGCAGTACCGTATATACTCGAGTATAAGCCGACCCGGATATAAGCACCTAATTTTACCACAAAAAACTGGGAAAACTTATTGACTCGAGTATAAGCCTAGGGTGAGAAATGCGCAGCTACTGTAAGTGGAAAAGAGGTTCAACAATGCCCATTTGCAGCCTCACTGTGCCCATTTGCAGCCATAGGTCCCCCAAACTTCAAACTCGGTAGTTAAGGGTTCCTAGGTACCCCCTAGCTGCAGCCAAAATTTGGGGTCTCTGGACCCAAAGGGTCCCGAAATTACATTGCTGCAGATGGACACAGTTGACCGACTTTGGGGCCCTGTATCTCGGGGCCACTTGGTGCTAGGTGCTAGGAACCCCAAATTTGGTGTGCAAACCCAGTGCAACTAGCACTACAACATATCCAAAGGTTCCTAGCACCAAGTGGCCCCCAGATACGGGGCCACAAAGTCGGTTCGGAAAATGTCAAGCACTTTTCTGCAGCAGAGAATGACATTTTCCGAACGGACTTTGGGGCCCCGTATCTCAGGGCCACTTTGTGCTAGGATCCCCAGCTTTGGATATGTTGTAGTGCTAGTTGGGTTTGCACACCAAATTTGGGGTTCCTAGCACCAAGTGGCCCTGAGATACGGGGCCCCAAAGTCGGTTCGGAAAATGTCATTCTCTGCTGCAGAAAAGAGCTTGACTCAAGTATAAGCCGAGGGGGAGCATTTTCAGCACAAAAAATTGTGCTGAAAAACTCGGCTTATACTCGAGTATATACGGTATCTTCCACTACTTAGTACAGCTTCAGAAATGTAAATCAGTTTACAGTCCAATAATATCTGTTAAATTAACTACTTCTCACGTACTCAAGGTTATTAAAATGGTGTTCCACCCAAAAAATAAAAAATACATGAAAATTCCTAAAAAAAACTAAAAAAAACCATTTGGAATTTTTTTTTTAACTCTAACCTCTAAATGCCTGTTGCTAGGGGGTCCCTCGTAGTCTGCCTCTTTCAGTGCCTGGGCTGGTGACATCACTTCCCCCTTGGCACAGGAAGGACTTGGCTCTGCTCCCTCCCTCTTGTCATTCACCTGGGACCCATTACAGGTCCCAGGTGACTGAGCGGCCAATCACGGCGTGCGGCGCGGCTCGCGCATGCGCAGTGGGTGCCTGGCTGTGAAGCCACAACCCGGCGCCCACAGTTGCAATGCCGGCGCCGTCAAACGGAGGGGGAGGCGAGCGGGGCTTCTATCCCCCGCATCGCTGGACACTGGGACAGGTAAGTGTCCAATTAAATTTTTATTTATTTTTTTTTTTAATGGGCCCTCCTCTTTAAGTCAATTTCTGTCTAAACACTGCGTGCAGATTATAAAATGTACATAGTATAATACTTCATTGGGGTTGGTCGACTGTGGCTCATATAAATTTGAATGTATAATACAAAAGTATTGTAATTCGTTACGTAAAGTCGTTTTACTGTGAATCATATAAAATCATCAGTCACGAAATTCTGAGATTATAAAAACCTGAACAAACCTCTCCCATTTATATGCTGTAACAGTAACACTTGCCGAAAATAAAATGTTAGGTGAAAATGTGTGAATCTTGGGTGAAAACATTGATAAATAGACATCTAAATAATTACAGATGCATTTGCTGTCCTCTTTTGTTGTATAGTAGATCAGGTTCCAAGGGCACCTTTAAAAATGCTTCTAAACGAAAACGCGGCTAAACGGCGGTACCGCGTTTAGCTTCTGAAATGTCAGAAACTTCGGCGTCTGAACCCATTTTTTTGCCTTCAAAGAAAAGCCTCTAAACGCAAATGCCTTAAAACGACATTAAATAAACCTCTGCACATGTACAGTACACATAAGATAACATTGGATGAGTTCAGGGGCAGCTGAAAAAAAGCATCCAACTGCCTCTGAACGTCCGTTTACCAGCAGCAGTGTACATGAGGAAAAAGTCTGATGGGAGCTTTTGGTCAGATATTCCAACCGTGTGTATGCCCCATCGGACTTTTTGTGTAGGCATTTCTGACGGACTTAGATAGAGAACATGTTCTAAATTTTTCTGTCGAAATGCTGACGGAGGTTATCCCGTTGGCAAGTCCGACCGTGTGTACACGGCATTAGGATAGTATAAGGCCATGAAAGAAAAAAACTAGAATAGGGGCATCATGGGATTGTCTTACTATCACTGATTTGTTTTTAAATGAATTACATTTTTAATAGAGGGCTATGATGATTATTAATGTCTTTCTGGGACTGCTTTGCTGGTTCTTTAACCACTTCAATACAGGGCACGAAGAGCCCTTTCACACTGGGGCGGTTTGCAGGCGCTATTGCGCTAATAATAGCGCCTGCAAACCGACCCGAAAGTGCCACTGCTGTCTCTCCAGTGTGAAAGCCCCGAGGGCTTTCACACTGGAGCGATGCGCTGGCAGGACGGTAAAAAAAGTCCTGCCAGCAGCATCTTCGGAGCGGTGAAGGAGCGGTGTGTATACCGCTCCTTTACCGCTCCTGCCCATTGAAATCAATGGGACGGCGCGGCTATACCACCGGCAAAGCGCCTCTGCAGAGGCGCTTTGCGGTGGTATTTAACCCTTTCTCGGCTGCTAGCGGGGGGTGAAACCGCCCCGCTAGCGGCCGCATACCAACGGTAAAACGCCGCTAATAATAGCGGCGTTTTACCGCCGACGCCGCCCTCCGCCCCAGTGTGAAAGGGCTCTTAGACACCTTCCTGCCCAGACCAATTTTCAGCTTTCAGCGCTGTCGCAGTTTGAATGACAATTGCACGGTCATACAACACTGTACCCATAATAAATTGTTATCATTTTGTTCCCACAAATAGAGCTTTCTTTTGGTGGTATTTGATCACCTCTGCGTTTTGTTTTTTTTGCGAAACAAATAAAAAAAGACTGAAAATTTTGAAAAAAATAAAAGTTTTGCTTTTGTTTCTGTAAAATTTTTTTGTAAATAAGTAAGTTTTCTCTGTCACTGATGGGCACTGATAAGGCGGCACTGACAGGCACTGATAAGGCGGCAGCGTTGAGGTGGCACCAATGAGCGGGCACTGACGATGGACACTGATATGCGGCACTGATGGGCACTGGTAGGCGGCACTGATGGGTGGCACTGATATGCAGCACTGATGGGCATTGATAGGCGGCACTCATGGGCACTCATGGGTGGCACTGGGTGGCACTGGTGGGCACTGGTGGGCACTGATGGGCACTGATAGGCGACACTGATGGGCACTGAAAGGCTGCAAAAATGGGTACTTATGGGTGGCACTGATGGGCACTGATAGGCGGCACTGCTGGGCACTGATGGGCACTGATACGTGGCACTGATGGGTACTGATATGCAGCACTGATACACGGCTCCGATAGGCATCCCTGGTGGCACTGGCAGTGGTAGGCATTGGAGTGGGCACTGATTGGCAGCTGCCTGGGCATTGATTGGCAGCTGCCTGGGCACTGATTAGTATTTCCCTGGGGGTCTAGGGGGCATACATGGTGGTCCAGTGTGGATGGTTTCCCTGGTGACCCTGGGAGGCTTCCCTGGTGGTCCTGGGCAGCTTCCCTGGTGGTCCTGGGTAGGATCCAAGGGGGGGCTGTGCTGATAAACAATCAGCACAGACCCCCCCCTGTCAGGAGAGCAGCCGATCGGCTCCCCTCTACTCGCGTCTGTGAGACGCGAGTGAGGAAAAGCCGATCACCGGCTCTTCCTATTTACATCATGATCAGCCGTGATTGGACACGGCTGTTCACGTGGTAAAGAGTCTCCGTCAGAGACTCTTTACCTAGATCGGACACCCCGCAACACTGACTGACACCCCGCAACAACGATCGCCGCGATGCGTGCCCCTGGGGGCACGCAGCGGCTCAATATCCTGCGGACGTCATATGACGCCCAGTCAGGATATTGAAACCACTTTGCCGCCGTGATTCTGCTATATGGCGGGTGGCAAGTGGTTACATTTTGTTTTGGTTGCTAGGCAGGCCTTCAATCAGCTGAGTGCTTATATGGTGCTAAATCTTTTGGGGAAACAGCTAGCCAATGAGTAGAAGACCTCATTCCCCCCCATCACTGAGCAGAGTCAGCAGTTACCTCAGGTCTGTTGTCTGGATTCACCTATAGATTATTTGCAGCCTTCCTTTTGGATTTTTTGAACCTGTTCCCCCCATCCTCCTCTTTGCTCTAGTTTTTGATTGTCACAAGCAATCTTTATGAGGTAGCCTAGGTTCACATTGGAGCGATTTGTCATGCGATTTGAGAGATCAACCAGCATGACAAGCCGCAGCCTATTGGAGGCAATGACACTGTTCTAATCAGTGCGACACCAATTTTGCCAAACAGATGTCTATCAAGAAGCACCTGAAATCAAACTGACCTTGCTACTTTGAAATCGCGCTACTTCAAGTGAAGTAGTGCGATTTCAAAGTAGCATCAATGTGAACCAGGGCATAAGGATGTAAACTTTGTGGGTGGACAGTGGTATTTGGTTGGTGTAAGATATTACTACTTGAGTTTTGGTGACTAAGCATGTTGGTCTGTTCATAGTCAACAGTGGTTCCGTTTGGTATTAACGGTTAAAGTTGCATAATTGACATGTATTTAAACCATAGGCGTGTGCACAGGGTGTGCCGGGTGTGCCCAGGCACACCCTAATCACCCTATGCGCATTAGTGTTATCGTTCTGTGTAGCAGCAGGAACATGGTAAAGATCTCCCTCTTACCTGCTCTGCCATAAGAAAAGTGTTTATGCTCTTCTCTTTCACTGTGCCAGCAGGGAGATCAATGTGCCGGGTTCATATATATGTAGACACATACACATGCATGTGTGTTTGAGCTTAAGGGTACACACCCTAATACAATAGGCTGCGCACATCTATGATTTAAACCCAATAAAGCGACAATGTACTAAGGTTTTGCCACAACCTTTATCACATGTTTACTAGATTAATTAGGTATGTTATGGTACAATGGGTGTTAATGGGGTGTACCATCCCATGCTTGGTGCAGCTTCACACTGTCCCACTGTGCTCTGGTCGCAGGGCAGTGTACCCGCGGTTTTCTATTCTGTTCCACAGTTTTGGTGCACTTTCAGTACAAGGCACCGAAACCACAGGACATAATAGAGGTCTATGGGAAAGCGCAGCTAACATGTACGAAAAATCTTAAAAGTGAATAACTGTTTTAATTTATGTTAATTAATGCCCTTTCCATCAAACAAGCTGTATATGATATGTTACATTTTTCAGTATAGCATAAAAAAACAAAAAAACAGCATGGTGTGATTGGCAATGCTCACCCATCATTCCTTTCTATCTGTCATGCATAGCATCTGTTTTTGCCATTACAAGGAGGCAAATGTTATTACTGTACAATAATAATAAAAATATATTAGGTTGGCAGATTTTATTCAAATAAAAAGTATGATGACAGCAGCTTTGCTGTTTCCATATCCTGAGGTAGATAGTCTCAAGTGGGCTTTTTATGTATATGTAGAAAAAAATGCACAGGTTTAAAATTGCCGATAACCAGCTTTATTGTACCTCCAGCATTAGAAGAACCAAAATCGGCATTTCCAGCTTTACAAACCTTAAGCTGCGTACACATGATTGGATTTTCCGAAGGGAAATGTGTGATGATAGGCTGTTGGCAGAAAATCCGACCATTTGTATGCTCCATCGGACAATTGTTGTTGGATTTTCCGCGGACAAATGTTGGATGGCAGGCTCTAAAATTTTCTGCGGACAAATCTATGTGTACACAAGTCCGTCATACAAAAGTCCAAAGTACAAACACGCATGCTTGGAAGCAAGGACGAGCCAGAAGCGGTCGGTCTTGTAAACTAGCGTTTGCAATGGAGAATTAACATTCGTGACGTGGCAAATTATGAAATCTCGAAATGCAGCGCACATTCTCTTCTTCTTTAATGGGATAATAATGAAGCTGCTTTGCTGGTGATACTGATGGAGTTATTGCAAACGAATATTCAAAGGCTTTTTCTTTCTAGTGATATCAAGAATATTATTATTATGCTTGTTATTTATTTATTTAATTTTTTTTGGTGCTTTTACCACAACACCATTATCCCGTAGTTTTTAAGATCAAAGATACAACTATGTTGGTGTCCCTTGTTAATTTTACATTGTATTTTTTAAAATGTAACTGCCCTACTCCCAAACTGTCATTTGAAGTAAAACACATAGCCAAGTATTATTTTCCACATTTTTTTATTTAAAAAAAGAAAACAAATAAAATTAGACATGCTACCTGCCAATAGAACTTAATCAAAAAGTGCATTCTATGTATCCAAAAATATAGAAAATATACCAAATCAAATCATTATTCAACCAAAAAACAAAATGAAAGCCTCATGAATGTGTCCTGCTTCTTAATATAGGGGTCAACAATGCCAAGAGTTGGTGAAAGCAGGGGTCCGTCATCCGGAAATCATCTGGATTATTCTCCTGGAGCTCCCGCAGCAAAGGCATATGACATAATTGGTCACGATTAATAAAGCAACCAATATTTGGTCCAAGAACTCCTCCTTCTCCTGTTCCTGGACTGGACTTGGGTCAAAGCAATAACTCCAAGGCTAATAATAAATAACACGTTATCTCCTCTGATTCCGCAACATGGCCAGTTGATGAACGGCCGTTCAAAAACGAATTGAAAAGCGCAAAATGAAAAGCGCGAATTAACACTCACCAAACTTCCACAATCACATGCAATTAGCAGAAGGAGCACAAAGGATGGTGCCTGACAACTGAACTTCCTCTTTTTTGGCTCGTAGTACATCTAGTACGTCACTACGTTCGTGTTTGATGGCCGACTATTGTGTACCGTTTGTATGCAAGACAAAATCCAGGCACGCGCCTTCGGACAAAAGTCAGAGGTTTTGTCTGCGGAAAATCCGATCGTGTGTACGAGGCTTTAGGCAGCTTGTCCAGAGCAATACAACTGTGGTTAGTACAGCTCCAAGATCAACTAAGTTCAAACAAACCTTTCTTGCAGGGAAATAACTCTTGTGCCCAGATATGCAAAAAAGTACCGTAGTTATTTCTTGCAAATCTGTGGCCACACGTATCTCCCTCATAGAGCAATATGCTGCAGTCTCACAAAGGTTCGAGATCCTTTGAAGGCAGCTGCTTGTTCCATTTATTCACAGCAGTAGCATAATTAACCTTGATCCCCAGTGCACCTCCCACAAAGGGGATATTACTTTTTGGCACCAGAACCAGCACAGCACTATAGTTTTCAGGAAGGCACCCTTACCAATCAAAACATGTAAAAAAAAAACAATTCCATTAAAGTGATTGTAAACGATCACCCTGTAAAACAACCCATTTAGTGTAAAATAGAAATAAAAGGCAAAACATTTTTTATCGATATAAAAAAATATATAAATACCTTGTGTTCCTTTTTTAAAAGTGATCACACTCCCTCTGTCCTCAACTGCATAAGAGCTGGGGGGAGGAGAAGCAGCAGTACACTGAGCTTTCCAGTGACAGGCTGTGCAGGAGGGGCGTGTCAGGATAAATCTGATCATTGGAGGAAAGTACACTGAGTTCCCATCATAGCTAGAGATCTGACCACTGTGTACTCTCCTGCTTAGTGTGGTCAGTTTTTAATAGAAAAATAGGAGGCTGGCAGGAACACCATGGATTTCACATAAAGAAAGCACTACAAAGAGAGCAGGATACTTTTCATACAAGGGCCGGGTCGGGGCTCCATGTCTGAATGGACACAGGGAGCTGTGACTCAGCTTGGGTGCCCCCCATAGAAAGCTACTTGCTGTGGGGACACTGAACAGGAGGGAGGAGCCAGGATCACAGAAGAGGGACCCGAGAAGAGGAGGATTGGGGCTGCTCTGTAAAAATACACTGCAACAGAGCAGGTAAGTATAACATGTTTGTTATTTTTATAGGAAAAAAAAAGAGACTTTACAATCGCTTTAAGCTATTTTGAGTTTCTCCAGGGCCCTGGTTACTGTATGTTTCCCTCTGTTGCTAGTAGGTAGTACTGCTGCCTCTAGCAATAGCACAAGAGCTGCAATTAATATTTTATCTCTTACTGGCCAACCAGTGGGACTTTCCTTGTCACTGGCTTATGCTGGGAGCGGGTATAAATATTCTGGGTGTGACCTTGGGAAGTCAGTCTGTTCTCCCCATGGACCTCCTGCTTAGGTAAAGGTTGTGGTGTGCTGCTGAAGTCTGCTGGCTGGGGAGGTGAACATGTGGCTGGAGAAAGGCCTGGATTTGGAGCCTAGTCTGTGAAGCCTGGGGATTGAGGAGCGATGGAGGACCTCCAGATGTCTTGAGGGTTCTAAAAAGCATGGACCTCACTGGAGTATGGAGTCTTCTCCCTAGGGCGTTTGAAGCTAACAAGTGCTTTACAGTCAAGAGCTACAATCACAGAATGCCGAGTCGACTTCAAGGTTCTTTATCGGTGAAGACTGTGAGTACTTTTGTTCTGTGCTATATCCCTCTCTCCCTGGAGTTTTCTGTCAGAGCAATTAACTCCTTTTTTGTTTTGCATTTTAAACCCGTCTGTTTACATCTCACTATTGCCTAAGTAATCTATACCCTGAGGTAAGATGTCAGCCCATCCCCTTCTCTGGGAGTACCACCATGCTTCCAGGGGTCAGGGGGGTGCTATACAGGTATCAGTTAAGATCGCTTCAACCTCTCCACTAGTCTCTGATTAGTACAGGAAGGCTTTACCAATGACCTGGTAAAGTAGTTGGTTTTGTAGATATTCATATTCTTGGTTTACTATAGTATTCACCATAATCAACACTGACTATTCATTTACTATCTTCTTTCTTTAATTTAGTCGGAACTCTATTTACCTTCTAATCATTTTATTAGGGTCTGATAGAGACTGAAATATGTCACTTGCACGTGGTGTATTTGGTTTTTAGCACATATGCACATAATTTTATATGTTGTAATTTTTTATGTTGTTAGATCCACATCTACTGTAGAGCTAAAAATAAGGAGCCACTATAAAATCAGTTTATGTATATGTGGCAGTTTAACTGCTGATTCCATGTTTTTAAAGAGTGTAATGTATTAATTTATTTTCTTATTTTCTTCGAGTTATGTTATGCCGCATACACACTGTCGGACTTTTCGTCTACAAAAGTCCGACAGCCCGTCCGACAGACTTTCGACGGACTTTTGGTGGACTTTTGGCGGACTTGCGGTAGACTTTATAACGAACGGACTTGCCTACATACGATCACACAAAAGTCCGACAGATTCGTACGTGATGACGTACACCGGACTAAAATAAGGAAGTTGATAGCCAGTAGCCAATAGCTGCCCTAACGTGGGTTTTTGCCTGTCGGACTAGCATACAGATGAGCGGATTTCTGGGTCCAGCGTAGTTACGACTTAAAGATTTGAAGCATGTTTCAAATCTAAAGTCCGTCAGATTTGCGGCTGGAAAAGTCAGCTGAAAGTCCGGGGAAGCCCACACACGATCGTATTGTCAGCCGTAATTTGTCCGTCAGGGTCCGCCGGACTTTTGTAGACGAAAAGTCCAACCGTGTGTACGCGGCATAAGAGTTATGTGCTACAAATCGTAAGTTTGTTTTTACTTATGCCAAACAATAGAAGGATTAATAAGGAAATGGTGTAATTTTTTTAGAATAAAAGTCAGTACAGGTATTCTGGATAAAGTTTAATACCGGTTATCCCTTAAAGTTGATCTCTACTCAAAAATTGAAGAATAAACAAAATACACCTTTTGTCTTGAATTCCTCCTGAAAAATAGCAGTGCACTTTCCAGTATGTGGGGATGATTAGGCATTCCTGTGCTGGCAGACTCATAGCTGTATATCTGCAGTATGAGGCACTGCAGGCTCTGACTGTTATGCCGAGTACACACGGTCGGACGTTGATCGGACATTCCGACAACAAAATCCTAGGATTTTTTCCGACGGATGTTGGCTCAAACTTGTTTTGCGTACACACGGTCTCACAAAGTTGTCGGAATTTCCGATCGCCAAGAACGCGGTCACGTACACCACTTACGACGAGACTAGAAAAGGCCAGTTCAGAACCAAGCGCGGCACCCTTTGGGCTCCTTTTGCTAATCTCGTGTTAGTAAAAGTTTGGTGAGAGACGATTCGCGCTTTTTCAGACTCGTGGTTTTCAGATCATTTTCTGCTGTTCAGTTTGTGCTTGTGGATTTGTATCTGCTCTTCAGTGCGTGCAGCAAGCTACACGTGACTTGTCATTGTGTTCTTGTTCATTCGTTACTGTTTTTCAGGTTGCTCTTCACAGGCCTTGCTGTTCTTCAGTGCGTTCTGTTACTTCGTTCTGAGCAGCCGACCGTTTTCTAGCCATGTTGCGTATACGTACTCCTCATAGAGTTCGTGCTGTGCGGGGGCTTGGTGTTGGGGTCCTGACCTTGACACAAGTCCAGTCCATAAACAGGGTGGGGGGGAGTTCATGGACCAAGAATTGGTTGCTTCAGTGTGACCAGTTCTGTCATATGCCTTTGCTCCGTGAGATCCGTGAGAATAATCCTGCTGATTTCAGGAACTTTCTCTGGATGACTGACCCCGTATTTCACCGTTTGTTGGCTTTGCTGACCCCCTATATCAGCAGGCAGGATACCTGCATGAGGCAAGCCATCACTCCGGAGCAGAGGCTGGTCGCCACCCTGCGGTACTTGGCGACGGGGAGAAGCCTGCAGGACTTGAAGTTCTCGACAGGCATCTCCCCCCAGGCTCTGGGGATCATTATCCCGGAGATCTGTTCTGCCATCATCAAGGTCCTGCAGAAGGAGTATATTAAGGTAAGATTTTTATCCTTTAACATCACATTTTATTGTATATAATGTTTGATAATATATTGTACCGGTATTTCTTTCCTCATTCCCTAATTACCATGATTCTAATATGCTGTGAATGTCCCCTTTGTCCTCATGCATGCTGGATTTGTATGTAATTATTTTTTTTGTAGTTCATACATATTTGCCTTCACTTACCTCCCCAGCATGCTCTCCTGGCCCTATATTCACCTCATGTAGTCACTTAACAATGTATTTTGTCAGCTCCATAGTAGTGCTTTACCCCAAACACCCCCTAAAATGTTTTTGAAATGTGATTTGTGCTTTAAATTCAGGCAGAGTGCCAGAGGCTTTTTTTGGGGGGTACCCAAATCATTTTTAACCCTCCCTCCCCCAACTGCTAAGTCAGCTGATACCAATTCTCTATCTATCCTCAATCCTCTATCTGCTGACTTTGCCAAACCCATACACACTATATCCATCTCTTTTGTGCTCAGATTTATGGATGAATTCCCCAAAGCATGTAGTGCAAGGGCCTGCCTGTATACTTTCAAATGGTACTGTTTAAGGTTTTTGTATTCTATTATTATCTTGATAGGTAATAGCAGAATTTTCAAATTTTCTAAAATGTGTACAATGTGTATTTATATTTTTGTATTATGACACTTCTTACCTGTCCAGTGGGCTGCCAATAGTGTAACTAAGGAGGGGCTGGCCAAAGTCTTACCCATTATTTAGGCATTCATCTCTCAATGAAGTCAAGAGGGTTACCTGTCCAAGAGTTCCCCCCTATAATGTTATAAATGGCCCATGGGGGGGGGGGGGGGAATATGATAGGTGTACCTTATACTTTGGTCTTTAAAAATACCTACAAAAAATGTTATCTTGATATTGGCCAAGAATGTTTGTGTCTAATCTGCTTTCCCTGTTTATGTGCAAAATGACTAATTTGTGATTTTGTTTTGACTCCACAGTTTCTTTCCACGCCACAGGAATGGCAGACTGTGGCTTCCCACTTTGCCCAGCGGTGGGACTTTCCTAACTGCGGAGGGACAATTGATGGGAAACACGTCCACATCGTCCCACCACCCAACTCGGGGTCATACTATTACAACTACAAGGGGTTCAATAGTATTGTGATGTTGGCGGTGGTGTCGGCTACTTACGAGTTCCTGTATGTGGACGTGGGGAAGAATGGCCGGTGTCCGATGGTGGAGTCATTGCCCAGATGGAGTTTTACAGGCGTCTCCAGAATGGTAGCTTGGACTTGCCACCTCCAGAAGACAATGTGGAAGGGCTCCCATTTGTCTTCGTTGCAGATGAAGCCTTTGCGCTGGGGGACCATCTTATGCGGCCATTCCCGATGAGGACCCTCACCCCGGACCAGGGGGTTTTTAATTACCGGCTGAAGAGCCAGAAGAGTGGTGGAGAACATGTTTGGAATCATGGCCAGCCGGTTCCGCCTATTTCCTACACCCATACACATGGCGGAGTACAAACTGAATCACATTATCCTGGCATGCTGTGTTCTACACAACTTTTTACAGAAACATTCTGCCAACTATGCTGGCTCAGTTGGGCCTGAGGCCGGAATTTTAAATGAACAAACCCCGACGGCGCTTGAAAGTGGCCGTCCTGGCTTGCCCCCCCTGAGTGCCCGTGATGTCCGGCTAAGATACCTTGAATTCTTTGCGGGTAGGGGGTCCATCAATATGCCAGACAATGTCTAAAACATTTTTAAAATAAAAAACTTAAAAAAAAAAAAAAGCTTTGGTGATATTTACTGCTTGTGTTTGTTTTAGCTGACCCTGACACAAATGTGGTGAGTTCTGAAAATGGCGTGATTGTGTAACATTACAAAGCACTGTTGGGTGTTATTTACTAAATGCAAAGACACTTTGCACTACAAGTGCACTTGAAACTGCACTAAAAGTGCAAAGTGGATTTGCCCTTAGGAAATAACATCCATTGTCACAGAAAACATCAATTAGAGCACCACAAAAGTGTTGGAGCGTTGAGACAATAATCCACACATTCTTGATTAACAGTCTTTTTAATACCAGCACAATCACATGTGCATTTAGAAAAGGTTTTTAAAACAAACCAACATGTTTGTTGTATAACAATTTTTGGGGTCACATTAGAAAAAGTAGAAATGTACATTTCAGATAAAACAGGCATGTTTAAAAGCAACAAGAAAGACACTGTCAAGACTATACTCACCGAGGCCAAGATGCCGAGAGCGGCTCGCCCTTACGACCACGCGCACCCGAACCCCTGGAAGTGATACAGGGAGTTGGGGGCACGCGGAGGCACGGGCTTCTGGTAGCAGCAGGATTCCCGAAGGGCCGGAGGGAGGTCCGGGTAGCCGTTGGGTACTGAGGAACTGCAAAGACAAGAAGTTAGATCCGAACCGGGGTTTCAGGCAGAGCAGAGTCCGTAATTCAGGCAGAGGTCAGAACCGGGGTATCAGGCAGAGCAGAGTCCGTTAATCAGGCAGAGGTCAGAACCGGGGTATCAGGCAGAGCAAAGTCCGTTAATCAAGCAGAGGTCAGGGGTATCAGGCAGGCAGAGTATCCGTTTATCAGGCAGAGGTCAGGGGTATCAGGCAGGCAGAGTATCCTTTTATCAGGCAGAGGTCAGGGGTATCAGGCAGGCAGAGAATAGTCCGTTTATCAGGCAGAGGTCAGGGGTATCAGGCAGGCAGAGTATAGTCCGTTTATCAGGCAGAGGTTCAGCACAGGGTCACTAAGTATAACAGGGACAACAGCAGGTACAGGGAACAGGGCACAGCTGACGACAAACCAGCAACCCGACTGGGTGCTGAAGCCGTCAGATGTAGCCCTCCGGCGAGCGCGTCAGCGTGACGCGCTGCCGGGCACCCGCACGGCCATGGCGCGCACACGGGGACCGCCGTGCACCCGTGCGCGCCGCACCATCGAGCTGCGAACGGGTGTACGGCGTAGTGCGAGTCCACCGCGCATGCGCCCTGGAGCCCGGCAGATGGAGGCGGCCTGTGCCTGCTGACAGACACAAATCTTGAACTTACAAAGTTCACATTTGGTATAAATTGAAGGCAATATCAGACATGAGTATTTACAAACTGTGTTTGATATTGCGTTCAGATGGGGTGAAGTCACCCCCGGAAAAGCCAAATTTTGAAGATGCACACAAATTTACAAATGTCAACATGTGCTACCTGCCATCACAGGGGATCAAGGGACGTGTTTTGGGGGTGCAACCCCTTCCTCACAGCTACTTTATTATTGAGGAAGGGGTTGCACCCCAAAACGCGTTCATTGATCTCCCGTGATGGCAGATAGCACATGTTGACACACTGTGTGCCTCTTCAAAATTTGGCTTTTCTAATATTTGTCAAAAAATGGTCAAAAATTGTAGCACACCAAAAAACATCATTGATGTTTTGTTGATGTTTTCCAAGTCCCTATTACACCCCATGATCTCCTCGATCAGGATCTGGGCACTTTCCGAGGTGAAAAAGAACTGGATCCACAACATCACGATCACCTAAAAAGGTTTATCTTGTGTTGTGTCTTGCAGTGAAAATGGATATCTTTAGAGAGGATGAATTTATGGCCATATACATTGATATGTTCAGGGAGCTGCCTTGTCTGTGGCAGATAAACCACCCACATTATAATAACCAAACAAAGAGGAAGGCAGCGCTGGATAGTTTGTTGGAATTTGTGAAGATGGTGATGCCCACGGCAGACATCACCTATTTGAAGATCCTAATTGGTGGCCTGAGGAGCACATATCTAAGGGAGCGCAAGAAGGTCCAGGATTCCCAGAGATCCGGAGCAGCAGATGACATCTATGTCCCCAGGCTCTGGTACTATGACAGGCTGCATTTTCTGGCAGGTCAGACTGAACCCAGGCCAGCACTTTCCACTCTTCCTTCCACGCTTCCTTCCCCCCAGCTAAAGCTTCTGACGCCCAACCTGGGCCTTCCAGGCAGCAACATGTGGAGGAGCCCAGCTTGAGCCAGATATAGCATTCTTCTAAATATTTCAGGTTGTCCAATCAATGATGTTAACTAGATGTTAGTTTGGAGTACTAATAATTTATGATTTTGATTGATGATGCAAAAACTAAAACCATGTCCCTTTTTCATACACAGAGAAGTCTCAGCCGAGCAGGCTGCCTGATATCCAGGTCCCTCCCCTACACCTGCAAATACAAAGTGCCAGGAAGAGGAGTAACCTGGAGGAGGCTGCCATAGGTATCTTTTGGAAGCCTCCTCCTCCTCCTCCTCCTCCTCCAGGTCCTACTCCTCCTCCTGGCACATCTCCAACACCAGAGCCACAGCGTGGAAGGAAGCACCTAAGGAAGACCAGAGAGTGATGGCCATGGGTTCAGTCTGGTCTGGCAAAAGATGCAGTCTCTTGTAGTACCACAGCCTGGGGACATAGATGTCATCTGCTTGATGTCTGCCCTGGGGGTCAAAGGCTTCACAAATTTCAATTGTTTATCCAGCGTTGCCTCCCTCTTTGTTTGGTTCTGAGCCCTTAATAAAGGAATTTTTGTTTTCAATTATACTCGCCTATGTGTGTTTTCCTTCAAAAAGGACAGTTTGTTTGTGAGGAAGCAGGTACATTTCTAAAATACAATGTGAAATTAACAAGGGACACCAATACCAAGCAATCTCCTTGAGATTAAATAATACAAGATAATAATGGTGTTGTGGTAACTTCACACACAAAACACACACAAAAATATTATGGAGTAAAACACAAAAAAAAAACAATAAAAACACAGCCTTGAAAAAAATACAAACACAAAAAAAAATAAAATAAATAAACAGCCTTGAAAAAAACATAAAATATTTTAAAACAACCCCAAAAAAATGCAGTCAGATGTGACAAATCTAATTATATTGAGGGAATCACAATAAATAATAAAGAAATAAGTTTGTGAGAAGTCTGTGTGAATATGAGCAGCAAAACTACTTCATTCTTCTCACATTATAAAGAAGAGAGTGCGCTGTATTAAACTATTTTTGACATTGCAGCGTGACGAAAGTGCTGTATCCATTCCGAAAGCTAATTTTACCAGACCGAGCTGTTCCGTCTCGGAATTTCTTCTGAGCATGCGTGGCACTTTGTGCGTCGGAAATGGCCACACACGGTCGGAATTGACGCGATCAGATTTTGTTGCCGGAAAATTTTATAGCCTGCTCTCAAACTTTGTGTGTCGGAAAATCCGATGGAAAATGTCTGATGGAGCACACACACGGTCGGAATGTCCGACAACACGCTCCGATCGGACATTTTCCATCGGAAAATCCGACCGTGTGTACGGGGCATTAGTCTCTGAGGATCTGGAGTGAGATGCCATAATGTTACTATTGGGGTTGATTTACTAAAACTGGAGAGTGCAAAACCTAATACATCTGTGCATGGTAGCAAATCAGCTTCTAGCTTCGTTTTTTTCAATTAAGCTTTGACAAAAAAAACTTGGAAGCTGAATGGTTTCTATTCAGCTGCACCAGATTTTGCATTCTCCAGTTTTAGTAAATCAACCCCATTTTGTTACTCACTTTTCTCCCTGCTGGTGGTTTTGACAAGATTTACCACTTGCCCTTTGGAAGATTTACCCCCACCTTCCTGACCAGGCAATTTTTTGTGACTCGGCACTGTGTTACTTCAACTGACAATTGCGCAGTCATGCGACACTGTACCCAAATAATATGCTTTTTACATTCGATTTCAGAATGAATGTAATTTCCTGACAGGTAAGGCAGAATGATTGCAAATTCAATTTTTGTTCCCTCTAGTGTCTTACCTTCAAATCAGAATACAGTGAAACCTTGGTTTACGAGTAAAATGGTTCACAAGCGGTTTGAAAGACGATCTGCGAGCGCTGTTTTGATATACTAGCGTTTTTTTGTTTTGTTTTTTTTTTTTTTATGTAAAAAAAAAAAGAATTACACTCACAATGTGAAGGAGTCTGCTGCTCATCCATGTAAAGCCACTGTGTATATGTACAGTGAAGCTGCTGGTGTACAGCATACAGTACAGCTTTGTATGTGGCCAGAGATTTGCGAGCGATGGTGGCTCCCAGCGCTTCCTGGAGACACTCAGACACTCCCAGCAGGAACGGACGTACCCGGAAGCGTTGTCAACAGTTCCCGAGTTCTCTAGGAAGGGCTGTGAGCTGACCCTGTGGCCACATACAGCGTTGTACTATACACCAGCAGCTTTACTGAACATACAGTACTGTATACAGAGCTGCTTTAAATAGATGAGCACCAACCTCTGCCCAAATACAGAGCTGTGTACACCAGCGGCTTTACTCTACATACAGTATACACAGCAGCTTTAAATAGGTGAGCACCAGACTCCTTAACATTGTCACTGTGCACATTCTTTTTTTTTTGCCTTAAAACTTTTGCAACACAGAGTAAAGTACAGTATTCCTACTACTGTACAGTACTGTATTTTGAAGTGAAGATTTATTTGTTTTATGTTTACAGTACACATTATACTGTATTTCTTTGCCGTAATCATTTTTATATGAATAAATGGTTGTGGAACGAATCATCAGAGTTTTCATTTTTTCCTATGGGGAAATTTGCTTTGATATAAGAGTGCTTTGGATTACAAGCATGCTTCGGGAACGAATTATGCTCGTAAACCAAGTTTTTACTGTATTTAATATAATAACAATAATATGAAAGACCAATCATAGCATAAAGGTAATCATTGCAATCATAACCAAAAATATGTGCTCACTGGAAATAACTGGAATAAAATATGGTCTTTTTCTTCACCTCTTAGGGACCACATTTTTTGTATGGTATTTCACCTTATGTAAGATTTCGATTTAACAATCCAATGCTCTGCATATCAGGTAGCTAGTGGCCACTGAGGACACAACCGATGACAAGCTTTGATTTAGCAGCATGATTGTGGAATTTACATTTTAATTAACCTAGTATTAGGGACTTCTGGATAGCGCATTATCTGCTTCATTGCAAATCCACTCCGTATGTTAATTACATACCAGAAATGAATGTGCTTTAGGTAAAACAACACAAACTGAATTGTCATTAGCTCCGGTTCTTATTATCAGCCCTTGTTAGATCAGAGCCACAGGCTAGAGAGAACATATTCTCACTTCCGTACAAGTAACGCAGAAAATATCATGCTGATTATGTTTATGCTTCCAAGAAATATCCAAATACCATTTCTACACAGGAAAGGTAAGACAAGGTCATTATTTACAGTGATTTAAATTACACTTGGGTCAATTGATTTGCATTTTTATTTTAACAGTATGTATGTATTTCTGAAATTCTCCAATATGGGTTACAATGATATGAGAAGCTGCAGAAGAAAATGTCTGAATCCTCTTGTCACAGGAAGTTCTGGAATCTGTTTTCACCAGTGATAGGTTTGAGCTCAAACTGAGGCAGTGGGGTTCATTTACTAAAACTGGAGAATGCAAAATCTGATGCAGCAGTGCATGGTAGCCATTCGGTTTCTAACTTCAGCTTTTTCAATTAAGCTTTGACAAAAAAAAAGAAGGCTAAGTGGTTTTTGTGTAGAGCTGCACCAGATTTTTCACTCTCCAATTTTAGTAAATCGACCCATTGAGCTTAAAGGGTATCTAAAATGATCTCTTGGCAATTGTAGGAAGGCTTGAGGTTAGCGTTATTGACAATTACTCTAAAGTTGACTATATATTAAAGTGTTAGTAAACCGCAGTTAAAGAAAAAAAAATCCCCTGCAAGGCAATGTCATAATGTGCTAGAATGCATCGCATACTAGCACAATATGAGAGACTTACCGTAAAACTAAGCCCTCCAGCGTCACGCTGTCATCACTAAGAGGACTTCCACCTTCACTCGGTGTCTTCCTTTTTGGGTTTGTGGCCGCCAGCTACATGAGGGGACGGGAGCGAGATGACGTCACTCCTACGTATTCATTAACGAATGAGCTATAGCAAATGTATTGCATGTAAACAAGGCAGAGCTCCGTCCTTTCAGTAGGGATGTGATGGACTTTGTTTCCCTGCAAAGCAGGGAATAAAATTCACCACATCCCTTAGTAAATGCAGCACATATAGTACACAAAAACACTGGCTAAGCACACATTTAACCCTTTGATCACACTAGATGTTTAACCCCTTCCCATCCAGTGTCATTAGTTCAGTGACAATGATCACTGTATTAACGTCACTGGTTCCCACAAAGTGTCAAAGGTGTCAGGGTCAGATTGTCCGCCGCAATATCGCAGTTCCGCTATAAGTCGCTGATCGCCGCCATTACTAGTATAATTTTTTTTTAAATGCCAGTATATATACCATAATTTTTAGATGCTATAATGTTCAATATGTTGGGTATGTTTTATAGCAGAATGTACAAAATATTGTTTCTTTTTGCAAAATTGTTGGACTTTTTTTAGTTTATAGCGCAAAAAATAAAAAACCCAGTGGTGGTCAAATACCACCAAAAGAGAGCTCTATTGTGGGGAAAAAAATAATGCATCGCTGTATAGCAAAAAATGGCCTGGTCATGAAGGGGATCAATCTTCCAGGGGTGAAGTGGTTAATCGGAGTTCTCTCTCAAGTCAGTGCTGTGCCTGGCTTCATCGCTTCTCTCTATTCCTAGTCTCACAGAAGTTCTCAGTCAGCAGTGGGAGCCATGGGCTCCTGCTGCTTTCAGTCAAAGCCAGTGAGGGGGGGAGCGGGGAAAGTGGTTGAGCTGCTCTGTGTATCTATGGATGCATACAGCCGGCTCAGCAGCAGACCCACAAGTGTGCCCTCACAGCACTTGGCTTGCTATGGGGTACATGCAGGAGAGGAGGAGCAGGCAGCACCAGCGGGGGACTGCAGAAGAGGAGGTAAGGTGCCACGTTGTGCAAAACCATTCACAGAGCAGGTAATTAGAAAAAGGCTTTTCAGTCATTTTCAACTCTGCTAACTTCCATTATCTAATCTTGTACAGGCCAAAAAAGGTATATTTTTCCTTGCACGTGATTGGGTATCCTTTGCAAAGAGAAACTTCACCACATTCACCAAGCTCTGAGGAAAATTCCCCTGCAGTGTGCAACTTCCCTTGAACAGCCTATTTGCCTTAGTAAATCAGCTTCATGGTGCCCCCCACACCAACAAATTTTTCAATTTACCCCTTTATGTACCAAACCGTTCAAGATCTTTCAACCTGAGGTTCAAGTAAACATGGTGCCCACCAACATGTAATTGTTGATCGATCCAACGGTTATGGTATGGAGTATGTACAGTTGGATTGTAATTCCCAAGGCCAGCGTTACTGTACATCAACTTGATAAAAAGCTAGCCACACACGTTGAAATCTGGTTGGACAATCTCCTTTAATATTTATGTATTGCAGGGTTCTACGTTATTGTATACAGTATAAACTGTATTGTTGGGGCTAGCTCTAGCACTACAGTATATCCAAAACAAAATCCAGAATTAGATGATTGTCTACATAGGAAGAGACACTTTTTCTGATCACAGGTAGGTACACAAATATTACACTGCAGATATTACATAGTTACATATTTGGTAAAGTTGAATAAAGACACCAGTCTATCCAGTTCAACCTGTGTTAATGTGTGTGTGTTTTTATGTGTGTATGTGTTTGTGTCATTGCCATTTCCCATATCCCTGTATATTGCATGTGTCAAGATGCCCATCTAAAAGTTTTTTGAATATATTGACAGTCCTCGCTGACACCACCAGCTGTGGAAGGGAGTTACACATCCTTACTGGTCTAACAAAAAAGAAGCCCTTATACAGTTTAAGATTAGACCACTTCTCATCCAACTTCACTGAGTGGCTGCGTATGTTCATAAGTGACCTGAGACTGAATAGTTTTCGCCCTGTGCTAGAATCACCATGTAGATATTTGTATATTGCAATATTCTGTTATGAAAACCAGAAAAAAAACCATCATACATAAAAGGCCTGAGTTATTTTCCATTGACTAAGCATAACAAGATTTTATGTTTAGACTGAAGGATTTATAATTAGATTGTAATAACATTGCCTGGCTTTATTTGTGTGAAACTATATGGAAAAGGGAAAAAAAATTCTGACCACAGGTAGGTACACAAATATTACACTGCAGATATTCTGTTATTGATAAACTCCCATACATAAAGGCCTTGAATAATTTGCCATCAACCTGGAATATGAAGGTTTTAGCTTCAGATAATGAAATGTGATTTAAATAATATGTAATTACATTTGTTAGGGTATTTGATAAAGTCTAGTTAATCAGACCTGAAGCTTTCAGTTGCGTGATGTTGAAAATGATTTGCGTTAGAGTGCTTTATTTGTCAATAGTTAGCTTAAATAACTTTACACTGAGATGATTTTATTATGAAAACAGTTAAGAATTAGATTACGGTATGTCTGTAGAAGACTAATGCTTTCAGCTCACAAGATGGAAATTAAAAAAAAAAAGCATGGCACTCTGGTGTTTGCTTTCAAGAGACTGTATTGCATTGTACATATTTTTTATTTTTGGGTCAAACATATCTAGCTCATTGATCATTTGTCATATGCATGTGATTCTCTAACAGTGTTGCCAACCGCCTGTATTTTTACGGGCAGCCCGTAAAAACAGGGCAATTTTCCCCCGCCCGTAATTGTCCGTAGAATGAGAAAAGTGCCAGTAAAAACGGCTGTGACCAGCTCAGCTTGGAACTGCGCATGCGCAATTCCCGGAGATGCCCGAGAACCAGCTGCCGAAATGATCCGATCTGCATCTCTGAGAATTGCTCTGCCCACCACCGCCTCTCAGCCAATCTGCATCACTGTAACCAGCCCTCCTCCTGCAGCCTGCCACATTTGACAAGAAGATGCGGCCAGTCGAAAGTGTGGCTGTGCTGTATTGAGGCGGGTGGGAGTCTGCTCTGCTCTGCTATGCTCCCTGCACTTCATATTACCAGGCATCACCCTCGCTTGTTCTCCTGGCCACACTGTGACAGAAGAGAGGCACGGCGGTGGGCTGCATGTTCTAGAGAGCATGCTTCTCCTCTGTCAGGACCGGAGCAGCTGTGAGTCTGTGTCTGTGACAAGGAGTGAGCCAGAGCAGGCTCTCTGTGATATCCCCCCCGGCCCCTCCTCCCCCTTCTCCGGTCAGCAGAACGAGCACGGAGATCAAGGACACACAGACAGGGCTTTGTACATTCTTCCTCACTCTTCTACCAGCAGTGGGGGTGATGATTATAAAGCAGCAGCAGGATTGCGCAGTTTGCAGAGGGTAACACGGAGTTGCAGGTAATCATTGTGCAGTAACCCCTAGCAATCAAATGATGGGCAGTAATGTATAGTAACCAAATAGTGCTGGGCAGTAATGTACAGTAACTGAATGGTGGAGAGTAAAGTACAGTAACCGAATGGTGGACAGTAAAGTACAGCAACCGAATGGTGGACAGTAATGTACAGTAACCGAATGGTGGGCAGTAATGTACAGTAACCGAATGGTGGGCAGTAATGTACAGTAACCGAATGGTGGGCAGTAATGTACAGTAACCGAATAGTGCTGGGCAGTAATGTATAGTAACCGAATGTTGGGCAGTAATGTATAGTAACCGAATGTTGGGCAGTAATGTATAGTAACCGAATGGTGGGCAGTAATGTACAGTAACCGAATGGTGGGCAGTAATGTGCAGTAACCGAATGGTGGGAAGTAATGTACAGTAACCAAATGGTGGGCAGTAATGTAAGTAACCGAATGGTGGGCAGTAATGTACAGTAACCGAATGTTGGGCAGTAATGTACAGTAACCGAATGGTGGGCAGTAATGTACAGTAACCGAATGGTGGGCAGTAATGTACAGTAACCGAATGTTGGGCAGTAATGTACAGTAACCGAATAGTGCTGGGCAGTAATGTATAGTAACCGAATGTTGGGTAGTAATGTATAGTAACCGAATGTTGGGCAGTAATGTATAGTAACCGAATGGTGGGCAGTAATGTACAGTAACCGAATGGTGGGCAGTAATGTACAGTAACCGAATGTTGGGCAGTAATGTACAGTAACCGAATAGTGCTGGGCAGTAATGTATAGTAACTGAATGTTGGGCAGTAATGTATAGTAACCGAATGTTGGGCAGTAATGTATAGTAACCGAATGGTGGGCAGTAATGTACAGTAACCGAATGGTGGGCAGTAATGTACAGTAACCGAATGTTGGGAAGTAGGGATGAGCTTCGTGTTCGAGTCGAACCCATGTTCGACTCGAACATCGGCTGTTCGACCGTCCGTCGAATTGCGAACGTTATGGGCCGTTCGCGCCAAATTCGTGTGGCGCGTCACGGCCCATAATTCACTGCGGCATCGCAGTGCATTGCTGGCTGATGATTGGCCAAGCATGCACTATGACCCGCATGCTTGGCCAATCACAGCGCCGTCAGTAGAGAGAGCTGTAATTGGCCAAAGCCAGGGTGGCTTTGGCCAATTATGGCTCAGGGGATTTAGTACACGCCCCACACTATATAAGGCCGCCTGCACGGCGGCCCTGTGTAGTGTGTTCCGGTGTGCTGATAGAGAGAGAGACAGACAGTGTCATTTGATTTGAGTTAGCTAGATTAGGCTAGATCTGTTCCTGCTATTTACATTTAGTGCAGTGCGTCCTGCTCACAGTGTTCAGCTAGATCCGTTCCTGCTATTTACATTTAGTGCAGTGCGTCCTGCTCACAGTGTTCAGCTAGATCCGTTCCTGCTATTTACATTTAGTGCAGTCAGTGCGTCCTGCTCACAGTGTTCAGCTAGATCCGTTCCTGCTATTTACATTTAGTGCAGTCAGTGCGTCCTGCTCACAGTGTTCAGCTAGATCCGTTCCTGCTATTTACATTTAGTGCAGTCAGTGCGTCCTGCTCACAGTGTTCAGCTAGATCTGTTCCTGCTATTTACATTTAGTGCAGTCAGTGCGTCCTGCTCACAGTGTTCAGCTAGATCCGTTCCTGCTATTTACATTTAGTGCAGTGCGTCCTGCTCACAGTGTTCAGCTAGATCTGTTCCTGCTATTTACATTTAGTGCAGTGCGTCCTGCTCACAGTGTTCAGCTAGATCTGTTCCTGCTATTTACATTTAGTGCAGTGCGTCCTGCTCACAGTGTTCAGCTAGATCCGTTCCTGCTATTTACATTTAGTGCAGTGCGTCCTGCTCACAGTGTTCAGCTAGATCTGTTCCTGCTATTTACATTTAGTGCAGTGCGTCCTGCTCACAGTGTTCAGCTAGATCCATTCCTGCTATTTACATTTAGTGCAGTCAGTGCGTCCTGCTCACAGTGTTCAGCTAGATCCGTTCCTGCTATTTACATTTAGTGCAGTCAGTGCGTCCTGCTCACAGTGTTCAGCTAGATCCGTTCCTGCTATTTACATTTAGTGCAGTCAGTGCGTCCTGCTCAGAGTGTTCAGCTAGATCTGTTCCTGCTATTTACATTTAGTGCAGTCAGTGCGTCCTGCTCACAGTGTTCAGCTAGATCCGTTCCTGCTATTTACATTTAGTGCAGTGCGTCCTGCTCACAGTGTTCAGCTAGATCTGTTCCTGCTATTTACATTTAGTGCAGTGCGTCCTGCTCACAGTGTTCAGCTAGATCTGTTCCTGCTATTTACATTTAGTGCAGTGCGTCCTGCTCACAGTGTTCAGCTAGATCCGTTCCTGCTATTTACATTTAGTGCAGTGCGTCCTGCTCACAGTGTTCAGCTAGATCTGTTCCTGCTATTTACATTTAGTGCAGTGCGTCCTGCTCACAGTGTTCAGCTAGATCCGTTCCTGCTATTTACATTTAGTGCAGTCAGTGCGTCCTGCTCACAGTGTTCAGCTAGATCTGTTCTTGCTATTTACATTTAGTGCAGTCAGTGCGTCCTGCTCACAGTGTTCAGCTAGATCCGTTCCTGCTATTTACATTTAGTGCAGTGCGTCCTGCTCACAGTGTTCAGCTAGATCTGTTCCTGCTATTTACATTTAGTGCAGTGCGTCCTGCTCACAGTGTTCAGCTAGATCTGTTCCTGCTATTTACATTTAGTGCAGTGCGTCCTGCTCACAGTGTTCAGCTAGATCCGTTCCTGCTATTTACATTTAGTGCAGTGCGTCCTGCTCACAGTGTTCAGCTAGATCTGTTCCTGCTATTTACATTTAGTGCAGTGCGTCCTGCTCACAGTGTTCAGCTAGATCCGTTCCTGCTATTTACATTTAGTGCAGTCAGTGCGTCCTGCTCACAGTGTTCAGCTAGATCCGTTCCTGCTATTTACATTTAGTGCAGTCAGTGCGTCCTGCTCACAGTTTTCAGCTAGATCCGTTCCTGCTATTTACATTTAGTGCAGTCAGTGCGTCAGTGCGTCCTGCTCACAGTGTTCAGCTAGATCCGTTCCTGCTATTTACATTTAGTGCAGTGCGTCCTGCTCACAGTGTTCAGCTAGATCCATTCCTGCTATTTACATTTAGTGCAGTCAGTGCGTCCTGCTCACAGTGTTCAGCTAGATCCGTTCCTGCTATTTACATTTAGTGCAGTGCGTCCTGCTCACAGTGTTCAGCTAGATCCGTTCCTGTTATCTTCCTACTGACAGGCAGGCTTGTCTGGTTACAGTATATAAAGCTACCTGAAGAAAATTACAGGTGTTCTATTGCAGCTTAGTGCAGCTACAGGCCATTAGTATGTCTGGAAGGCCAAGAAGGAGAGGCAGACAGTCACAAGCCAATAAGAGAGGGCAAGCAGGCTCTGTGTCTAGTGCTGGTCGTGGAGACGGTGCATTCTCATCAGCCCGTGGCCATGGGACACGCTTGGCCTTTTTTTCGGCAGCTGGCCGTGTTGAGCCGCAACATGCAGAAAACTTGGTCGAGTGGATGACCAAGCCGTCCTCATCCTCCTCATCCTCTCTCACCCATGCCCAGGGTGCTTTGTCTGGCAAAGCAGCGGCCTCTTCCCTCAGCTCAATGTCATCAGTGACTCCTTCCCTAGCTCCACCATGTCCTCCTGAGGATTCCCTCGAACTGTTTGACCACAGTGTTGGGTATATGCTCCAGGAGGATGCCCAGCGTTTGGAAGGCTCTGATGATGATACTGAGCTCGATGAAGGCAGTAACATGAGCACGGACAGAGGGGGTGCCCAAGAAGGACAGCAATCTGGCAGTCATGCTCCCCCTGCTGCAGCATACTGCCAGGTTTGCTCCAGTGATGAGGAGGGAGGGGATGATGAGGTCACTGACTCAACGTGGGTGCCTGATAGGAGAGAGGAGGAGGAGGAGGAGGAGGAGGCGGCACATCACCAACGAGGCAGGATGCCCTCCAGGGGCCAGCCTAAGGGCAGCACATTGACTGCATCACACCCCAAAGCTCCACATGTGCAGGGCGCTGCAGTCTCTGCGCGTTATTCAAAAAGTTCTTTGGTGTGGGCCTTTTTTGAGACGAGTGCATCAGATCGCACCGCTGCTATTTGCAACATATGTCTCATATGTCTCAAGCGTATCTCGCGTGGCCAAAACATCTCCCGCTTGGGTACCACATGCTTGACCAGACATATGTTGACCTGCCATGCAGTTCGTTGGCAAGCATATCTAAAAGACCCACACCAAAGAACAAAGAGGATCTCTCCTTGCTCCTCATCAGCTGAGATTTCCAACCCCACTAGACCTTCAGTCCTCTCTGAGACCTGCAGTGAGAGGAATGAAGGTGTAGAATTAGGTGTGTCACAGCCAAGTACTTGTGGGCAATCTGCTTTTGGTACACCGACGTCAGATTGTACCAGGCAAATTTCCCTGCCCCAGCTGCTGCACCGCCGAAAGAAGTTTGCTCCCAGCCATCCACATGCCCAGCGGTTGAATGCTAGCTTGGCAAAATTGCTAGCACTTCAACTGCTGCCTTTTCAGTTGGTAGACTCTGCCCCCTTCCGTGAGTTTGTGGAATGTGCGGTTCCTCAGTGGCAGGTACCCAAACGCCACTTTTTCTCACGGAAGGCGATTCCGGCTCTCTACCGGCATGTGGAAGGCAATGTCCATGCCTCGCTGGACAGGGCGGTAAGGTGCATATTACCGCTGACTCATGGTCCAGCAGGCATGGACAGGGACGTTACTTAAGTTTCACGGCGCATTGGGTGACTCTGCTGGCAGCTGGGAAGGATGCAGGACAAGGTGCAGTAGTGTTGGAGGTTGTTCCGCCACCACGCCTCCAAAATGCTGATTGTGACACACCTCTCTCCTCCACCCCCTCCTCTTCTTCTTCCTCCATGGCCTCTTCCTCGGAACCAGCGGTGCTCCGTAGGCGTTCAAGGGGCTACGCAAGTATGCAGGCCAAAAGATGCCATGCGGTGCTTGAGCTGGTGTGCTTGGGGGACAGGAGCCACACTGGGGCAGAGGTTCTGTCAGCTCTGCAGGGGCAGGTTCAGAGGTGGTTGACGCCACGCCAACTTAAGGCAGGAATGGTGGTTTGCGACAATGGCACCAACCTCCTCTCTGCCCTCCGACAGGGACAACTGACCCATGTGCCCTGTTTGGCTCACGTCCTTAACTTGGTGGTGCAGCGGTTCTTGGGCAGGTACCCGGGCTTACAGGATGTCCTGAGGCAGGCCAGGAAAGTCTGTGTGCATTTCCGCCGGTCATATAATGCCAGTGCTCGGCTGACGGACCTCCAAAAGGAGTTTAACCTGCCCAAGAACCGCCTAATCTGTGACATGCCCACCAGGTGGAACTCGACATTGGCCATGCTGCAGCGGCTGCACACGCAGCAGAGGGCCATCAATGAGTACCTGTGCGACTATGGCACCAGGACAGGGTCAGGGGACCTTGGTTTTTTTTCCCCACGCCAGTGGGCCATGATCAGGGATGCATGCACTGTCCTGTCACCATTCGAGGAGGCCACGAGGATGGTGAGCACTGACAGTGCATGCATCAGTGACACTGTCCCCCTTGTCCACCTGTTGGAGCACACGCTGCGTGGAATAATGGACAGGGCACTTGAGGCAGAACAGAGGCAGGAAGAGGAGGACTTCCTTAGCTCTCAAGGCCCCCTTTATCCAGACAGTGTTCCTGCGTGCCCGCCGATCACACAGGAAGAGGACGAGGAGGAGGAGGAGGAGGAGGAGGAAGATTGTGTCAGTATGGAGGTGGAGCCTGGCACTCAGCATCAGCAGTCTTTAAGGGATCAGTCCCAAGGAACACATGGACTTGTACGTGGCTGGGAGGAGGTGGCTGCGGACGTTGTTGTCCTTAGTGACCCAGAGGACTCCGGACCGAATGCCTCAGCAAACCTACGCTGCATGGCCTCCCTGATCCTGCAAAGCCTGCGTAAGGATCCTCGTATTCGTGGTATCAAGGAGAAGGACCAATACTGGCTGGCAACCCTCCTTGATCCACGTTACAAGGGTAAGGTTGCGGACCTTATCTTGCCATCGCAGAGGGAGCAGAGGATGAAACATCTTCGGGAGGCCTTGCAGAAAGGTCTGTGCAACGCGTTCCCAGAGACTGGGAGGTTACAAACTCCTGTTTCTGGACAACGTGTTGCTGAGGCTTCGGTCAGTCAAAGAAGGAGCGGTGGAGAAGGTGGCCGTCTGACCGATGCGTTCAGACAATTTTTTGGTCCGCAGCCCCAAGGTATGATCGGTTCCAGCAACCATCGCCAGCGTCTGTTTTACATGGTGCAGGAATACCTAGGGGCAAGATCAGACTTGGACACCTTTCCCACCGAAAATCCTCTGGGTTACTGGGTCTTGAGGATGGATCACTGGCCAGAGCTTGCACAGTATGCAATTGAGCTACTGGCCTGTCCTGCATCCAGCGTTCTTTCGGAACGCACATTCAGTGCTGCTGGAGGCGTGGTAACCGATCACAGGGTGCGTCTGTCCACTGACTCGGTCGATCGGCTGACCTTCATAAAAATGAATCAGTCTTGGATCACCACCAGCTACCAAGCACCTGATGCTGATGTAACTGAATAATTTTTTTCAGATCCCTTCAAAGACTGCCTATGCTGATGCTGAGTGACTATCCCTGAGTAATTATCCTCTTCCTCCTCAATCATCACGCTGATAGCTTGTAAGAACATTTTTGGTTCTGGGCGCCACCACCAGTGCCTAAGGCACAATTTTTCAGCCCCTGTTTAACAGGGGCGTGTAATTACAATTTTTGATGTAATACTTTGCAGCAGGGCTCGTTCCTGCATTCCAACTAGAGTGTCTGTGAGGGGTTGCAGTGTTGTGGCACCAGCACCAGTGCCTAAGGCCCAATTTTTCTGCCCCTGTCTAACAGGGGCGTGTAATTACAATTTTTGATGCAATACTTTGCAGCAGGGCTCGTTCCTGCGTTCCAACTAGAGTGTCTGTGAGGGGTTGCAGTGTTGTGGCACCAGCACCAGTGCCTAAGGCCCAATTTTTCTGCCCCTGTCTAACAGGGGCGTGTAATTACAATTTTTGATGCAATACTTTGCAGCAGGGCTCGTTCCTGCGTTCCAACTAGAGTGTCTGTGAGGGGTTGCAGTGTTGTGGCACCAGCACCAGTGCCTAAGGCCTAATTTTTCAGCTCCTGTTCAACAGGGGCATGTAATTACAATTCTTGATCTAATATTTCACAGCAGGGCCCTGTGAGGGCTTACAGTGTTTTGGCCACAGCAACACCTAAGGCCCAAATTTCTGCTGAGTATATAGGGCAGGACCCTACTTTCAAACATCTAACTTACAAACGACTCCTACTTGCAAACGGAAGGAGACAACAGGAAGTGAGATGAAATCTACCCCTAGGAAGGGAAATTCTCTCATGTAAGAGTTAATATGGGAAAACAATTTCTCCTTTCCACTGATGCTTTCCAATCCTTGTTCCACAAAAAAACCCAAATTTTCAAAAAACATTTTTCATTGGGACAAAAAAGTGAGGTGAAATCTTCTGAAGAGGAGGAAAGACGCAAAACAAATGTCACAGGGGTGATAACCCTTCCCTATGTTTTCCAAAAAGCTTAGAAAAGATTTTTTGGCTGGAGCTAAACACGTTAAAAATGTTCAAAATTACAAACAGATTCTACTTAACAACAAACCTACAGTCCCTGTCTTGTTTGCACCGCCTGTATACTGCTGTTCAGAGTATAAAGGGACCTTTCCTTATTTTAATTTGGGTGCGGGGTTCCCCTTAATATCCATACAAGACCCAAAGGGCCTGGTAATGGACTGGGGGGTACCCATGCCGTTTGTCTCACTGATTTTCATCCATATTGCCATGACCCGACATGACATTAAACCCGCAAGCAGTTTTAAATGAGATTTTTTCCTTTAAAAATGACATTTGGTGCAGGGACTGTTCTAAACATGGGAAACACGCGTCACTTTACAGGCATACTATAGACACCCCCCAGGTACGATATTTAAAGGAATATTTCACTTTTTTTTTTTTACTTTAAGCATCATTAAAATCACTGCTCCCGAAAAAACGTCCGTTTTTAAAAGTTTTTTTTGCATTGATACATGTCCCCTGGGGTAGGACCCGGGTCCCCACACCCTTTTTAGGACAATACCATGCAAATTAGCCTTTAAAATGAGCACTTTTGATTTCGAACGTTCGAGTCCCATAGACGTCAATGGGGTTCTAACGTTCGTGCGAACTTGCGGTCCGTTCGCGGGTTCTGGTGCGAACCGAACCGGGGGGTGTTCAGCTCATCCCTATTGGGAAGTAATGTACAGTAACCGAATGGTGGGCAGTAATGTGTAGTAACCGAATGGTGGGCAGTAATGTGTAGTAACCGAATTTTGGGTAGTAATGTACAGTAACCGAATGTTGGGCAGTAATGTACAGTAACCGAATAGTGCTGGGCAGTAATGTACCGTAACCAAATGGTGGGCAGTAATGTACAGTAACTGAATGTGGGAGCGGTCTCTCTCTCGCTCTCTTTGGGGACAAAAATTAAGGAGAAATCTCCCCAGTTTGACATGGGTGATAAAATACTGATGGGTTACAACAATCCGCCTTTACTATACTCAAAATAAGAAATATGTTTTTCGACCTAATATCTACCTTAAATCACATTGCTAATTGCACATGTAACTTGATTGTTGCCTAAATACTGAAATTCGCAAAACTGTAATTTTTTACACTTTTGGAAGTGCCAGTAAAAACTTGGCTGTGCCAGTAAATTTTAGGTGTCGTGCCAGTAAATTTCAATCTGGTAGGTTGGCAACACTGTTCTCTAACCTTCTGGTATATAATGACAATAAACCCATACTCAGCTAAAGTTGCTACATGAGAAGAAGTAAATATACAAGACCTCCTTAATACTTCATGTGAAAGAAGAAAAAAAAAAGAAAAAAAAACAACCATCATGTCAACTACTACAGTTAAAATTTATGTCATTTTCCCCCACAAATAGAGCTTTCTTTTGGTGGTATTTGATCACCACTTTTTTATTTTTAAGCTATGAATAAAATAAGGCTACAATTTTGAACAAAAAAAAAAAAAATAAACTATATTTTTTACTTTCTGCTTTAAAACATATCCACGGACAAAAAACGACGCTAGGGCAGCTATTGGCTACTGGCTATCAACTTCCTTATTTTAGTCCGGTCGTACGTCATCATGTACGAATCCGTAGGACTTTGATGTTATCGTGTGTAGGCAAGTCCGGTCGTTAGAAAGTCCGTCGAAAGTCCGTCGTAACTCCGTCGAAAGTCCGTCGGACCTTTGTTGTCAAAAAGTCCGACCGTGTGTATGCGGCATCACTGACACTTTGGGGGAATCAATGATACTAATACAGTGATCAGTGCTAAACATATGTGCTGTCACTGTACTAATGGCTGAGAAGGGGTTAAACAGCTAGGGCAATCAAAGGGTTATCTGTGTGTCTAGCCAGTGTTTGTGTGTACTATGTGAGGTGCTTTCACTAATGGAAGGGATGGAGTTTTTTTCCTTGTTTTGCAGGGAAAGAAAAAACATGTTTACACAGATAGATCGCCATTCTGTGTGTTTTCCCGATGATTGGCTTCTGTTGTGACAAATCACAGCAGAAATGAAGCACTGGTGGCCCCTTACTTAGAAGTGCCAGATCACGTACTAGGTATGGACCTTTCTCTGTAAACCCTAGAGATGGTTGTGCATGAAAATCCCAGTAGATCAGCAGTTTTTGAAATACTGAGACCAGCCCGTCTGGCACTAACAACCATGCCACATTCAAAGTCACTAAAATCCCCTTTCTTCCCCATTCTGATACTCAGTTTAAAGTTCAGCAAGTGGTCTTCACCATGTATAGATGCCTAAATGCACTGAGTTGCTGCCATGTGATTGGCTAATTCGCAATTTGTGTTATTAAGCAATTGAATAGGTGTGCCTAATAAAGTGGCCGGTGATTGTATATTCTGCCCAGGAAGGAATTCTTTTTCCTCTTCCTGTCCTGTAATGTTCTATCTCCTGTAATGTTGTTCTCACAGATGTATGCTGTTCTCTTATGCAAGTATGAGTATATTCCTCAAGATCTCAGTGCCTCATTTTATCACATAACCAACAACCTGTACCACTCATTAAGTAGGCAGACTTGTAGGCACCCTAATCACACCTTGTAAACCTCTGCCACAAACATCATGAGGCATTGATCTGTACTTTGGAGAAAAAAAAGTGTAAGCTTACCTCTTTGGCCAAGGTTCCTCATATGGTTTTTGATTTTACACTATTGCTAACTAGCTTGATCTGTGCATGATCATGCCATGATGTACAATTAGTGGAGAATTGCAAGCAGGTTGTATGAAGGTTCCATGGTCTATCATGTTTCATTTTGTTCCTGTGAGTACTCAAATACTATTATAATCTTTCTAGTTTAACCACCTGGTACACACATTGCTTTTGTTTGATGGAGGTAAGCACATCAGATACTTTGCTATGAATATTGTTTTTTAACACTGTAACACAACTTAGACAGAAATAGACCAATAGCTTTCTTGAGTACACTGAAGATCATTTCCCTGTAGGGGTTCTGGGCATAAATCCATTACAATGGGCCTTTTAGAATCTGCATCACCTGTCATACAGCCACCGGAATTGTGTATAAATCTGACAAGCAGATTCCTACCTGTCAGATTTGAAGCATTCCGGCGGCTGCACTGCCACCCGATTGTTTTCACACAATCCCGGTAATACGCCCCTCTATGTATTCCGGCCTCCGCTTGCCCATCTGTGGGCCCAGGACCAGCATAGCGTATGCCGTTGGATGGAAGGGAGGGAGCAAAGCAGACACACGTCCTCTCACCTCCCCTTCTCGTTGCTGACCTGGAAGCAACGTGTAAAACGTTACTTCTGGGTACACCTGTCAGTATAGCTGGGAAAGAATGTATTGCAATGCGATCTGCACTGCATTACATTTAGTGGAGCACAGGGGAGGGGAGACATCCCAGGTCTTTTAGACCCTGAATGTCTAAATAAAGAGAACCTGTCACCAAAAAAAATCACATATATCATCATGTGAGTTGAGTAAAAAAAAAATTTTTTTTTTTAAATTGTAAACAATTTAGGCGCAACTCCACTTTTATTGGGATAAAAAAAAACATTCCTCTCTGGGTAATCTATGCACATTGCAAGGATTATAACAACCTTTGTTGCAGATTCCTACCTTTTGTTATTCTGAAGAAATTCATGTGTTTTTGTCTGTGCCTCTGGGCACAGAGTGGGTCTAATGGGAGTGGTTTCATAATTATAAGTCAGCTGTGGCAGCTGCAGGGGACTAATGAGGAAGGCTGCTGGGCCTTCATCTCTTTAGACATATTCCTATTGGAATATGATATATTTGGTGATATATTTCCTATTGGAAATATATCACCAAAAATGACATTTTTGTTACAGGGGATGCCTGAAATCTGACTTGTATCTTAGGCAGACTTCTGGGAAAATTGGTGAGCCAATCACACAAGCAGGAAATTATGAGTGGACACAATATGTATACAGAACAACTCCAGGTAGCCATATTGCTTTGCGTTTATAGAATATTGCAGCGGCTGCAGATTGAAAAGGAAAAGTAATATTTAATAACATTTAGTTAGTGAGTGAGAGCAATATTTATAGCATCAGACCTCTTCCGTAACGCTAAACTTATGACCTATAGGGGGCTTTTAAAGTGTCGCCTATGTTAAATATAGGGTATTGACATTTTTCATTATTTCACGGGCACCTGCAAATTTAAGGTCTGATATTGTTTTGGACTGAACAGAACCGCTCGGTACTCTTGTTTCTGTCCCCCTGGACAAATTAACCTTCGATGTGAAAATGTGCACATTCAACCACAAATCACTGACACGGACACGTTCAGTAAGTTTGGTACTTCTGTCGTTTATTTCCTGGGCTCAAAATGATATACTGAGCCGGATATTTCGTTATCAAATCAAATATCAAATAAAACAAGCGTGTACAAACCGCAAATTATACATATTCATTATTGTGACGAAATGTAAGCTTTGCTGGGTTATATCTGTATAAGGAGATAGCAGACTATCATAGCTAAATACTGTGTCTTATTTTCAGTTCCTGTGTCTTTTGAGTGTAGTCTCATAGGTCTGAAAATAGATGCAAACTTCTTCTCAGCTTTGTTGTTTGTTCTTTAACTCTTGCAGTTCTGTTCCACATGAAAGGAGAAGCTGGCAGACATCTAATTTGAGCATGATTAAGGCTAATAGCTGAGTATAAGAAAATAAGCACCTATACTTATGCGATTATATTAGAAATAGGCATTTCACAATAACACTCATAATCACATTCCATTACAGTCCCCCCTTGAAATGCGTATTTCCTAAAACTGTCCCTCACACTGGAAAACAACCTGTCATTTCCACCCGGCTCATTTCACTGACTGCAACTCTTTTAAGCTGTATGTAGAGAAAGGGCTGTGACTAGCTCACCACCCCCCTCAATACAGCTGGTGAAATGCCACCAGGTGCTATCTGTCCCTATTGCCCTACGGTGTTGCATCTCGGGGAAGGGTGACTGTAACGGAGCGTAATGTGTAACTTTCATCATGGGTTTCATCAAGCCCTACATAGACATCGTCGTCATCTGGGATCTCCTGGTTCACAAATGTGGGGATATTTTGGTCAACAGCTTTTTCTACACACTTCTTAACACAGGGGAAGACAGAGCAGATTATGGCAGCCATTATCAGGATGGCTATCCCTATCTGGGTCAGTAGTCCCTGCCACCCTCCCTTTATCCAAGTAAAATACTGATCCCATGGGTTGGTGAGCCCTGAATTCTGTTTTAATTCTTTGGACAGATTCTCTAGCATGTACTTGTCTCAGGGATCATCTTGCATACACCCCCCTTCTCAGCTAGGAGCATGTCTAAGACCATACGGTTTTGGAAAGTCATGTGTGATGCTGCCTCTAACTGTTCGGCCAGACCTTGGAGTGCGTCCCTGGTGTAATTGACAAATCTTTGCTGGTAGTAGTAGATGTAATTTATCCAGTCTACATTCTTATTTACAGTGATAATGGGAATCAGCGACTCAAAACCTGCTGCTACTTGGTCTCTTGCTTTGAATTCATCTGGGACCCCCCTTGGGACCCCTATGGCGTCTATGTATACATGGGGGTCAAAGCTTCCTGCTAGGGCACTCCTACGTTTCCTGTTGGGTTTGGGTACATCGCTTGCTTCTGGCTCTGGGTTCTCTGAGAAAATATGCAGGGGCATTATGGTTTTAGCCATTGCACATTCTCCTGTTTACTGTCCTGTCATTCTACTTCTAACTTTCATGTCCCCACAAATCCAGTACACATCTCCTAGGGACTGGACTTGATTCTGCACTAGGTCTGCAGACACCTCACTATAAGACTCGCAGTAACCCTCAGTGAAGTTCCTAAGGGGTTTTCCCACCCCATGGTACTTCCCATAACATGTATAATTGCCAGGATATATAGTAATACCTTCTGCTGGTTTAGGGGCTTTAGTGACTATGGGGTACTCCTTTTTCCAATACTCGCATAGGGAGTGGTTTGTAGCTGTGTTTGTAAACAAACTAAGGACACAGGTCTCATGTTCTGGGGGTATGTTAAGGGGGACTGTTCCTAGATGTGGTTTAGCCCCCCCCACACACGTAGCAATTAGTCTTGTTATGTTTCCCTGCATTGTACCTCATCCATTCGGGGCCATAAGTTGACATCTGAAAAACCGGTCTCAGCAGCCATGGTGTCCTCAAAGGTAGGGTCTGCTATGGCTACCATGTCTCCTAATGTTTGCATGTGAGGCTTTAGGGGGTTCGAATTGGATGTAGATTGGGGAACTGTCCACTCTGGGTTATTGAACATGTCTTTCAGTTGAAAAGGTTTCCTAAAGCTGGGATACCCATTTGCCCACCACAGACCCAATACATAGGTCCCACTGTCCCCTGGGCTGGGATTCTCAATGGTTAGTCTAAACTCTTTTGTGAAGTATTGACCTGTGTGCTTGTTGATTGTCATCTGTCTAGGAGTGATTTCCCATTCTTGTCTTTTTTATTTCGGGCGATTTCAGACTTATACCCCCAGTTTGTGTCCCCAGTGTTCCAACCCACTGCTCCTCAGTAATCACAGTTGTTGCCCCAGTAGTCGTCGGTAATACATACATACACAGTCATGGGACCTACTGTTCCTTCATAGGTTCGGATTCTGTAATCTGTACCTGGAAGTATCTTACTATAAGGGGATATATAAACGTGGCAACATGTGTGTTGGATGAGTTGTACCAGAATTGAGTTATACCATTTTCCTGTTTAATGGCCACCTCTTGGGCCTGAGCAAAGATTATGACAAAAAGGATAAGCAGGATCATGGTTTGGTCTCCTCAGCCTCTTTTTCGGGCACGGGGACTTGCGGTGAGAGGCGTGTATCCACGAGTTCCTTCCGGCTACTTTTACTGATGTGGTGGTTGTCAGAAGGACTTGGAAAGGACCATCATATCTGGGTTCAAGGGTGTCTTTCCTCAAAAACTTCTTTATCAGGACCTAATCACCAGGGACCAACTTGTGCGATCCTGTGTCTAACTCAGGATCTGGAATGGAAGAAAACACTTGCGCATGGATACGGGTTAATTCTCGAGATAAGGCAGTCACATAATCAGTTAATACATCAGATTGCAGTTGCAGCTGTTGTGGAAAGTAACAACCCAGTCTGGGGGCTGAACCAAACAATATCTCATAGGGTGACAAACCATGATTTCCCCTTGGGGTGTACCTGACACTGAACAAGGCAATGGGTAGTGTCACGTACCTTACAGCGGAGCCCGAAATGATGAGGGTGGCCTTTTGCACGGTTCCGGTCCAAGCACCCCTGGTGGTGGGTACAGGGAGTGCGAGGGCAACGAAAGGGTGCAGGTGCCTGCAGGCAGGAGGCTGGAACTTGGAGAGATAGGAACCTCTACTGAGGAGATGTGGAAACTGATCACCAAACTTGTTCAGCGGGAGCCAGATCAGGATCAACTGCAGAATCAGGAACAGGCAGGAGTCGGCAACAGGCTGGCAGCGGGGTACCAAGTCAGAAGGCAAAACCGTAGTCAGGAACAGGCAGGGGTTGGCAACAGACGGGCAGCAGGGTACAGAATCAGGAAGCAGAGCCGTAATCATAAGTTCAAGCCAAGGTCAGTATTGCAAGTAAAGGCAGGTTCAGCAGGCAGGGGAGATCCAAGAGGATGGTCAGAAGATAGCCAGGTTTTCAGGAACAAGGTCAATCAGGCAGAATAACAACAGGAACACAGGAACACAGGAACAAGCTGAAGACAATCCAGCACTGATGCTAGGCAGACTCTCTGTTTATATAGGGTGCTGTGTGCCAGGATTGGCGCCAGCGTACGTGCGTACGCGCATGCGCATTAGCAATTTAGCACATTGGCACATGCGCGTTAGCACATTAGCACTTTGGCACATTGGCGTATATGCGTTAGCATATTAGCGCTTTGGCATTTGCGGACGCGCGTTAGCGCGTGTGCGCATTCGCATAGAGTTGCCATTGTGCATGCTCACCCTGGATCTCATTTGCCTCTGGCTATGGTTCCGTGCATGCACCTTTGCATTAGCAGAATGAGGATTTGCAGCTGCTGCATGGAGACGGGTGCTTGCTGTGTGAGTTCTCTGACAGGTAGGCTGTCTGGCCAACTCATTCCTGTTTCCTGAGACATTTTTAGCATTCTAGACTTTATTGTGCCATTTAGTCTTTCCACCTTCCCACCACTCTGAGGATGGTATGGAGTATGGAAAGCTAATGTGACCCCTGAGGCTGTCCATATCTCCTTGGTTACTGAGGCCGTGAAAGCTGGCCCCTGATCACTCTCTATAACCTCTGGGACACCATATCTGCACACTATTTCTGTTAAAAGTCTTTTAGCTGTGGTTTTGGCCGTCATGGTGACAGGGTAAGCTTCTGGCCATCCGGAGAACATGCAGACGATGACCAATGTGTATTCATACCGGCCACTCTTCGGCATCTGGATGTGGTCAATCTGTATCCTTTGGAAGGGGTACTGGGCCTTTGCCAGATGCTTCAAAGGTATCTTCTCTGTCTTTCCAGGATTGCATTTGGCACAGATAGCGCATGATCTGCAGAAGTTGTTGGTAAGTGGGGTGATACCTGGAGCTAGGTAGTACTTGTTCATTAGGGCATTCATCAGAGTCTTTGACAGGTGTGAGGCCCCATGGGCCCACTGTACCACTGCAGGAAACATTGATCGTGGTAGGCATGGTCTTTTGTTTAACTCCATGATTCCTTCAACTTTTATGGCTCCTTTTTGGATCCACACTTCTTTTTCTTCTTTCTTTGTCAGCTGTCTCTTGTTGCTCCTTGAGGTGAGTCCTGTTCACAGGAGGGGTTTGTAGAATCATGGTCATTTGTGTTGTCTCTTCAGGGCTAGTAGTAGTGGAGGAGACTTTCTGAGAATATAGAGGCGTCACCGAAGGAATCTGCACACAGCAGGAGGTCATCTACATATTGGAGAAGTACAACATCTGGGTGTAGTCTCATCCATGTGTCCAGGATGAGAGTCATTGCTTTGGCAAATTGAGTAGGGGTGTTTTGGGCCCCTTGGGGCATAACAGTCCAGGTGTAGCTCTGCTAGCAACGTGTGGGGATTGGGGACGATGGGGGTCTCCAGGATGGTAGCTTAATTCACTGCTTTGAGATCTTGTACCATCCTGTACTTTTCTGGTTCCTCTTTTGCGGTTCGCTTCTTCACTGGGAATAGTGGTGTGTTACAAGGAGATTTACAGGGTACCAAGGCTCCATTTGACAGAAGAGCCTCAACTTGTCTTGAGGTGGATGCCGATTGTGCAGGCTTCAAGGGGTATTGTGGTTTTCTGGGTAGGGGAGCCGCAGGCTTCAGTTGTACCATGACTGGTGGCACTTTCAGATGTCCTATGTCTTCCGGCCCTGTGGACCATAGGCATGTGGGGACCCGATCCAAAACTTCTTCAGGGACTTCAGGTTCGTCTTTTCGGTTCAGGGATAACAGTAGTGGGATGGAGCGGAGTGCTGATGCGTCATCGATGGCCAGTGGTGAGGTAAAAGCACACCACCATCAGGTTGGAAGGAGATAGAGGCTTGGAGCCTGGACAGAACATCAGTTCCTAGTAGATTCAGGGGGCATGTGGGTGAGACCACAAATCTCGCTAATAAGTCAGGAAAGTTGCCAACTTGAAGGGGCTGGTCAACGGGCTCTTCCTGGGCGTTCCATCAACCCCTACACATGCTATGTTAATGTCCGATAGGAATGAGGTATCGGGTAATTCTTCTGCCCTGATTACGGACCGGGCTGAACCTGTGTCATGACAGGGGCAGGTGACACAGGCTTGCCGGAATCCTAGCAGGGAAGGTCCATGTGTTCCAGAGTGCAGTGTGGCGGTTGGTGAGGTGGGTCCTGAGATTCTTGGCGATGAGTGTGACTGGTTCTGTACAGCCCAGTTTGACTGTGGTTGGGGTTTGGGAGACTGTGGATGAATTTCCATGGGCTTCGGTATTCCCTTCTGGAGTGGCTGGGTCTTTCGCAGTTGTAGCAAGCAGACACATGGAGTTGGTACTGGTGGGCGCAGATAGGGTGTGTCAGAGGCCATCATGAGAGGAGCTACTCTCTACTGTTCTTTGAGGATTCTGGACCTAATAACTACTAATAACAACGTCTCAAGCTCAAAGGTTGTGGGTTCTCTATACTCAGACCCTTTCGGATTGACTCTTTAAGACCTGAAATAAATGCGGCAGCTAACATGTGTCTATGCTCTCTGTTCAGCACGCTAAAACTCAAATCAGTAAACTTCTTGTACACATATTGACTTCAGGCGTTCTAGAGTAGAGATGTGAACCATCTCCATACAGAATAATTTTTTTTTATAGGGAGCCTCGGTCCAGCCGATCTTCACAACATAGATATTCATCTTTCTTTCTAAACATTCTAATTAGATATTGACTCTTTTTTTTTTTTTTTTTAGAATACAAAACGCTCAGCACATAGATTTAAGCAAAGAAAGCACTTCCTCTTTTGCTCTTCTGGCATAATGCCTAGAATACATAAACTTCCTCTTTTGCTAATACAACTTAAACACAATTAAAACCAAATATTCAGACTCTGACTGAAATATTCAGAAATATTCAATACATCCTATACATAAATTATTTATTCAATTAAAATGCTACATTGGTTGCTACTATGCACCACCACTGGAAACATGTGGGCGGGTTTCGGTGTAGGCGGTTGCATAGGGCAGTGGCTTAGGGCGTGTTGCTACAGGGGGAGGTGTCACTTAGAACAGAGGGGCGGTAGACGAAGGGCAGTGTCTACTTGGGGACCAGACGCCATTATAGGGTGGTGGCTGACTACTTAGCTTCCTCTTTTCTAATTTTCTTGTTCACGTACACTATGTGGCCATTTTGGTTCCATCCACCCTCTTCTTCATGAATAGCGTTTGCAACTTTAAACCAAGCATCTGCTGCCCGTAGCAACCCATAATCTGACAACAGACCTTATTTACATTTCAAAAAACAGTACACCATTCATCTACTTGTAATCTCCCACCCAAATGCATATCAATTCCACAAACTTTTGCTAATTTCTTTCCCTTTTTTTACGGCATCCTCTCCCTCCCGTTCTAATACCAAATCACAAGCCAAACTGCCCCTCTGTGGGCCTAATTAACTTATTTCCCATTTCACACAACTCTTGAATTGAATAGGAGGAGAGGAAAGCAAGAAAGGTTGAAGTAAAACAGAAAAGAAATGAAGATATGCAGTGACAGGGTGATATGGAAGATGAGGAAGTGAAAAGATCTCTGTTAAATATGCAAAAGGGGAGACATAAAACAGACCAGACAAAACACAGAATGTGAGTCAACAACTGGTACTCAGTAAACCACTTCACACGTCTTCTACACGTCCCAACTCAAAACCCAAACTCCTCACTCTGGCTTTCTGCCTCCTCGTAATCTTCTGGCTGCTGAGGTTGTAGGGGACACCTTTCACTTCCCTGTCCTCTTATCCTAGCCTCAGCCTCAGCCTAAATAAGTTCCAATTTCTTACCAACTGAAAACTTCTTACCAACTGAAAACTTTTCTTTCAACTTACTTGGGGGACCTCTGGCACTAGAGGTTTGTAACCGAGAATAGATCTCTTATAACCTGGCTCTACCTTTGTGACATGACATTACCAACAACAATTGATGTGACGACTGGAGTGAGTTTTGGACTTAATCAGATCCTCACGGGATCCCCACACCACCGCTGGGCGTAATTTGACGCCCCCTTTCCTGGTAACCCGTGCTTTACCGCACCCGTGTTTTACCACACATTTATTTGCCACAGGAGGAGTTTACCGCGTCCCGACGCCCTCTCTTGATATCAGTCCTCAAGAGAAGTTTAACCACGTCAATTCCATCCGTGAACATATAATCAATCCCTCATTCACAATAGCCGTCACACAACACGATCGATCAACAAAACAAACCACAATATACTCCAAATACAGGCGGGTCAGAAACAATTGCAGGTTCGTACTATATAAATAGGCTCGAGACAAGATATATACCTGTCTTTGTGGACCACGGGAAGCCGATGCGGAGACAGAAATTAACCAAATACGATGCGGATCAAACAGCAGACAAATTATTAAAAAGTATCTTACCGTTTTCTCCAGAGTTGATCAGGCTCTTCTCCGCCCGTATTTGGCCCTGTTTCAGCGTCCTCTAAGTACGGCTTCCTTTTGGGCCAATCTCGAGCCCCACGTTGGGCGCCAAAATGTTTTGGACCGAACAGAACCGCTCGGTACTCTTGTTTCTGTCCCCCTGGCCAAATTAACCTTCGATGTGAAAATGTGCACATTCAACCACAAATCACTGACACGGACACGTTCAGTAAGTTTGGTACTTCTGTCGTTTATTTCCTGGGCTCAAAATGATATACTGAGCTGGATATTTCGTTATCAAATCAAATATCAAATAAAACAAGCGTGTACAAACCGCAAATTATACATATTCATTATTGTGACGAAATGTAAGCTTTGCTGGGTTATATCTGTATAAGGAGATAGCAGACTATCATAGCTAAATACTGTGTCTTATTTTCAGTTCCTGTGTCTTTTGAGTGTAGTCTCATAGGTCTGAAAATAAGTGCAAACTTCTTCTCAACTTTGTTGTTTGTACTTTAACTCTTGCAGTTCTGTTCCACATGAAAGGAGAAGCTGGCAGACATCTAATTTGAGCATGATTAAGGCTAATAGCTGAGTATAAGAAAATAAGCACTTATACTTATGCGATTATATTAGAAATAGGCATTTCACAATAACACTCATAATCACATTCCATTACAGTATGTTGGGTATCTGTTTACTCAGTGCAATCTTGTCTTTTATATTTTACCAAATTATTGGGTAACTTATTGCCTTTTCTGTGCCCTAAAATGACGTTTATTGCATTTTTTACTGAAATCTTGCATTTCCTAGACCTCTGCGGTAATATTGTGCAACATAAGAAAATTGGAACTACAACTATTTTATTCTCTAGGGTGTCTGCTTTCAGAAAATATATGATGTTTTTGGGGTTTTAGGCAATTTTTAGGTCCAAAATGGTTAAATGCACAAAACAAGGTAATCTGACAGATAATCCTATAGGAAAAACTGTAGCTGAAATTATTAGTATGGGTACAGTGAAAACCTGTAAGGAAAAAGCTGAGTTATTTGCTATTATTCCATAATATGTAGCAGTAAATTAGGGGAGACAATGTGGCCTATTTGCTAAAGGATTACAGCATGTTCTGTTTCCACTGTGAATTTTCACTTTGCAAATGGAATTTTTACTTGGTTTAGTGAATAAAGAAAGGCTATACTCACTCATATCGTCCAGTCATTTGCAAGAAACAATTCTGTTTTTTTCTTTTCTTTTACTTTCACATGATTGGATAATCTTTGCAAAGTAAATTTTGACCACATTCACAAAGTTCAGTGAAAATTCCCTTTGCAAAGTGAAGACCAGCTTTGGCAGCCATGACACCTGTCAACCTGTCATTGCTTTGTACAGGATAAGTGGCTGCAGCTGTTTGCACACACCTGCTGCATGCATTTGAGGCCTTAATGTATATTCTGGTACTGTTCTCTTTAGGCTACTTTCACACTGGGGCGTTTTTCAGGCGCTTTTGGGCTAAAAATAGCGCCTGTAAAGAGCCTGAAAAACGCCTCCCCTGCAGCCCCAGCGCGAGAGCCCGAGTGCTTTCACACTAGGGCGGTGCGCTTGCAGGACCTTAGAAAAGGTCCTGCAAGCACCATCTTTCGGGCCGTGGATGAGGGGTGTATACACCCCTCCTCTACCACCCCTGCAGATTGAAATCAGCACCCATTGATATCAGCGGCACTTTGCAGGCGTTTTTAACCCTTTATTCGGCCGCTAGGGTTAAAAGCGCCCCATTAGCGGCCGAAAAGCGCCACTATAACATCGGTAAAGCGCCGCTAAATTAGCAGCACTTTACTGTTAAACCCCCTCCCCCCATGTGAAAGTAGCCTTTTATTTTATACAGGCCATTGCACTAACTTCCGTAAACAAAATAAATAGGAAGACCTACAGTGCCTAGCTAATTACTGTAAACCTGTTATAAAAAGAGAAAACCTACACATAGATATTTAATTTTTTTTGGCAATTATCTTACCTAAAGATGAAGGCTAATTGCAGAAAACCTAAGGACAGAGCCAATCATGCCTGAAATTTTGCTTTAAGCCCATTGCAGACTTCTGGGAGAAGTAGTAAGTCAATCACTCAAGCAGCAAATATGTAGTTTTTTAAGAAACTGAGGGTTTTCCCTTAAGAAAATGATTATTCTAAACATAATTTTGTTTTCAATTGTCACAATACATATTATTGTTTCCAATTATTTAATCAACACCTATATTGTTAAATATGGCAAATACATGTATTTATAAAATGCATAATATTTGGATTTATTCATAAAATGTGCATTTTTTAATTAGTTTATTTATTTTATACAAATAATTTCAATATATTCTTTTTAGATCTTTCTTAACTTAAGCCTTTCCTGGTAGATTATTCAGAATGAAATATTCTCTAAAGGAACATATTTATTTTTTACTATATTATAATTCGATAGCGTAGGGGTAGGGAAATACTGCTGTAATTTTTTTTTGCTATCTCCGTCTCATCAGGGAAATTTTCCTTCACTTCCTTAGACCTCCCAGCCAATCCCTGAAGCCTCAATATGTTGTGCTGATATGTGTTAAATATGAAATATTTGGGAAAGAGGCTACTGGATTTACCTTGCGCTGCTTTTCATGATGTGAGACCTTATCCTGCTGCCCTACAGGTAGTAACAGGTAGAAACAGGTAGTAATGATAAAATCTGCCTTGGTTCAATTCATCAAAGGTTTGGAGTGTCTGCATCAAAGTTCAACAGACCCCACCTTTATGGCAAATCTCACTAAAGTCAAAGTAAAAGTAATCCTGCTGTTAAATTCTGGATATTTTTGGGTCTAATAGGCACATTAGTATCAAAAATTGGGTATAGAAAGCTGGTCAATGCCAAAACAAAACAAGACAAAAAAAAAATAAAATACCCTACAGCAAGGAAGGGGCTCTTTAAATGCAAGTTAGACATGTAGAAAGCACTCTGGTAAATAGCATGCTTGGGAGAGTATGTGATGTTATGGAACAGTAGAACAATCTTAGTAGACAGAGATAGTATATTCTAGCATCACATATTTTGAAAGCGTAATATGTTTTCTAACTTTTATATTTTGCTTAAATATAGCAGCACCCCAATCTAATTTGTTTCAAAAAGACTTTAGGATAGTTTTGCTTGCAACATCTGGTTTTCCTATTAAGCCATGATAGGCCTGAACTGAATGTTGTAAGTAGCAGCCATAACAGATTCAAAAGCTATAAGAAAGTTGACTATTAAAAAAATAAGTAAAATCTCCTTAGAGGAACATGGTAAACATTACTACATGCTTAAGTGGGAGAAGGTCTTAGGGGAAGAATTTACACTAGCACAATGGCAGACAATATGGAACCAAGCAGCGAAGAGTTCAATATGTACGCTATATAAAGAAAACTCATACAAAATCCTCTACTTCTGGTACATGACTCCAGATGTATTACACACAATCTTCCCCAATAGCTCAGATAAATGTTGGCGCTGCCAAAAAGCTAAAGGCACTCTTCTACATGTGTATTGGACCTGCCCACTACTGGCTCAGTACTGGGAGATGGTCAGTCACCTCCTTGCCCGCCTCTTAGAAACCGAAATCCAAGCGACACCGAAATTTTTTCTACTGGGCTTGTCACCACTAAAAATTTGCAGACCATACAAAAAATTAGTACGACACATACTCACGGCAGCACGCTGCCTAATAGCCCTAAACTGGAAACGCATCACTCCACCCTCGGCTGAAGATCTTTACGCTAGAATCAAGGATGTAGAATTGATGGAAAAGATGACAGCCAGAATTCAGGACAGGCTGGAGGCACACAACAGGGTCTGGGAGCTGTGGCGCCTCCGGGAGGACCCACCATGACCAGGTAATAAAACCAACTAGAAGGCACTCTATCCCCCTCCTTCTTTCTCTCCCCCTCCTTCCCACTCCCCATCACTATATGACACGAGTTTATACAGTTTTTGTTCCCCCCCCCCTTTTTTTTTTTCCTTTTCATTTTTATTATATACAAATATCTGTTTTATTCTTGAGTGTTATTGGTTTTGTTTTATTTTTCCCAGTCAAGAGGACTGGAATTCAAACCAGCAATGGAAGGAACGTTTACACTTACTTCCCTGTTTATTATAGGAAATATTACCAGCTAAGTCATACAGAACGCATGCTTAACAATACGTATGGATACACCGTACAATGCTTGTGATTTTCTATGATCCTTTATTCTGTATCATTAAAATTTACAATAAATAAAAAAATTGTTATTTGAAAAAAAAAAAAAATAATAAGTAAAGCCAAAACACTTAACTTCATACAATTGGCCAGTGGCAAAACATGTTAACAGTATCAATTATTGGCTTCTTTTTTTTTCAGTACAACACTGCATTATCAAGACAGTACACAAGAACTTGAATAGACAGCCAATAGAAAAAACAAGGCAGGTTTTATCTTGCAATGTATCATCTGAGAGACAATAGCCACACATTTTGTTCAGTGGATGGACTGTATGAAAGCAGCTTATTTAAGCTGCAATATAAAATGAAGAGATGAGGCAGGTTTTATCTTGAAAAACACATCAGACAGATTCCAATTTGGCAAGAACAATTTAACTTATCCTATCAAGGTATCTTGAATGTCTCATTATTCAAAACCAATCCTAAGGTACTCACCAGATGGTATCTTGTCCTTCCTGCCTCTCTATATATAAATGTACCAAGGCACGTCCTCATTTTTTTTTCAAGGATGTGCCTTGAAGGGCTCCAAGCTTCATATTTGGTGGGAATGTCCTAAACTTATATAGTACTGGAACCACATTTTCTCTTTACTCCGACGAGTCATAGGCATAGATGTTAAGTAACACCTCAATATGCCTTACTGAATCAACTGATTCCGGAGGCTTCCCATTGAATGCAAAAGCTATCATCCTCTATATTCCTTGCGGTAAAAAGTACAATAACGGGGGCTTGGTAGAAACGCTCTGTATTCCTGACTCATACTAAACAAAACATCTCATGGATCATGATCCATGAGACAATTCAAAGTGTAATTAATGATGGAAACAAAACAGTTTGAAAAAATGTGGACACCTTGGGCTAATTATGTAAAAGTCTGACTGGATGATGGACTGTAGCCATTTTTAAGTAACATTGGTAATTTCTGGGTCTACTCCTTGTTGTTCTTTTGTCTTCTGATCCCCCTCCTTTTTTCACTTTATTTTTTCTCCCCTTTTTCCCCCTCCCTTATGGAAGCATAAGATTTTAGATTTTGTTATGAAACGTGACCTGACCTTAAACTTTTGCAGGAGAGAGGCTGTGTATGTTCTCTGTAAACGCAGTCTTATTCATATCTCTCCTTAATGTATATACTGTATGTCTCCTACATCTGGCTGGTTCCTACACTCTGTCAATCCAAACGGGTTTCAGAACAAACATTTTATGCTTCTGATATATCCATTATTCATTTTTACTGTTTTATACTTTTTCTTAAAATAAATAAACATATTGAACGAGAAATACACATCAGAGTGTATATGAGAGACAATTGCCACATATATGGTACAGTAGCTAGTAAGTATGTAAACAGCTTGGTTAGTCTGCAATATAAGATGGAAAGATGAGGCAGGGAGTATCCTGAAATATAATTTAAATTATATTATTTGAGAGACCATAACCACAAATATTGTACAGTGGCTATATAGTACATAAGTACAGTAGCTTGGTTAGGCCGTAATATAAGAGAAAGACAAGGCAAGTTTTATCTTGAAAAAACCTTTATGATGCATTATCTGAGAGACAATAGGCAGAAATATTTTTGAGTGCTGGGGCACCAAAAATACAAATTTCTTAGCTGAGGTCAGCTATGGAAACATTTTGTGGTAACTTTACAATGCTGGAGCACTGAAATTGGTCCCAAAATCTGAGGCACAATGGAGGGTTTACCCTGGCAGGTTTAGACTGTGGCATCAGCAGCCGGAATTTTTTTAGTCATTGTTAATCCAAGACTTGATCAAGACTGGATCATTTTAATGAAAGTGAGCCTGTCCACACTATCAGGAGAAAAGCAGATTCACCTCTGCATAACAATACCTCCTGCTGCATTGAAGGCTTTCTCAAGCAGCACACTGGTTGCAAGGCATACTATGGAAGCTCCATCCAGTGACCCAGCCTGGGCACCCAATAAGCCATGGAAGCTCACTTCTGAGAATGTCTGCATCAGCACTGGACGCAATGTGGTCAGTAATTATATAGTACAGATTTTGAGTACGGCCAGGTCTGTGGTTTAAAGTAAACTCTGAAAGAGGATGCTCAGGCAACTGCCTGTCAGGGAACATTTGCCCATAGTGCAAATTAAATTTCTTAGTGCATACATATGCGCATGCGCAGGCCCGTAATTGGCTGGGCAGATGTACATGGACGCGGGCATAGGCGTACACATGTGCAAACACATCTATGCGCATGCCTGTCACCAGTGCTGATGCCAAACAGGCTATTTAGACAGGCTGCAGTATTGGCTCATTGCTGTTTTGTCTACAGCTTCTGTATGCTTGTTCTCAATTCCTGTGTTCGACCTCTGATCCTGAACCAGCTTGCTCCTGACCTTTGGTTGTCTGCTACCTGCCCTGACCTTGGCTTGTCTCTGGATTCTGCTTCTGCCTCCTGTTCTTGCCTGATCTAATTCCTGTTGCTGACTTGGCTTGTGACCTGACTATCCTGCTGCCTGCTGTCTATGTCTGATCTGCCCAACCATTACTGACCTCACTTGTCTGACCCTGCATCCTGCTTATCCAGCCTGATATGGATCTTTAGTCCAGCAAGCTCACATCTGGCTCCTGCTTCCTGCTGCATATCCACAGTCTGCCACCAGCAAAGCTCTGTGCTAGCTCACCTGCCAACAGCCTGTATTGCTGCCACGTCCACCTGCCGACTGCTGCCACTCAGAATCCTGGACTGAGCACAGGCATTCATAGCTTGCTGTGCTCCTGTGGATGCTGTCTCACTACCAGTGGCCTCCACGAGAGGCCTTCCTCTTCACGTCAGGCTCACTAACCAGGTACATGACATTGCCATTTCCACTGCTCTTCCTTTCAGATATTGGAAGGCAAGTTGATTTTCAGAAGAGACCCTCCCACTATCAGAAAATACTGTATGGCAAAGAGGTTCTTATGCAGCATCACCTCAAAGTGCTGCATTTGGGCTCATTCTGGGATACTGGCAGTAGATCAGCTTTTTTACTGTTGCAGCGGAGATCTAATAGGATGGCAAGCCAGTAGTGATCCCTCTATTTAATGATATAAATCCTAGGGCCTTTCACAGGCATTTGAGAATAAAGACCAAATTTACCACAAACTGTCCGCAGCAGGGGACCCTAAGTCGTCAGAGTAGCTGAGGACAGCACTGTCCTCAATAGTCTCATCTCACTCATGTAGAACTCCCAGGAAGGTTTAAAAAGTCCCACTTAAAGCTTACCCAATTTCCTCCCCTGGGACAGCAGCAGGACTACCTATATCTCCTGCTACTGTGCCTCCAGTACCCATTAAGCTGTGGAGTGTGTGCTTCAGAAGAAACATGGAAGGGTTTTCATCACTAATGCCCACTTCTTTATGGCTTACTATGTTAGTTGCCTAAAGGTAAAAGGTACCAAAATGCTACATGCATCCTAAATAATGAGTAGTTGATGTGGTAAAAAGAACCTGTGTTAACCAGAGCTTGTCCTCATACCATAATTACACATGCACAGCCACAAATGAGCCAGTTTTCAGGCAACTCATAATGATGCTGCACTTTTGCCAGGTGAGCTATGGCCAAATATGACCGTCCAAAATGGCTACACAACCTCCTGAAAGCTAGAGTACTTCATTGTAAATCTCTGCACCATGAGGTTGGGGACATGTGCCATGAAAGGTTTACATGGGTCAGCAACAGGTGTAAAATATACTAGCAAAAGAACAGAAAATAAAATATACCCCCCCCCCCCCAAAAAAAAAAAAAAAAACTGAAACCCAGTCCAACTTTTTGAACCTAGCAAAAAATTTAAAATTTAGATACATATGGAATAAAAAAAAAAAAAACTGCAAGGTGGGTAAGGGGAGGGGAAGCAGCTAAACAGCAACTACAGTTGTTACTGACACACATGAAGAGGTAGTCCTAAAAAGGACAATTAGGTCTCTGAACTGTAAACATAGGGAGGCCATCACACTGCAATCCACAGTAACTGACACACAAAGGCTGGTGGATGGAAGTCCACTCTTTAATAGTGAAGGGGCAGGCACATGCCAAAACCCCACCGACCACTGCAACCCTGCATATCGGAGTTGAAGACTCAAACAGTGCACTATGGTTACAATAATAATTCTGACAGATGAATTTACACATTAATTTGCTGGAGCTACAAACTTACTGGATCCACTGGGAACCCATGGTAGAGGTGAACATGAACCTCATCCCTAGTCAACAGGTGTGACTTTGGGTCTGGAGAAATTTGGGGACGCACCAATATATTTGGAACAGCATATAACAACAACAACAACCTTGTCACATGAACTATATTTGTCTCAATCCTATTATTACTGTCACTGTTAAATACTTGCTAACATGCATAGCAAAGCATTGTTTATACTCACTTTCTATCCTATATCCCATTCACAAGCAAAATACTGTATTCAGAACTTTGATTTAGAGGAGCATGTGACTATCTGCCCTATTCACTATAAAAATGTCCCTGCGCACACTCTCTTGCTAGCCAGCACAAACAAAACTAATTATACTGCGTCTGCATATTAGGTAAGTGACAGAGTTTTTTGTTGCAATTGTATGTGAAACCACACTGTCAAGAAACCTCTGCTAAGTATGGTCCCAAGCTAAAAAAAACTTCCCTGAGCTCCCAACTATGGGACATGCTGTATGTAGCAAAGCAAAACTTAGGAGCAGGCTTACCAGGGAGCAGCCTCCTTCTCTTTAGAGATACAGCAACACACTCGAAGCCCAACATTGTTTAAGGCAACTGAAGACCCTTATTATTTGTCTGCACAAAATGCAACAAATCAAGAATGGCAGCCACTTATATCAACTTAAAACCAACAAAAAAGACAGCTGTGTATGTGCAATAGATAAAGCAATACAGAAATTGCACAGCACACTCTCCAGCTAGTCAGTGCAAAATCCTAAATTAATTGATTAACACCTTAGCTTAAAATAGAGGGCTTTAATCACCTATATTTATTCATAACCAAATACCTAGATTTAGTGATAGGTGCATGAGCAGTCAAACTTCATGCCAAATGCTGTCAGGTGGGAGCAGGATAAGAGTTCTTTAGCTCTGTGTAATCTTCAGCTAGATCCCCATGGACTTTTCCCTTCACTCCAATGGATAAAAGAGTGGTGGAGAGAGGAGGCAAACATCCAAATGAACCTGTTGGTTTGCTCTGAAAGGGTGAAACACACATCACTACAAGGTGACATTCAGTTTTTAAAAACTATGATTACATTGGGGATTTACTGTGAACTCTACATTCCTAAAAGCAAGGTAATGCCTGGGGACTGTCCAAATTTGCACTATTAAGACCACTGGGGGCAAACATTATTATACATTAACAAGTATATGTAATTTGGGATAGTGAACACTGCTCTACTTTAGCAAACCAGGCTAAATATATAGTCCCATCCTTAAGCTTTAGGACAAACATATTTCTTACTTTAATTAAACCTGCTAATAGTCTTACAATTATAAAAGACAATTGTAGGCAGAATAAGAATTGTACCGCGGCCTTTCACTTTTATGAAAATTACACACAATGAAAGTGATATGCAAATTCAAAGCTGTAATTAAGTTGAAGGCATGGTAAATGGACTGCGAGATATTGACTTGCTAATACAGAAGTGTGTTCTAATTTTTACTATTATTTGCTATTTACATGGGAATTTATAAGAAATGCAGCATTGCGATTATTTTATACCTTATTTTTATACAACGTATAAACATACACCATATTTTACATAAACCTTAGCAAATTTGAGCTATTATCAAATACACTCTAAGGCAGGCCATAGATTATGTGATTTTCTTTCCTGCAAGCATGGGTCCCTCCTACTGAGCTATTGTGTTCTCCCAATTGGGAAGAGGGGGTGCAGGGAGTCATCCCTGCCAGAAGAACACAATGAGTATTTCTAGCAGCTATAGTGAGAAAGACCTGATACAAAGAAGGAAATTGGTAGGGGTTGCTGTATCTCAAATTGTTGTATTGAATGTAATGCTTTAGCACCAGATGTGCAGCTCAGATGACCTAGAACAGCCTTTTTCAACCAGGGTACCTTCTGGGTTCTCCAGGTGTGTCTTGGAAAAATGGCTAAAAAGTCTCCAAATTGCCCAAAAATTAAGTGCAAGACAGGGGGTGGATCAAGCCTCCATTTTTGTTACACAAAGCTACAGTTTTTCATTGTGCAACATTACAACCTTGGGCACTATGTGGGCCAGTTATCAGCATGCTAATAGCAGCTGATATCATCAATTGATAACTAGGACATCAAGCACCTGCACAGCATCCTAGTTTGGTTCCCTAACCCCTCTCTGTTAGCACTAGGGCCATATTAGCTGCATGAAAAAGAGAAAATGAGGGAGAAGAAAATGAAATTCTTAACAATTGTCTTGTCCATAGGCCTTGGGACCTAGGGCTGTTGGAAGTTGCAAGGATCCTGCTTCCTGGGAGGACTGCTTAAAATTATTGGCTGCCATGGAGTGCTATGTTGGATGTAGAAGTAGCAGACTGAAGTTGTTCCCCACATGGAGGTGGTGAGTATCTGAATTGGAAAGCAACATAGAAACCTTCCCATGCTGTCACGCCTTGAATTTTAAGACTGAGATAATACTAGAAACCCTGTTTTCAAGAAGCCACATTCGAATTTTAGGAGTCCATTCAGTAAAGCCTTGCAAGAGAGGCAGCCAAAAGGTTTAAAGACATGTAGAAGACCAAGGACTGTGTTTTGAGTAAAATCTTAATGTGCTTCCTACTTCCTGTCCTTCGTGCACTAGTGCAATAAAACCTATATAAACCTCAAACACAGTGGCTTCATCATTCTGAACATCCAGAGAGCACCAAAAGCACTACGTGGGTATTTCATATTTTCAGCATAGTCTGTACCATACAAAGAAGGGCCCAACAATGGCCACCCTATTGCCATCTGTAATAGTGGTTCTAAAGTACCCTCTTGCTTTTTAATCCCCAGTTCATTGGCACAGGTTACACATGAAATGTGTCTTCCCCTAATCTTTATTTAAACCAAAAAGAACTTAGAAAATGTGCCTTAGGATAATGTATTAAAAATATAAGAACGGAAAGTGGACATTTTTTTTCTAATTTAGATAAAAAATAAAAACAACAGTCTGGCTGTTTCTCGAGGAAAGGTCTAGTACTTTGGCCAACTGTTTCACCACATTGTAGCTAAAAAACAGTAAACATAGTGTATTCTAATGTTCTAGATAGTTCTCATAGGTGTTGGTACAAATGTTTTACATAGGAAATGGTCCATGGTGCAAGAAACCTACAGTTCTCTTTGTACAGTAACCATTTTAAGTTTTCAAAATTAAAAAAACTGAATACATTATTTGGCATCTCCCAGAAAAAACACAACTTACCCTCTGTAAGACCATGTTTCAGAAAGTTACCGTATTTATCGGCATATAACACGCACTTTTTTCCCCTGAAAATCAGGGGAAAATCGTGGGTGCGTGTTATAGGCCAATCCCCGCCGATTTCTGTGTCATCGGAGCGATCGCGGCAATTGCCGCGGTCGCCGCCGACATACACAGCCGTGGGTAGATTCAAAAATGGCGCCGAGACTGCAGGGAGCCGAGATACACATACTCGAGTGTTCTTGGCTTTTTCCGGCGCCGCCGTCACGCCTAGTCCCGCCCCTGGACCTGTGTTATGTCCATCATAGGGCGGGACTGGGCGTGACTGTCAGCGGCGCCGAAAAAAGCCGAGAACACTCGGGTATGTGTATCTCTGCTCTTGTCGGATCCGAGATACACATACCCGAGTGTTCTCGGCTTTTTTCGGCGCCGCTCACAGTCACGCCCAGTCCCGCCCTATGATGGACATAACACAGGTCCAGGGGCGGGACTGGGCGTGACGACGGCGCCGGAAAAAGCCGAGAACACTCGTGTATGTGTATCTCGGCTCCCTGCAGTCTCGGCGCCATTTTTTGAATCTACACTGAGTGCACAAAGCTGCACTGACATGGCTGGACCTGCAGGGCAGACCTGCAGACCTGCACGAACGAAGCTGCACTGGGGCAAGGCTGCACTGGGGCAAGGCTGCACTGAGGCAAGGCTGCACTGGGGCAAAGCTGCACTGACAAGGCTGCACTGGGGCAAAGCTGCACTGACAAGGCTGCACTGGGGCAAAGCTGCACTGACAAGGCTGCACTGGGGCAAAGCTGCACTAACAAGGCTGCACTGGGGCAAAGCTGCACTGACAAGGCTGCACTGGGGCAAAGCTGCACTGAAAAGGCTGCACTGACAAAGCTGCACTGACAAGGCTTCACTGACAAGACTGCACTGGGCCAAGGCTGCACTGACACTGAAAAAGCTGCAGATAGACAGATAAGGCTGCATTGATGGGCATTTTAATGTAAGTTTTTTTTCCTTAAACTTCCCTCCTAAAAAATTTTTTTCCTTAAAATTCTCTCCTAAACTTGGGGTGCGTGTTATACGCCGGCGCGTGTTATACGCCGATAAATACGGTAATCATAATTTGTGCCCAAAATCAAGACTTTTGCACTGCTATTGGAAGAGTTGGGATGACAAAAGACATTGTTCCAAAGACCAAGGTATTGTAGCGCTTGTCAGTGTTGCTAGTGAAAAAAACAATTTGATGGTTCTTTAATTGATGTTGATGCATTTCATCATACATGTGAGTGCATTATTCTGTAATTGCATTTATTATCTAATTAAGTACACATAGTTTAAATGTTTTTATATATATATATATATATATATATAAATCATTTTGACCGGGTTATATGCAGCTATTTTCAGCGTCCCTAGGTGATTATTAATGGTTAAAGTGAAACATTAAAAATGCAAAATTCCTTTACAAAACATGCTTGGAGGATGCCCTGAAACTGCCTGCAACCTACTACAACAAAAATGACAATTTCAAAAGAAAAAGATGCTGTTTAGATTGCTGATAAATTACAGTTTCTGCCCACTAAGTTCTGCTGGTAAACAAACTGCCAATCCCTAAAAGCATTATTAGCCCTCGCTTATTTTCACTAAACTTTAACACATTGACAAAGAGCTGCTGGGCGAGCAACCTTTAGAGGGTGTGACTTGGGGCTTTGGCAAAAAAAATTACCAAAATCAAGGAAATCACAGGGAGTAAGAGTTCCCTCCTCCCCAAAAAGAAAAAGGGTTTCACCGCTCCCATTAGGTCTACTACTCCTGATGGTGGGAAGGGATGTTTTTGTCTCTCTGAGTCTTCCAATGTTAAGACAGGAACATTCTTTTTGCAAGAAGACATGGCTTTTCAAATCAGCCAAAGCCAAACTGGAACCAAGGCCTCTTCACAGTTATGGGGTACTCACACTTCTCAAAGTAGGGGGACATCTGTATATCTTCACAGTCTTCTGGACCCAGAACATCTCAAATGTCTGGGTTCAGAGTGTTGTTTCCAGGAGTTAAAAACTACTGTAGTTTCATACTCTACCTCTTCCCAGCTTCTTTGCTTTTCAATTTGTCCCCTCCCTTGTTACAGTGGAAGGATTGGATCTGCTTTTGAACCAAGGGGTCATCACTTCTATGCCAACAGAAGAACCCTTTTCAAGGTTTCTATTTGAAGCTCTTTACAGTTCCCAAAATGAATGGAGGAGTTCCAACAGGTACAGAAGTTTTGCAAGGAAAATGCCAGGTTGGTCAATGCTTTCCTTCTACTAGGGGATTTTCTGGCCTCAGTAGACATGCAGGATGCCTATTTGCAAATTTTCATTTTTCCACCTCATCCATGCTATCTTCATTTTGCCTTTTACAATGGATGATCAATCAGCATTAAAAGTTTGTCACCCTTTTATTTGGCTTGTCCATTAGCCTCCCCCTGGTTTTTATAAGGTGCTTTCCCCAGGGTACCTGGATGATCTCCTGTTAAAGAACTAGTCTTCCTTTTTCATTTGGCCTGTCCCTCCCAGGTTTTCAACAAGGTGCTTGCCCCAGTTTTTGGCTCTGCTCCATTCTAAAGGGAATCACATTGCGGGGTACCTGGATAATGCACTATTAAAGGACTAGTCTTCCTTGTCAGCCAACATCCAAAAGATGGTGCAGGTTCTGTAGAGCTTCAGTTTGATCCTCAGAATCCAAAAACTATGGCTAGACCCATAGTACAAATTGGAGTACATGGGTCTGACATTTGACATGACTTTTCTAGAACCTTCCTGTCTCTGGACAAACTTATGTCCTTTCAGTCCCATGAAAGGCCTCTTCGGGCCCAGATGTAGCCCTCGATTTTATTTTGCATTATGGTCTTGGGTCTCATGATGCCATACACTAGATTTAATTCCAGACCATTGAAACTCAACATTCTGGCTTTGGACTCAGTCCTTGGATCACTAGATGAGTCTAATGAGTCTGAGCCCCAAGGCCAGACTACCTCTGACCTGGTGCATTTTCAACCTGGTGCTAAAGTTAGAAAAATCTTTTCCTCCACTATTGTGAGAAGCTCTCCCCATGGATGGAAACTTTTTGGGCTGGGGTGCAGCCCTGAACACCTTATCAGTACAGGGAACTTGGTTGTTGGAGATTGTTGGAGCAAGTATGATTTTCAATAAACATTGTGGAACTCAGGGTGGTCCAAGTTTCAAAAAAATGCTGGAATCATTTATTGTTTGGACATTCAACAAGAATCCAATTGGATAATGCCTTGGCTGTGGCCTACATCAATCATACAAGAGGCACCAAAAGTTTCACTACTATACAGTAGACATGTGCATTCGTTTTCGTCCGAATGCATTTTCGTCCAAATTTTGGGTATTTTCGTTATCGTTTTAACAAAACCAAAAGATCCGACATGAACAAATGCTTTATTTTTGTTTTCGTTGTGACAACAGTTCGATATAGATAGGAGATTCGACAATAGCGATCTGTGTCCATCGAACCTGTGGTCGAATGTGCTTAACCTTAGCTCTATTAGTTCAAGATTATTCTACATAGAGAGAAAAGATTTGACATAGAGAGAAAACATTCGACATTATAGAGACAATAGCAAAAAAGGTCGAATGTGCCTAACCTAACTCTATTAGTCCAAGATTATTCGACATAGAGAGAAAAGATTCGACATGAAGGTTCGACGAAGCAGTCGCCGCGAGCAGACATTTATGGTCAAATGCTCCACCCATAGGCTATACAAGAATTCTAATGTTGGTTGACTAGTAATAATAATTAATAAATATAATTATTACTAGTGTCATACAACATTAGAATACTACTATAGCTTGTAGGCGGAACATTCGACCGGAAATGTACGATTGTGGCGTCGTACAGTTTAGCTGCTCCGTCGAATCTTCTTAGAACATTCGACAGACACCATAAGCCTTCAATGACAGATTCAACCTTAATTATTTTGGATTTTCGGACGAATGCATTTTTTAACGAAACAAAATAAATAAAAACGAATTTCGGGAGTAACTAAATAAATTTATTTTTCAGACGTAAACTAAATTCCGAAACGAAACATTTCAGTGTGCACATGTCTACTACGGGCAGTAGACTTGATCTTCTATTGGGCAGAACTGCACTTTCCACTGAACTCTCTCAGCTGTCAACATCTGGTTCCAGGAGAATAGGCTCCCCATCTCAAGCCCTTTGCCACAGGTGGGGAACCCCATGTAGGGATGTTCTGGTGCCCAAATTCAAGAACAGATTGGACAGGTTTGTCACAATGTCCAGGAACCTGGGGGCTTAGCAATGGAGGCTCTGGTGACACAATGGAATCAATTCTATTGGATCTATGCTTTTCCACCTCTCCAGATTATCCTTAATCTACTTCACAGGATTAGGAAGGAGGGTATCCTAGTGATCTATACCTATGTGGTATTCCAACATACTCAAGCTATTGGCAGATGCTCTGTGGGTTCTTCTGGATTGTCCCAACCTCCTTTCTCAAGGACTGGTGTTACATCTTGTTTCTTGGTTGCTAACTTTAATGGCATGTCTGGGCCTTTTGGATTCACACATCATTACCCTCTTAAAGGCTAGAAAGTTGACTTCTCACAAACTCCATGCTTCTTATTCTACTATTGCTAGGTGGATCAGATAAGACATCAGTTATATCTACAGACTTAAGGATAGGATTGCTCCCTTCCCTGTTAAAGCACATTTTATAAGATCTGTTAGTTTTTCATGGGTTTTTTTGCATCATACATGTTTTTCAGATTTGTAAGTCTGCCACCTAAGCTTCTTTTCACAGGTTTGTAAACGTTTTTAAGTTTAAGGAAAAGGGTGCTAAAAAGTTTTTCTAAATACATCAATCTCTTCTTGACCTTGACCCCCCCAGTTGAATTGTTTTTGAACGTTGTCATAGCTTGTGTTTTTTACTGTACAATGAAGAAACTATAATTTTTGTCTTACATGTACAATCTGTTTCCTGGAGTACAGTACAGGACAATTTATCCTCCCCTCTGTTCTTATGATCTCACTATTTCTTGCTACAAAACTGAGGCTAACTAGGAGTGGGAGGAGTTATATAGGGTGATGTTCCTGCAGCCTTTATTTTTTGTGTCCAATTGCCTGAAGGTAGCTACATATACAGTCATAAAGATTTAAAGACGCCTGTGTCCTGTACCATACTCCAGGAAACATATTTTACTGGTATGCAAAAATCCTATTTTGTTATGGTCAGGACTAGAGTTGGGCGAACGGTTCGGGCCAAGCAAAGGTTCGGCCTGAATGTGGCCTGTTTGGCAAACACCTGAATTTTCAGGGTATTCAGTGAGTGTTGCACAGTGAATTCTAAGCCCTGATTGGGTAAAGCTTTGCCTAATCAGGACGCAGTGAATAGCTGGTTGCTAAGGAGAGGGCTGGGAAGCCACCTGCGGCATCCTTAACAACTGATAAGTTATCAGCTGTCAATGGGCTTCCCTGCTGACAGCTGAATAAAAAAAAAACATTGCTGGAAATAAAATAGTGAAAAAAACAATGGCGTGGGGTCCCCCCTAGTCCATACCAGACCTTTATCGGAGCCTGGCAGGCCAGGAAAGGGGGATGAGCAAGCACCCCCTCCTCCTGAATCATACCAGGCCACGTGCCCACGGGCTCTGCCCCCCTCCCCAAAGCACCTTGTCCCCATGTTGATGGGGACAAGGGCCTCATCCCCACAACCCTGGGCTGTGGTTGTAGGGATCTGTGGGTAGGGGCTTATTGGAATCTGGAATCCCCCTTTAACAAGCCCCCAGATTCTGCCCCCCCATGTGAATGAGTAGGGGGTACCCCTACCCATTCACCAAAAAAAGTCAAAGTAATAAAAACACAGAGAAAGTTCTTGATGATTCCATTTAAAAAAATAAAAAACAATGTTCTCCGATGTAGATTCATTGTCAATCATGATGCCGCCACCATCAGACCCAAGAAAGAAAAAAATAATTCTCCACTGTCAACTAAGGCAAACCGCCGAATGCCTGGAATGTGCCCTCCTTGTGACATCACCGACCAATGCATGCTGGGTCGATGATGTCACAAGGGGGCTCTGCCCCTTACCTATATAAGAACCGACAAATGGCAAGCCAGGCATTTGGCGGTTTGCCTTCATTGACAGTTATTTTTTTTCCTGTTTTGGGTCCAGCGGTGCGGTGGGCAGCTTGATTGACGTGGATTTAGCATCGGGGGACACTGTTCTTTTATTTTTTAATAAAGGAACTGTGAAAAACTGTTTCTGTGTTTTTATTACTTTTTGACACTTTTTTGGGGAATGGGTAAGGGTACTATGTACCCCATACTCATTCACATGGGAGTGGTCGGGATCTGGGGGCCCCCTTGTTAACGGTGGTCTTTCATATTCTGATAAGCCCCCTACCCACAGACCCCCACAGCCCAGGGTTGTGGGGATGAGGATCTTGTCCCCATTAACATGGGGACAAGGTGCTCTGGGGAGGGCAGAGCCCCCCTGCCACACCCATGTTGAGGACATGTGGCCTTGTATGGTTCAGGCAGGCCCCCCCTCTTCCTGGCCTGCCAGGCTATGTGCTCAGATAAGGGTCTGATATGGATTTTGGGGGGACCCCATGCCATTTTTTTCTAATTTTGGTGTGGGGTTCCCCTTAAAATCCATACCAGATCCAAAGGATCATCAAGGCACCGATCAGAATAAATGAATTTGCAGCACAGTACATAATGTATATAGGATATAGGATATTAGCGTGTATTTTTTTCTTTCTGTCGATACAGAGGTAAAAGCTGGTTTTATGTGTGTGCATACACACATGCATACAGTAGTTGTGAACTCAGTCTAAAATATTACATTTAAATATCCTTTTTTTAAAAAAAAACAAGTAGAGTTTTTCTGGCTTCTATTTACATATTTTCCAGTTTCTTCTTACCTGTTCAGTGGCTTTGCCTTGCCTAGGCTTCACTAGTCCTCATACCTCAGTTACGCCCAGTGGCCCTAAGGTCCCTTTTACACAGGCACCTCCGTTCTGTGGGATCCGCTTGCTCAGCGGGGGATCGCTTTGATGATCCCCGCTGAGCAGGCAGATGACAGGTCCGTTTACTGAGTAGAGCAGTGATGGACGGAGTCCCGCTCTCCCCTATGGGGAGATCGGATGAAAACAGGCCGCTTGTCCGTTTTCATCCGATCCTATCCGATCCACCAGGCAGATGGAAATAGGACCTCCATCTGTCTGGTTTTTGCAGAGAGGATTGGATCGGATAGCAGCAGGTGTCAGCGGACATGTGACTGCTGACATCTGCCACTCCATAGAGGTGAATGGAAAACTCAAAAAACTGACAGGCGGAACTGATCGGAGAGGCCGTGTGAAAGGGGCCAAAAACATTTGAAAGCTTCAGAGTTGGCCATAAATTACCACACACTGAAATTTTCAGATACCAGGAGGTCAAACACTTTCTCCTCACAAATGCTTTGATTGCAAATGCCCTGTCTCAAATTCCCAGAGTTAAGCCTAGTACGCAGCGGGTTGAAGGAAAAAATAAAAACTGTCAGCTCCTATACTAACTATGCAAAATATTCTTTCAGGCGAGGCCCAATACAGAGGTAAAAGCTGGTTTATGTGTGTTGCTGCAAGTGCATACAGTAGTTCTGAACCCAGTTTAAAATATTATATTTAAAAATCCTTTTTTTTAAAAAACAAGTAGAGTTTCTGGCTTCTATTTACATATTTTCCAGTTTCTCCTTACCTCTTGTTCAGTGACTTTCCCTTGCCTAGGCTTCACTTGTCCTTATACCTCAATTGCATTTAGTGGCCCTAAAACATTTGAAAGATTCATATCATAGTTGGTCATAAATTACAACACGCTGAAATTTTCAGATACCAGGAGGTAAAACACTTTCTCCTCACAAGTATCTCATATTCCACCATGCAACATTCTCTCACTAAGTACAAACAGCGATTAACAGAAAACCCCACTCTTAATTTTCGTTTTCTTTTCAAAGCTACTTAACCATTGCTTTGCTACCTCTCTCACTTATGAACATACAGTGTCTTGAAAAAGTATTCATACTCCTTGAAATTTTCCACATTTTGTCATGTTACAACCAAAAACGTAAATGTATTTTATTGGGATTTTATGCGATAGGCCAACACAAAGTGGCAGATAATTGTGAAGTGGAAGGAAAATGATAAATAGTTTTATATTTTTTTTACAAATAAATATATAAATATCTGAAAAGTTTGGTGTGCATTTGTATTCAGTCTTTTTACCCCTAACTAAAATCTAGTGGAACCACTTGCCTTCAGAAGTCACCTAATTAGTAAATAGAGTCCACCTGTGTGTAATTTAATCTCTGTATAAATACAGCTGTTTTGTGAAGGGATAAAGTTGTGGAGAAGTTTAAAGGGGTTGTAAAGGTATTTTTTTTATTTTTTAAAAATAACAAACATGTTATACTTACCTTCACTGTGCAGCTCGTTCTGCACAGAGTGGCCCCGAACCTGCTCTTCTGGGGTATGAATAGAATAAATAGAATGCATTAAGGTGAAAACATTTTTACCTTTACAACCCCTTTAAAGCAGGGTTAGGTTTTTAAAACATATCCCAAGCTTTGAACATCTCACAGAACACTGTTCAATCCATCATCCAAAAATGGAAAGAGTATGGCACAACTGCAAACCTACCAAGAAATGGCCGTCCACCTAAACTGACAGGCTGGGCAAGGAAAGCATTAACCAGAGAATCAGCCAAGAGGCCCATGGTAACTCTAAAGGAGCTGTAGAGATCCACAGCTCAGGTGGGAGAATCTATCCACAGGGCAATCTTAGAGTCCGAAAAAGACTTAAGACTGGGGTGGAGGTTCACCTTCAAGCAGGACAACGACCCTAAATATACAGCCAGAACTACAATGGAATGGTTTAGATCAAAGCATGATCATGTGTTAGAATGGCCCAGTCAAAGCCCAGACCTAAATCCAATTGAGAATCTGTGGCAAGATTTAAAAATTGCTGTTCACAGATGCTCTCCATCAAGTCTGACAGAGCTTGAGCTATTTTTGGAAAGAAGAATGGGCAAAAATTTCACTCTCTAGATGTACAAAGCTGGTAGAGACATACCCAAAAAGACTTGCAGCTGTAATTGCAGCGAAAGGTGGTTCTACAAAGTATTGACTCGGGGGGGCTGAATACAAATGCACACCACACGTTTCACATTTTATTTGTAAACATTTTTGAAAACCATTTATCATTTTCTTTCCACTTCACAATTATGTGCCATATTGTGTTGGTCTGTCACATAAAATCCCAATGAAATACATTTACATTTTTAGTTGTAACATGACAAAATGTGAAACATTTAAAGGGATATGAAAACTTTTTCGTGGCACTGTAAATGGGAATGTGACTCTTGCTCCTGGCAGAGAAAGATTGGACACAAATTTGGCTCTCATCCTTGGAGATGACCTATAAAGTACTCATTCACTGGTAATTGATCAAAAACTGATTAGCCAGCTTCATTACCACTTACTCTTCAAATTGTATCCAAGAGTGCAGAGGCTGGCATGGTGAACCTGCTCAATAATGCAGCTACTCTTGGCCAAAATATAGTGAATAATCAACTTGCTATAAGGCCATCATATACACAAAAACTCCTTATGAAGCTCTAATAAACCGACAACATACATAAATCCACCTTTTACTTCCTGAGCCATTTCACAGCAGCCAATTGATTGCAAATGCCTGGCAGTCACAATTTCTCAGAGTTAAGCCCAGCAAGCAGAGGGTTGAATGAGAAAAAAAACGCTTGGAGCCGCTATACTAACTATGCAAAGTTTTTTTTTTTGGGGGGGGGGGGGCTTTGTGTATGTTTCTGTGATATTATGCATATTTGTGCTTTGATTTCAATGTTTTTTCTGTGTAAATGTTGTTGTGGTATAAAAAAAAGGGAAAATAAAATCTGATTAAAAAACTATGCAACGTTAGTATAGCGATCTCCCCCGCTGAGCTATTGTGTTCTGACAGGTGGATGGACCTCCCGCCAGAACACTCCCATTAGCGCTCTCTGCCATCTGCTGAGAGCGCTGATCAGGAGTCGTCGGCTGCTGGTTTTCCAGCATGCACGTCTGACAGAAAGTGGCCAAACGGCCCGGCTTCTGTTGGACAGACCGTCATATACAAGGGCCAAATGTTGGACATTTTTTTTTTCCGTTTCCCAACATTCGGCCCATGTGTACCCGGCTATAGTAAAGACAGACGATCACAAACTATGGTCTACCAAATGTTGACAGCCAAGGTCACTGACAGAATGGCCTTTAATGAAGAAGTATGGGAATCCTAAAGGATAAGTTCACCTTTGGGAAGCTAAAGAGTGCTGAAGTCTTGCTGCCACGTGGCTTTGTATGTGGCAGTCATTTTGGTACAGTACTTTTTATATTGGTTTGTTGAGACCAGATTTGAAAATAAATGAGCATTTTTGGCTCCTGTGGTGAGTAGTTCTCTTACACAGTTGCACTACATATCTGCTAGCCCTGGAGAGTGACAGCCTTACCAGTACCAGCACTGGAGGGTTACTTTCCTAAAAGGGATTGCTCCTAAAAACAAGATGCTGGAATCCATCCTTCTTGGAAAAATATCAAAATGCCTATATGCTGCCTATAATTCAAGCAGTCACATCTTCTGGTGAGTGCGGTGTGGTGGTAGTGGTTATCAATGAAGAAGTACAAAAGTGGACTATAACCATCCGGATATATGTTTAAAGGAGACACATCCACATTTTTTATAAGTTTTAAATGTATTAATATTTTTCATGGACTGGTCACGTGATATATAGATGAACTGAATTATATTTTATTTACACATTAATGCTTCATGTTAGTTAAAGGGACTGATATTATTATTTTGTTTTGCTTTTGAATTGCACATATTACATTCACACATTATTATCTCATGTCAAGGGACAGTAGATTTATTCACTTGGATTCTTCACTTTATTCATTTATGCTTTGTGACATTGTTTTTGTTCATTTTGTTTATTGTGTTTTAGCGCAGCACTGTTTTTACTATTTTTCAATTTCACCTTCGGGAAAATGTTACATGTTCCACCCATTTGTAGGGTGAAACATGTAACATGTTCCTGTTCCTGCAGCTGCTCCCCAATCCCTGCACTTCCTGTAAGAGCAGGGGTCTCCAAACCTGCTAAATCATCCCACCCAAGCCCTCTTCATCCCTATACTTGCTGTCACTATTTGAAAAGAGAGTGGCTGTACACAGGTCACCCACAGGTCTCTGTAAATCAATGAACTATAAGTACCAACACCCTTCATGTCTGTTGGCTTGTAATTCTCAATAAACTATCAGGGTGCTGTTGAGCGCTTGAGTATTTCATTGAGTCTTTCTGTCAGTGTGACACTGCCTGTCCGTACGATGTACAGGCAGACGGCTTACACCGACAGCCTGTAGGAGTCCTGCTTGGCATGGCACCTGTGATTTGCTGATTGCAGGTACAATGCTTTTCTGGCTTCCACAAAAAAAAAGAGTAGTAAAGAGTAGTAAATGCATAGTTTTACCTGTAAAAAAAGTGCATTTTGCGTTTTATTTTTTTTTTTAAAGTGAACTTATCTTTTAAAGTGGACCTTCAGTAATTTTTTCAACTTTCCATCAATTAAATCTTCTGCCTTTGCTGTTTTAACTTTGATTAGTAAAACTTTTGTTTTCTGCCAGTAAATACCTTATAAGGACCACTTCCTGTTTCTTGTCTGGTAAAAAACCTAGGCTTCATAAGATGGCCAATGAGAGCTGCGGAGATGCAGAGCTGGAGGTGTGCCTCTGTGTGTCTGTGTAAATCCATGAAATGAACAGGCAGCAGCTTCAGCTGCCCACAGTTAAAATGGATGCAGCCAGACTCAGTGGAGGGAGATTTATGCAGCATATTTGGCAAGTACAGCATCACAGTACAGTATATATAAAATAATATGCAAAGCGGTTGAGGGGAGCTTCAGAATGGCAAAGATGTTTTTTTACAAATTATGTGAGCAGACTGCAGTTCCTCTTTAAGCTTATCTCCCAGAATGCTGATAGAGGGGTCCAAACACCCTAACTCATCCAAGCCCTCTTCTAGTGTAACATGTTTCCCAACACCCCCCTTCCCCAGCCATGTTACTACACCCCTGTCCTCTTGAGGATTCTCTCGATAAAGAGTTCACCAGAGCTTCACAGGTTGCCACTGGAGTCCTCTTCCATGCCTACATTTTGATGATGAAACATCTTTCACGATTGTTACATGAATGTTGTATATATTTATGTAAAAGTTGCACTGCGTCGTTTAATAAATACTGTATGTGTATTCCTTGTATGATTTATCACTACTGCACTGTAGAGGGGTATTAAACATTGCTTAAATTGCACTGTCAGTTGGTCTTCATGATTAACTGTTGACTGCTCTGTAGTTTGATTATATCAAAAATAAAAACAATTGCACCAGAAAAAAAGAATACAAATGGAACACATTGGGGCATATAAATGAAGAGGTACAATCTGACATTAATCAAGCATTCACTGTAGCTGAATTATTTTCCAGAAGCATGTGTTTTAGATGACAGCAATTGATTTACCACCAGTGAATATTTGATGAAAATCAAATTCACTGTTTTAAAATATGTTCCTGTATATTCCCTTTTCTAGAGCTTACTATCAATGGGAAATAGCTAATTGGTTACTTAGAACTTGTGAAATACTGCCTTCTACATGTATAGTTGTGTACAAACTATTGTATATCATAGATATACAATAGCACAGAAGTCTTTGGGCATTACGTCTCATGTTTCAAAATAAGCCAGTTTATCTTATTGGTTGAATTTAGAATTAATTGTTTTATAATGCAGCCACTTTTTATGGTACATAGATAGTGGTAAATATGAAAAGCAATGTGTTTTCCGTTTAGTTCATTATCACCATTTCTTCCGCATTGAACAGATGGGTTAGCAAGAGCAGAAACTTCTGTTAAAAAATCTACATCTGCTTCAGGTAAATATTATTTACAGATCACTGAGATATTCTGCATTATATCAATTTTTCCCCAAATAACTCCTGTGCCAGAGTCTCTTAGGTCACAAAAGTACTCATGCAGAATTCTTTTTGTGGGCTTTCAGAGCAGCTGAACATAAAGAAGTAACTGTAAGCAAAGAGTGGCATCACATGCCTCTCCAGAGAACCCTAAATGTAATCACTGGGAGAAGCACCAGAGGCAAGATGAATAGTGTTCAGGTGATAGTAATAGGCCTTAACTGCTATTGCTTTCAGAAAATGCTGAGGGCTCCTGCCATCCACTGACAGTTTGTAGGAAATCTTTTTATTCCTTAAAGGACAGCTATCATACATTTATAGTGAGTAGTCATTTGAGCTACTGCTATCCACTTTTCCAAATAAGATTTCTTTTATGATGTTAACAATTTAAAGTGCCTCTGCCACTAGTTTTAGAAAGTTGTGTAAATGTGCTGCCTGTAAAAAAAAAAAAAAAAAGGGTTATTATTTTCTTGTCCTGATGCCCACCTTGTCAGTCTTCATTCATTGGCTAAAAAATCTTCAGCATAGTGTCTGATCTGATGCCTGGTCCCCCTCTTGTTTTTCTGTGATTCAACCTGCCAGCCCCTATATCGCTACAAGGTGCTGTACTGAACCACAGCTCACATTTCAGAAGCAGGTATTCGACACACCCAGAAGTGTTATGCTCTGTACACACGATCGGACATTCCGACAACAAAATCCATGGATTTTTTCCGACGGATGTTGGCTCAAACTTGTCTTGCATACACACGGTCACACAAATCTTGTCGGAAATTCCGATCGCCAAGAACGCAGTTATGTACAGCACGTACAACGAGCCAAGAAAAATGAAGTTCAATAGCCAGTGCGGCTCTTCTGCTAGATTCTGAGCATGCATGGAACTTTATGCATCAGAATTGTGCACACATGATCGGAATTTCCGACAATGGATTTTGTTGTCGGAAAATTTGAGCTCCAGATCTCAAATTTTGTATGTCGGAAATTCCGATCGAAAATGTCCAATGGAGCCTTCACACGTCAGAATTTCCAACAAAAGGCTCCCATCGAACATTTTCCGTCAGAAAATCCAACTGTGTTTACAGGGCATTAGAGATGCAGGACATTTTTCAGTCAATGTAGCTCCCAACAAAGTGAGGATTGGTGGTGTGGGTGGGAGGACAGGAAATTACCCACACAAAAATAACCATTTTTTACAACCTATTTTTAACTTAGCATATTTACAGCTAAACACAAGGCAGATAACAAAAGACTACTGTTTAATCCAGATATGAGTTCATTTAAACAACACTTCCTGTAATTTCCTGCATGGTGATAATGATATCTGCCATATTTCTGCACCCCAGTTCCTATGTTTTTGTTCATAGCATGATATGAGTTCATTTAAACAACACTTCCTGTAATTTCCTGCATGGTGATAATGATGTCTGCCATATTTCTGCACCCCAGTTCCTATGTTTTTGTTCATAGCATGTGGAAACAAAGCTAAGCGACTCAACTTTGCGAGAAAACATAGAAACTGGGGTGCAGAAAAATGGCATCAGGTTCTCTGGACTGATGAGTCAAAATGTGAAATATTTGGCTGTAGCAGGAGACAGTTTGTTCAGGAAGGGTCGGAGAGTGTTACAATAATGAGTGTCTGCATGCAACAGTGAAGCATGGTGGAGGTTCTTGCAAGTTTGGGCCTGCATTTCTGCAAATGGAGTTGGATCAGTGGTGACCTCAATGCTGAGATACACAGGCAGATAGTTATCCATCATGCCATACCATCAGGGACACGTGAGATTGGCCCTAAATATATTCTGCATCAAGACAACAGCCCGAACATGCAATCAATGTCATTAAAAGCTATCTTCAGTGTACAGAAGAACAAGGAGTCCTGAAAGGCCCACACAGAGCCATGATCTTAACATCATCGAGTCGGTTTTGGTTTACATGAAGTGACAGAAGGATTTGAGGCAGCCTAAATTCGCAGCAGATCTCTGGCTAGTTCTCCAAGATGTTTGAAACAATCTACCTACCGAAATCCTTCAAAATTGTGTGCAAGTGTACCTAGAAGAATTGACTCTGTTTTGAAGGCAAGGTTTAGTCACACCAAATATTGATTTGATTTGGATTTCTCTTCTGTTTTCTGTTTCCATTCCATTTTGTTAATTAATAAAACTAAACTATTAACACTTCTACTGTTCTTCCAAAAGCATTCTCAATTTACAGCATTTTTTAACACCTGTCTAAAAGTTTTGCACAGTACCTGCTTATTGTCAGCTGAGCTGAAAGTGTCAGAAGAGAGCTGTTTGAGGAGGAGAGAGAGAGAGAGAGAGAGACACAGCAGCACGCTGTGTGAAAAGTTCCATTGCTGGATTGTGTACTTGCTGGGTGAGCTTAACCACATAAAAGACTGTAGCTCTGATTAGAGCCATAAACTATTGCCTGTAAGCCTGTGTCCTGCGGAACTGTGAGCTTTACCTGTGTGCACAACTGCGTGACAAGACAGCCTTTCGTGTCTTCTGTTTGTTTTTCCCAGTTTGCTGAATAAAGCCATTTTTATTTTTACTGGACTGTCTCTTATTGACAGTTCAAGGCCCTGCCACTATATGAACTTAGGCAGAAATGACAAGGAATTCACACAGAGCCTTAATGCAAAGCACCAGAGTGAAGAATGTACAAAGGGGGCACATCATCTGAGCCCACTTTCTTGGGACGGCGGCCACCCAGCCCTGCTTGGTGGCAATATTCATGTCAGCTATATGATTTGTAATGTATATGATGGTGGGTGTACTGTCACTTTAAATATGTAAATGAAGTATCAAGGTGGGTCCAATGGGAATTCCTGAAAGTTTCTGGATGTCCCTTGGGATGTGATAAAAGGGCTGCTCAGTTTCTCCCCAAAAGTCTCCAGTGATCAGTGGTTTGAAGCAAAGGGTGAGTAGATGCTCCAGTCTCCATGCTGCAGTGGTGCAGGTGCTGTGATGTGGTTGGTGCTGCACTGCCCCCAGATGTCCTCACTACCAGTCTCAGGCTCGGATCTCTGCAGGTGTGGTCTCCAGCTGGCAGGCCAATATCCAGACAGAGGTGCTCTCCCTTTATCTCCTTCAGTGCTAAGAGGAAGAACCTTCCCGGGCAGTTTTCTTAAAAATTCTCTCTCCATTACTCCTACTGCACAGTGCATATTGGGATCTGTAGTGTAACTATTTTAATATAGTCATTATATGGTTTCCGTCTCAAACTACAACTCCCAGCATTCTCAGCTCTCTGCATAGAAGTCTATAGGCTTGCTTGGCTTTAGCTCTCCCTCTGCTGATTGGAGGAGGATGGTGCAGCATAACAATAATATCACAGTAGAGGGAGAGAGGCAAATAAGGAGCAATGTCTCCTTCTCTTCTCTATGTTGTTGTAGGTCAGCTGTCCCGGCTACATAAGACAACCATTTTTTTTTTTAGCACCCCCATTTCCCCATTCTCTTTCACAAATGCAAACGTAGGGCCGATATACATATGTAAATCAGTGGCATTGCTATGGGGGTGTGGGGGGGGCCCACACCCGGGTGACACCAGGCTCACCTCTGACTGGCACCAGCGCCACACTGAGAGGGGCGCCCCTCAAGGGCTTCCTCCCTTGATCTTCTCTGCTTCACGCGATGTGCAGGAGAAAGAGTGGGGGGAGAAGAGAGTGAGGCAGAGAGACAGGGAGCCCTGATCCAACTCCGATTGTCCATCACACCCCCACACGCCATGGCCGCAGTCACATCTCTGTCTGTCAGGAAAGGGTCTGTCCGCTGGTAAGATATATCATTTGGCGTGCAGTACTGGGGTCCACCAGCATGTGTCTCCTGGCAGTTTGGAACTGTCAGGGGTATCTTTCCCTGCTGGTGTTATTTCATCTTTTGGCCGCAGTACTGACGTCCACCAGTGGATGGATCCTGGCAGTATGGAGTAGACAACACTCCCTGCGCTCAGGTGTTACATGAAGACAATTATTGTCAGTCCCATAAATACCCGGCAAGCCCTCACATGCTTGCCTTGGTATCTCTCTCCTTAAGGCCTAACCTTGTTTGCCTGTTTACCGATCCTGAGCTTGCATCCGACCTTGTTCCCGAGCTTATCCTGACCCGGTCCCTTCTGTGTTCCTGTACCCTTCAGCCCGATCCATCCCCTCTCTGTCCTATTGGTTCCTTGTCCCTCATTTACTGATCTTCCTGTGTATGACCTTGGCTTGGCTAACGTTTACGTTTCTGAAATATCCCTTGTCCTGCTGACCTGCCGTGTATGACCCTGGCCTGGCTGACATCTGGGATTCTGGTACTGCCCCTTGCTGTATATATTGTTGTTGGTGGTGGGTTTGTTGGGTTTGTTGTGCACTGTTTGTATTTTCTGATTTATCATCTATTTTAATATCATTATTCACTTTACATGCGTTTTGGGTTATCTCTGTGCAGTCCACACAGTCTGGTCTACTAAGTCTCCTGACAGTATACCAAGGCCTCCCTGACCAGACATGGCTGCATTGAGGAATCCTCCTGGTTTGCTGGGCTCGCTAAAGATGGGTTTCAATGAAATTTTCTATTACTCTCTGCTGGCGGCAGAGGATAGTGAATATTGTCGCCAGACGTTAAAAGATTGGTCCAGTGACCAGCTGCTGGAAATGATCCGATCGGCTCATTTCCTAGTAGATCAGGGTCATATGTTATTTGAGGATGTGCAGCCTTTGATTCAGTTATGTGCAAAGCCAGCCCTGTCATGTTTGCCTGAATGAAGTGATGACTTCTTTCCCCCCTTCAATTGTGGCCAAGTTGAATCCCTGGTATGGCTGTTACAGGATGATCCGTTTTTTTTATGAACGTTATTCCTCTTGTTCCCAGCAGTTGTTATCTGATTGTATTTGTTCAGTACAATCTCTGATTAAACAGGCTGTATGTGGACCAACTTTTGTTCAACCTGTGCTACAGGTATGGTCAGATCTCTTGTATTTAGCCACAAACAATCCAGCCCTGCTATTAGTCATCTGCCTTCCCAAAAATCTATCTCCCCTTCACCCATGGCAACCTCAGCTACAGCCCAGTATTCACAGCTTCCCACCAAGTACTATTACCCAGTCTCTACTCACTGCACCTATCCTGCTTTCAATCCACCTGTAACAATTCCATAAAACCCTCCTCCAGCCACTATTCCCTGGTCTTCCTTTTTCCCAGTTACATCTTTTTCTTACAGCCCTGCAGTTACCTACAAAGCTACAGTGGTTAAACCAAAAAAGAAACAGAAGGTCTTTCCAACCCACACAATTCTGCCAGTAACCCAGTCTACCTCCACACTGATCAACCTGCCCCAGTCTACCTTCACGCTAGTTGAGCCTGATGACCCACCTAAGTCTGACGTTCCAGTGCCTGCTACCCAGTCTGACATTCCAGTGCCTGCTACACGGTCTGACGTTTCAGTGCCTGCTACCCGGTCTGACGTTCCAGTGCCTGCTACCCGGTCTGACGTCCCAGTGCCTGCTACCCGGTCTGACATCCCAGTGCCTGCTACCCAGTCTGACGTCCCAGTGCCTGCTACCCAGTCTGACGTCCCAGTGCCTGCTACCCAGTCTGATGTCCCAGTGCCTGCTGACCAGTCTGATGACCTTGTATTCATGTTCCAGCCTAAAGTTTTGCTGCCAGTGTTCCAGTCTGATGTGCCCGCTTCCCAGTCTGACGATCCTCTGTCCGCTGCCCAGCCTGATGTGTTCCTGTCCGCTGCCCAGCCTGATGTGTTCCTGTCCGCTGCCCAGCCTGATGTGCCAGTGTCTTCTACTCAGCCTGTTGTGCCAATGCCTGTGCCCGCTGCCCAGTTTGAGGTCCCAGTGCCTGCTGCTCAGCCTGACATCCCAGTGCCCATGTTTCAGTCTGACGCTTCAGTGACTACTGTCCAGTCCGATGTACCTGTTGTTCAGCCTGTTATGCCAGCACCTGCTGTTCTGCCCGATGTGCCAGCGCCTGTGTCTGCTGCCCAGTCTGAAGTTCCAGTACCTGCTGCCTGGTCTGTCTCGTTGCCCGCTTTCCAGTCCAATGTGCCCGCTTTCCAGTCTGATGTGTCCACTTTCCGGTCTGATGTGCCACTGTCCGCTGCCCAGCCTGATGTGTTCCTGTCTGCTGCCCAGCCTGATGTGCCAGTGTCTGCTACTCAGCCTGTTGTGCCAATGCCTGTGCCCGCTGCCCAGTTTGAGGTCCCAGTGCCTGCTGCTCAGCCTGAAATCCCAGTGTCCATGTTCCAGTCTGACGCTCCAGTCACTACTGTCCAGTCCAATGTACCTGTTGTTCAGCCTGTTGTGCCAGTACCTGCTGTTCTGCCTGATGTGCCAGCGCCTGTGTCTGCTGCCCAGCCTGAAGTTCCAGTACCTGCTGCCCGGTCTGATGTCTCGGTGATCACTTTCCAGCCTGATGTGCCCACTTTCCAGCCTGATGTGCCCGCTGTTCAGTCTGATGAGCCCGCTTTCTGGTCTGATGTGCCCGCCTTCCAGCCTGATATCATGGTACCTGCCTTCCAGCCTGGTGTCTCATTGCCTGCCTTCCAGCCTGATGTTGTGATATTGGTATCTCAGCCTGAAGTTTCGGTGCCCGTGTCTCAGCCTGAAGTTTCGGTGCCCGTGTCTCAACCTGAAGTTTCGTGCCCGTTTCTCAGCCTGCTGAACCGGTGCCCGTTACCCAGTCTGTTGAACCAGTGCCCATTACCCAGTCTGCTGAACCAGTGCCCATTACCCAGTCTGCTAAACCGAAGTCCGTCACTCGGCCTGTTAAGCCAGTACCCGTTATTTGGCTTGCCGAACCAGTGCCCGGTGTCCAGATAGCTGAGCCGGGGCCCGTTACCCAGCCCACTGGGCCGGGGCCCGTTACCCAGCTCGCTGAGCCAGTGCCTGTGATCCGGCCTGCCCTTACGTGCTCATTGTTCGGCTTAATGTTCCAGAGCCCGCTGCCCAGCTCGACGACCTGGAGCCTGCTGCCCAGCTCGACAACCCGGAGCCTGCTGCCCAGCTCGACGACCCAGAGCCGGCTGCCCAGCTCGACGACCCAGAGCCTGCTGCCCAGTTCGATGACCCGGGAGCCTGATGTGCCCGCTGTCTGCTCTGATGTGCCCGCTGTCCGGTTTGAAGTACCCGATGCCCAGTCTGACTTGCCCTCATCTATTGTTCAGTGTGAGGCCATTAACTTTGGACAATTACTTCTAGTTGGAGCGTCCGGAGGCCGCTCCTTTTTGAGGCAGGGTACTGTCAGGAAAGGGTCCGTCTGCTGGTAAGATATATCATTTGGCGTGCAGTACTGGGGTCCACCAGCAGGTGTCTACTGGCAGTTTGGAACTGTCAGGGGAATCTTTTCCTGCTGGTGTTATTTCATCTTTTGGCCGCAGTACTGACGTCCACCAGCGGATGGATCCTGGCAGTATGGAGCAGACAACACTCCCTGCGCTCAAGTGTTACATGAAGACAATTATTGTCAGTCCCATAAATACCCCGCATGCCCTCACATGCTTGCCTTGGTATCTCTCTCCTTGAGCCCTGACCTTGTTTGCCTGTTTACCGATCCTGAGCTTGCATCCGATCTTGTTCCCGAGCTTATCCTGACCCGGTCCCTTCTGTGTTCCTGTACCCTTCAGCCCGATCCATCCCCTCTCTGTCCCGTTGGGTCCCTGTCCCTCATTTACTGATCTTCCTGTGTATGACCTTGGCTTGGCTAATGTTTACGTTTCTGAAATATCCCTTGTCCTGCTGACCTGCCGTGTATGACCCTGGCCTTTCTGACATCTGTGATTCTGGTACTGCCCCTTGCTGCATATATTGTTGTTGTTGGTGGGTTTGTTGGGTTGGTTGTGCACTGTTTGTATTTTCTGATTTATCATCTATTTTAATATCATTATTCACTTTACATGCGTTTTGGGTTATCTCTGTGCAGTCCACATAGTCTGGTCTACTAAGTCTCCTGACACTGTCCCCACCAGCTGCACTCACTGCAGACCGGACTATAGCCGCCTCCTCCTCGGCTCTGACGTTTCAAGTACACAAGCCGGGAGGAAGAGGGACCCTACGCTACAGCACCTGTATTGGGGTATGTAATAACAAGTGTATTGTGCAAAGGAGGGGGACATTGTGCTTAGGGTGGGGGGTGCATCGTCGGGTAACAATTATGCTGGCAAGAGTGATTTTAGGGAGGGGGGTTAGAGGATAGGTGCTTTTTGGGCTAGAGAGGACTTGTACTAGAAGTAGAAGGAGGGGGGCAGATTTGAAGTTTGACCCCCCCAGTACATTTCCTCTCCCCTCCCAAAGCACCCCCTAGCATAAATCCTCTAACTCCCCCAATCAAAGACCCCATCCTGGCTCCACCCCCCTGATCCCATCCCCGCTCCATCCACCTCCTTGATCCCATCCCTGCTCCAGCCACCCCCGATCCGATTCCTGCTCCATCCAACCCCCGATCCCATTCCAGCTCCATCCAACTTCCCCGATCCAATCCCGGCTCCATCCACCCCCCCAACCCCATCCTGGCTCCATCCATCCCCCAATTCCATTCAGGCTCCATCCATTTCCCCAATCCCATTCCGGCTCTATTAACCACCCCAATCCCATCTTGGCTCCATCCATCCCCCCCAATCCCAACCCAGCTGCATCCGTTGTGGCATGTCAAGAGGGGAGAGCCGCACTGACGCACTAGCCTGCTTGGTGCCGGGGGGGTGATGCTATGTTTTACCGCAGCAGGTGACACTAACCCTGGTGATGCCACTGATGTAAATGGTGACTGCATCACAAATGTGAGGTATCGCCACCAACATCAGAGTGAACGCTATAATTCTAACGGTACAGCTCATGTTTAACTCCAAATAAATAACCCATAAAAGCGTTGCCTATGAAAAATTTTAGGTACTGTAGTTTATTGCCAATCCATAGTCATTCACAATTTTAAATCCTAACATGTTTGGTATCTACCTATTTTTTACACAATGCAGCATCATCTTTTATATTTTACCAAAAAATGGGTACTATATTGTAATTGTGCGCACTAAAATTAATATAGGTGCATTTTTTCCTGAAAATTTGTTTGATAAATGGCTAAACAAATATCATGTGACATAAAAAATTGCAACAGCCTCTTTTTTTGTTCTCCAGGGCCTCTGCTTTCAGAGATTATATGTAATGGTTGAGGGCTCTAAGTAGTTTTACATATATATGAAAAATGTCAAAATTGCCTTAGACGGAAAGCGATAAAGAGAAGCTGTCACAACAACATAGAATCACAAAGGCTACTTTTGGTCCCCATGTGATAAAAAATAAAATCTTATGAAAAAAAAAGTTACACCCAAGCACTTAAGCCCCACCAAAAAAAATCTTGAGTCCCCACCCCCACAAGCACATACAATTGTAAATATAAGTGTCAGGGGCGCCTACATACATACATACGTATCTATTTGCTCAGCACAACCTTATCTTTTATATTTTACAAAAATAGGTAATATATTTACAATTGTATGCCCTGCAACTAACTTTAGTGTATTTTTCTCTGAAATTTTGCTCTTGATAAACTGCTGTGCTAATATCATGCAACATAAAAAAATAAAACTACCAACACTTTATTTTCCAGGGTCTCTGCTTTAGGAAAATATATAATATTTAGGGAATTTTAAAGTGTTACTAAAGCTTTGTTTTAAAAAATAATAACAAACATGTCTATACTTACCTGCTCTGTGCAATGGTTTTGCACAGAGCAGCCCCGATCCTCGGCTTCTGGAGTTCCCCGCCGGTGCTACAGCCGCTCCTCTTCATCGGGTGCCCCCAGGGAAAGGCACTTTCCCTGAAGGCACCCATGCGTGCTCGCTCCCGAGTCCCACTGCTGCGCCATCGACACAGACAGTGGGACTCAGGCCAACCCCCCACCCACTCCCGTGTCACCAGATTTGATTGACAGCAGCAGAAGCCAATCGCTCCCTCTGTTATCAATCTGTTCAATGAGGAGAGAGACAGTGGCGGGAGCCACTGCGCTCGTGCACATCGCTGGATCGGGCTCATGTAAGAAAAAGGGGGAGTCTGGGGGGCAGCTGCTGCACAGAAGATTTTGCACTGTAATGCATAGAATGCATTACGGTGAAAAAACCTTGAGGCTTTACTTACACTTTAAGTATTCTTCAGGTCTAAAATTATTTTTAAAAACGTGCAAAAAAACCCCAAAAACTCTGGCAACGAAAGAGTTAAAGGCCAACTCAACTCTGTTTTTCATTGGTGTCAGCAAGCTGAATTACATGTTGGCTGTATATATCTCTGAGAGACTGCAGAGGTAAGCAACAGTGGCAGACATAGTCACCAAAGGGCCCCTATGTAAGAACAACTTTTGAGACCTGCACTCAGCTAATGCCCAAGAACAAATTCATATTCAATGTGTACTGTTGGATAGAGATGAAGAGTAACATTTGAACTCTCTTGAACTCTCTCGGGATTCATGATATCCACCTGGGGTCAGACGGTAAAATGTCTACTTACTTCCAGTTCAAATGGTGTCAAGATGAAATGCAGAAACATTCTGAATATCTCAATATCTCAATACCTTCAATAACAGGATCACCAGGTATAAATGTTATCGCCTGTGTGGCAATTCATCAATGTTTCATGTTCATTGTACATTTTATGGATGATTTAATTACTAATTATCCCCTATATTATTTTTATCATGTAAATATATACTTACTTTTTTTACTTGATATGTAAGTACTGCTGCAATGGAAAGTTGGTCTTGCTTGAACTTCATAGAATAAAATTGGATTTTAGCATAGACATCTTTAAAAAAAAAATTTGCCAAGTATAATGGTGAGAAATAAAAATATTGATTTTAAAATATAAGGACAAAGAATCATAGTAAATCTAAGACTAATGACACACAGCCATTCTGTTGTTAGAGAAAAATCGCCAGCAGGATCGCTGAAAAGGCTGCCTGTGTGTCCCTATGGAATCGCTACCTCTGTAGACACACACAGCAAGATGTCACCTTGTTGCCGACCCACATGCTGTTGAATCTTGATCACTAGAAGCGGCAACTCCCAATCCTGACTCCATGGGACAAAATAGACAGCCTCTTAGAGATCCTGATGCTGCTGATTTTGACAAACTGTCAGCGGTAGGATAGGTAGCAGCAGAGTCATCCAAGTGTTATCAGCCTAAGGGAGACCGGTTTGGAGAAAAAAGAACATCTGCTTGCCACAAGAAAAATAAAGGACTATCATCATATCAAATAAAGGTTTCTGTATGAACACATTTATGAATATGCAGTTTCAGGTGCATTGTGAAGCTAGTATAAAACATCAGAAACCTTATTACAACTTATCTTTATTACTAGAAATAGCACATGGAAGTAAATGAAGCCAGAGGGCTTTATCAAATCAAATGATTTCAATTGTGGGTCAATACTAACCTGTAGATTTCAAAACTCTCCCAGTGCAGTGAGACTTGTTCTTCCAGGATGCCTTTAGCAGTACACTGACAAAAAGGAGTACAATGTACTGTGGAATTAATGGGAATTCATACTGGTGTGAACAAGAATTATTTCTACATGTTATGTAGAAATAACAGTAAAGAAACTATTTTCCATTTCGGTGTCAGGGCTTCTGAATGCTCCCCATTCTCTCCTGGCATCAGAACTCCAGACAAAATTAACAAAATAAAAATAAATATCTCATTAAAAGGTAAATTAATACAATCAGCTTTTGAGGCAATATTCAGCTTTGATTCAGAGATTTCCAATGTAGGACCCTTTGATGCTGTCTGTCCTCAGTATAATGGACAGTATCATTCAACCTACTTCTTCTGAGCCCAGGTCATCCTGGACCTGACCCAGCTTGTTACAGAGCAGCATTCATTTGTGACTTTTCATCTGCCCAGAATTCAGCTTTCGTTTCAATATTTTTATTCAATATTTTCACAGAGAGTAAAGAAATGCCAATAAAGAATCAAACAATACACAATTTCCACAACATGAAATGCATATATATGATAATAACAAAAAAGTTAGCATTATAATCAAAGGAAGAACATAAGGTATATAACTCCAAGCTCCACAGCGGCCTAATGCCGCGTACACACGGTCGGAATTTCTGACAACAAATGTTCGATGTGAGCTTGTTGTCGGAAATTCCGACCGTGTGTAGGCTCCATCAGACATTTGTTGTTGAAATTTCCGACAACAAAAATTTGAGAGCTGGATCTCAAATTTTCCGACAACAAAATTCGTTGTCGTAAATTCTGATCGTGCGTACACAATTCCGACGCACAAAATTCCACGCATGCTCAGAATCAAGCAGAAGAGCCGCACTGGCTATTGAACTTCATTTTTCTCGGCTCGTCGTACGTGTTGTACGTCACCGCGTTCTTGGCGATCGGAATTTCCGACAACATTTGTGCGACTGTGTGTATGCAAGACAAGTTTGACCCAACATCTGTCGGAAATAAATCCAGGATTTTGTTGTCGGAATGTCCAATCGTCTGTACGTGGCAAAAGACTACTCCCTCTAAAATCTTTATTACATCCGAAACACATAACTGCAGGGTTATGATCCATGCTCAGCCATTTACAGTATAGCCAATAAAAGCTTATGGGAAGACTGTAGAAACTAGTAATCTCAATAAGTCTTTCTAACGCCATGAAAACTATTGGATTCAATGGAGTTCAGAGTATGCCCTCTCATTCAGAAGTACATGTCCCCTCCCACATGGAGAGAGGACATTCCACCTTCCACAGCTTTAAATTACATAATCCGAATAGTTCAAACACGTAAGTAAAGAAGAAGGAAAGAAAAATGTGAGAAAGAGAAAAAGGAAAGAAAGAGTGGTGGGGTGTGGGGGGGGGGACTCCACGCTCTGGCACATGCCACCTCAAGACATTTTAGTCCGGTATAGTCCGGGGTTCATTTGTCAAGTATCTGATCCATGGGCCCCAGACCTTGTCAAACACCTTCATCTTGTCAAAGTTCAGCTTTAAACTCATTGTCAGATAAAATGCCAATGCTAAATGTGCCGTTTAGCCTAGAATGTATAGTATTTACAATTTTTTTTTTAAATTGGCTTACAGAGTCACAGAAAGTTGGAGTGCAGTATAGTTTAAGGTTAGGAACCTGGAACCAGGTAATGTCACTGCATGTTATAGACCCAAAATGCATCCCAAGAGCCAACTGAAGGGGTACAAATGACAGGCTGACAACGTTCCTACTAGTCTTAGCTTTGTCAGTGTGCAACAAGAAGATCTGTTACTGGTGGAACCTCCAGGTAAAAAAACAAAAAACAAAACAAAAAAAACCTTTGCAACAGATTCACAGTAAATGATTTGCATAAAGCAGAATTAAAATATCCTTTCCAAATGCAAACATTTGGAAATTGCCAGTTAAAAATAGTACATGCATTCACACCGAAAAATCTGTGTTAGCTTTTGCTTTATTCAGATTCTATATTATTATCCATATGCCATCTTGCAGAGTGTATTCAATTTACTCTCTCAGCCCTAGTGGGAAGTGATGAAGGTGGTGCTACGGTCTGAAGAAAATAACGTAATGATTCCTTCACAGAAAGTTCTCTGCATGATCTACTTTTATTCTTTGTCAGGATTTGGGTGTTTAATAGGACAGTTTTATCCTCACGCTAATCCTCTATGGCCTATTATTAGCCACTTGTTACTAAATGCAGCTGTATGTCAACTATAAAAGGCAAAACAGAGGGTGGAACTCATGGATGTTAGAGACCTTGCGATCCTCCACCTTCCATTTGAGGATGCCCCACAGATTCTCAATAGCATTTAGGTCTGGAGACATGCTTGGCCAGTCCATCACCTTTACCCTCAGCTTCTTTAGCAAGGCAGTGGTCATCTTGGAGCTGTGTTTGGGGTCATTATCATGTTGGAATACTGCCCTGCGGCCCAGTCTCCAAAGGGAAGGGGATCATGCTCTGCTTCAGTATGTCACAGTACATGTTGGCATTCAAGGTTCCCTCAATGAATTGTAGCTCCCCAGTGCTGGCAGCACTCATGCAGCCCCAGACCATGACACTCCCACCACCATGCTTGACTGTAGGCAAGACACACTTGTCTTTGTACTCCTCATCTGGTTGCCGCCACACACGCTTGACACGATCTGAACCAAATAAGTTTATCTTTGTCTCACAGACCACAGAACATGGTTCCAATAATCCATGTTTAGATTGTTTGTCTTCAGCAAACTGTTTGCGAGCTTTCTTGTGCATCATCTTTAGAAGAGGCTTCCTTCTGGGATGACAGCAATGCAGACTAATTTGATGCAGTGTGTGAAATATGATCTGAGCACTGACAGGCTGACCCCCCACTCCTTGAACCTATGCAGCAATGCTGGCAGCACTATGTGTCTATTTCCCAAAGACAACCTCTGGATATGACGTGGAGCATGTGCACTCAACCTCTTTGGTTGACCATGACGAGGCCTGTTCTGAGTGGAACCTGTCCTTCGAAACCACTGTATGGTCTAGGCCATCATGCTGCAGCTCAGTTTCAGGGTCTTGGCAATCTTTTTATAGCCTAGGCCATCTTTATGTAGAGCAAGAATTCTTTTTTTCAGATCCTCAGTGAGTTCTTTGGCATGAGGTGCCATGTTGAGTTTCCAGTGACCAGTATGAGAGCGATAACACCAAATTTACCACACCTGCTCCCCATTCATACCTGAGACCTTGTAACACTAACGAGTCACATGACACCGGGGAGGGAAAATGGCTAATTGGGCCCAATTTGGACATTTTCACTTAGGGGTGTACTCACTTTTGTTGCCAGCGGTTTAGACATTAATGGCTGTGTGTTGAGTTATTTTGAGGGGACATCAAATATACACTGTTATACAAGCTGTACACTCACTATGAAAAGATATAATAAAATATTTACAAAAATGTGAGGGGTGTCAAAAATGTGAGGGGTGTAATCACTTTTGTGAGATACTGTATATATATATATATATATATATATATATATATATATATACACACACACACATACAGTGCCTTGAAAAAGTATTCATATTTTATGGAAAAGACACATATTCGAGAGGTATGGGGCTGCACACCCCGGCTAGAGTTTGAATGGGAGTGTTCCCCCAAGGGGTTTTTTAGCAGCTGAATTATCAATTCAAAATTGTATAAAAAGGATCTTTATTTGAAAAATGAACACGGATTCAACAGTAAAATATGAGCTCTGGTCATGGGGCATAAAACGTTTACAAAAAAGTACAGCATTGCAAACATATAGATACATAGTATTCTACTACAGTGGTTGCTATATCACAGAACACAACACGTTTCAACCTATTCAGTCACGGTCTTCTTCTGGGGGATAGTTTGCTCTAAAACATATGTATATCCGTTCAAAAAAACAATTTTCATCATGCACCAAATTACATGTACATCATGATGTCATATTTACCGTTGACAGCTGAAATGGATCGTCTCTTAACCAGAACATTCAAAACATTTGAATGATCCAGTGGACTCTATGGCTATCTCCACTCTCCAAAGGAAGAAACACCCCCCAAGAGGCTTATAAGGAACCACGTTTAATACCACCCCAAGGAGGAAGAGGAAAGGACGGCACCTGAAATTGATTCCCAAATTCTGTGTAAGAAAATGTTCGATATAATGATAAAAAGGGGGATCGGTAAGGTAGACTGTTTTGATCACTAATGGAGGTATATAGTATACTATATATATGTTATAGAGTAAAAAAAAATCTTGGTGTTATCCCAAATATGTGAATCCTTATGAATAAAGTTACATAGTGATTAATAATAATACAAATGATGATTGGAAGGGGATAAGCCATAACTATGTGATAAATAAGTTTGTTATGTGAAGAAAATGTGAGTAGGTGTATTGGGATACTAAATAGACCTCAATGAATTGATTAAGAGTGTTATCCCACTGTGACTGTGAGATAAACAAATTGTGAAAAATAAATAAGTGTTAAAAAGGTGAGTAAAACCCATGCAAACAAACCAAGGAAAAATATTCAAAAGCATATTCAATTGAATATGCAACTTGGCTGCTAATATGCATAAAAGAATAGGGACTTAGAATTAATGAAACCAGATTTGGTATCCTTCCAATAGTGATAGCCAACTCTAACACAACTCTAGGAGTAAAATTCAACAGCCTTGTCGGCCAGGCATAATAACAGTATGCTACTTCCATTTACCCATATGTCTGTGGTGATCATCTATCCAGGTTGTGCATGGGATTATGAATTGATCCCCATGCAGCCTGGTATATATATAGTGCCTCCTATAATTGAGTAGAAGCCCAAGATCAGAACTGGCGCCACCTCCCTCCCCTCCAGGTGATGGCAAACATGGCTGCTAAAGTGGCTCGCTCTGCGTCCTGGAAAGCTTTAGCTCTGACCTCCGCCATCATCTCCGCTGCAATACGGGTGATGTCATTACGTTCCGTGCACGCAAATTCACGCATGCACGGTTTGCATTAGACTTCCGGCGATGATCACAGGGCGCTGCCGGTATTCTGCCGAGAAAGTTCAATTAAGTTTATTTATATATTATACACTAGAGCCGTGTGTTGGTTCAATAAATCCCTCCCTCTGTGGGTATCATTGAAAAATAAAATTCATCATTTAATCATTTATAGGCTGTGCAAGGGAGAACTTATTTGGTTTTCCCTGATACATAACCTCTAAGAAAGGGAGAAAAAGAGATGGACTCATTCAGGCCAGGATACGATGTAGCCTGTAGCCTGAAGATTCACCTCTGCTCCTGTTGGAGCAGGATTTTATTCCAGTCTCCACCTCGATCGGGAATATGTACCCGGTCGAGGGCGGTGAATGAAATCTTGGGCATCTTGTAATCGTGTTTGAAAGAAAAAAGTATTCATACCCCATTCCACATTTTGCCATGTTACAACCAAAAACGTAAATGTATTTTATTGGGATTTTATGTAATAGACCAACACAAAGTGGCATATAATTGTTAAGTTGAAGGAAAATGTTGAATGGTTTTCAACATTTAAAAAAAAAAAAAATATCTGAAAAGTGTGGGGTGCATTTGTATTCAGCTCCCTTTACTCTGATACCCCTAACTAAAATCTAGTGGAACCAATTGGCTAATCACCTAATTATTAAATAGAGTCCATCTGTGTGTAATTTAATCTCAGAACAAAACAGCTGTCCTGTGAAGCTCTCAGAGGTTTGTTGAAGAATCTTAGTGAACAAACAGCATTATGAAGGCCAAGGAAAACACCAGACAGGTCAGGGATAAAGTTGTGGAGAAGTTTAAGCCCGGGTTCACACCTATGCGAATTAGATGTGGCTTACACCGCATCTAATTCGCAGGACATTTTAAAATACATTCATATGAATGCACCTGGTTCACATATGTGCGTTGCATTCGCACTGCACATTGCACAAAAAACGTGTGCGTTTTTTGGGCATTGCGGTGCGAACTACAAGCCTATTATCTCCTATGGGAACGCATCTGATTCGCAGGATTTTCGCACAAGGATTTTCTACTTCTCCTCACTACACCCCCCCCTCTCCCTCTCCCATTAATCAGAGAAGCAGCCAAGAGGCCCATTTTGCTGTACTAATTTTGTTATACCTGTAGAAATAGAAAATCTCACCTTTCCTTCTACCCACGCTGCTTAACTTCTCTGGTCTGGATACATCTTCTTGTGAATTTGGTTGGGAATACCAACAATTCTGGGAATATCAATCTCCTGGATCCTCTGCTGCTCACACTGGTTGCACATGTTGAATTTCATATTATTCTCTCCTGTAGTGATGGGAGAGGTCAGCAGGAAAAAACAGTGAGAGATGCAGGGAACTCGGGAAATCAGCATTCCTGGAAGTGTCAGCTTCCCAGCAGCCTTTACAGAAAGATGTCTGTGTGAGTGTGTAGGCAGGTTGAAATATATTTGCACTAGTGAGTTAGCGGCTGGATCAGGCTGGGGTAAGGGTTAACTGTTGCAAGCTCAATTCCTGGGCTTTTTGCTCCTAGCCAACCCATCTTAGCTACAAAAAAAAAAAGGAAGGCTGCGGTCCAGAGCTCTTGCCTCATTCTTGATCCCGTACTGGTCAGTTTTGTTTGTGATATCGGGCCCGCTGCAGACACAGGGACTCTTGGAGACATCCAAGTCGTGGACAATGCCATAATGGACTCTCACCTTAAAGAGTTATGCCTGGGCAGCCACACTACTATAGACAGGTTTAGGGGAAAGACGTGGTTCTTATTGAACTGTTATGCCATACTTATTCAGTAAAGCGTTTGTTACCCTAAAAAAAAAAAAGAGATCCTGTTCATTTAAAGCATAAATAACAGCGCAGTGCTTGTGCTGTGTAATTTGGCCCCTTCTATCTCCTAAAATACCTGGCTGATCCTGCCTGGTTCTGCCCCCCCCCCTTCTGTAAACTGTTTAGTAAACGTTTACATGCCTCTGTCATCCGCAGCTCTCCTTTGTCCTCCCCTCCCTGCTTATCAGCTCCTGTGTGAGCCACCCATCCCCTCCCCTTCTATTACTGTTCATGTGACTGCCCGGCAGAAGTCAGAGGGAGATCTCAGCTCCTCCCTCTGTAGTACATACATCAGAGGTAGAGAGTGACGGGCGGTCATGTGACCGCTGATCGGCGAGGAGAAATAAGGTATTTAGATGAAGAATTTTACAAAATGGCATACACTGTATAGTAGATATTATCCTAGCAGAAGGGCTGGCAGTGATTGTGAGAACTGCCTTTACAACCCCTATAAGCCTGGTCTGAAATTGATGCATGTTGGTTCTGGCATATCAAAAGAACTAGGGTCTGTAAAGCACAATGGGGTATGAAGTAACAACGTTACAAAAAGGGTTAACTCGGCAAGACAAGGAGAGAAGAAGTGTAGGTGCTATAGGTAACCAAGTGAAGGAACAAGCCACACATAGTGTAATAGGGCGTACACACGGTCGGACTTTGTTCGGACATTCCGACAACAAAATCCTAGGATTTTTTCCAACGGATGTTGGCTCAAACTTGTTTTGTCTACACACGGTCGCACAAAGTTGTCAGAAAATCCGATCGTTCTAAACGCGGTGACGTAAAACACGTACGTCGGGACTATAAATGGGGCAGTGGCCAATAGCTTTCATCTCTTTATTTATTCTGAGCATGCGTGGCACTTTGTCCGTCGGATTTGTGTACACACGATCGGAATTTTCCGACAACAAAATCCGTTGTCGGAAAATTTTATCTCCTGCTCTCCAACTTTGTGTGTCGGAAAATCCGATGGAAAATGTCCGATGGAGCCCACACACGGTCGGAATTTCCGACAACACGCTCCGATCAGACATTTTCCATCGGAAAATCAGACTGTGTGTACGGGGCATAAGGCTCATCTGTAAGTCAGGGAACTGCATTAATGTAAGATTCTTCACATGACAGCAGTCTCTGCCTGGTCCCGGCATTGATGAGCATGCTCTGCACAAAAGGTACCCCCATGTGCAAGGCGACAATGACCCCATCCAAAACTACCTGCTATATTTATACGGTTTATTTTTCTTTAATAAAAATTACATTAAATATATATATATATATATATATATATCTCAGGGTCAGAGCTGTGTTAGATGGCGTGGGCAGAAGGAAAGGTGAATATTTACAATCTTCTTTCACAGGTACAGCTTGGTTTAAAAAATGTACTATAGCAACAGGGTCACTTTAGGGGAAATGATGCCACACATACTGGAAGTTAGAGTTGGGGTTACATACACTTTAACCTAATGCAAAAAAAAAGTTATATTCCGAAGTGTTAAAAAAGTCACTAACTACCAACAAAATGTATTGTTATCCAGTAAGGCTGAACACATCAGTTAAAGCAAATGCATCTTTTGTCGGCAGTAGGTGGCGCTGCTACCCTGCATGAAAAGTCTTACATAGTCCAAAAAAAGACATCTGGTTTTTGAATTGGACGAGAATTGGCAACAGGATATCTGAAATGCATGCTCCCTTTTTTTTATTTTTTTTTAAACTGACCTCCACAATGTGATGCATCTGGCACTGCATGCAAAACATGTCTTTTTGCAGTCTGTACTAAAAGCAAATGGATTTTAGGTGACGTGTTTAATTATAGTAGTTTTACACTGACAGTTAACAGTTGTGAAGATGGTAAATCACATGCTGGTTTAAAAAGAAAAACCTTGTTTGTTTGTTTTAGTCACCCAATACATGTGTATAAGCAGACTTTAATGCTGTTTAAAAAATGTAACGCAAGTGATGCAAGTTGGAGATTTACTGCTTTACGGTACCAACTAAAGTCATGAATTTATTATTACACAAATCTTCATATAATGTATTAAAAGCTAACTACATCCAAAACAATATTTTAGTTTAGCAGGTTTTCTTGCCAATTAATTGACATGTGAAATAGCGAGATATCTCCACCAGAATACACAGTTGCAGTACTACATTGACAAATGTGGCGTCACTCTCACCTACCGGAGAGCTTCTATAATGGGTTTGTGGGAGTGGAGACATCAATTACAACTGGTGATCTTCCTATTGGAATCTCTGAAAGATATAATACAATGAAAGATGGAGTTGACTTTTGAACTTGTAATTGGACCAAACACTGTTTCTTTTATTTCATTAAGGCCTTTTTATGTTTTCAGCTGGAGTTTTACAGCCTTCTTCGAGGACAGATAAACAGATATTCAACTGGACTGTATATATTTGTTGAACACTTCATAACAACAGGCAATTGACTTTTAACTTAGCTCCAAACAATCTTAACCACTTCAATACCAGGCACTTTGCCTCCTTCCTGCCCAGGACAATTTTCAGCTTTCAGCACTGTCGCACTTTGAATGACAACTGCGCGGTCATACAACACTGTACCCAAACTAAATTTGTATAATTTTCTTCCCACAAATAGAGCTTGCTTTTGGTGGTATTTGATCACCTCTGCATTTTTATTTTTTTTTGCGCTATAAACAAAAAAAGACTAACAGTTTTGAAAAAAAAAATAGGCGGCATTGATAGGTGGCACTGGATAGGCAGCATTGATGAGGAGCTACTGACAGGCATGACTGAGTGGCATCTAAAGGGCACTGACAGGCATTACTGATGGGGCACTAATTGACACGTTTATGGGCACTGATTGGCACTCTTGTGGGCACTGATTGCCACTTTTATGGGCACTGGCAGGAGTATATTATGGGGCACAGGCTGGCAGGTGATGGGCACTTATTGGCAGCTGGATGGGCACATCTGATAGGGGCTGCACTGATATTCATTGTGCTGATTATCAGAACAGACCTCCCCTCTGACAGGGAGAGCCATCGATCAGCTCTCCCTGTCAGCGCGAACCAAGGAAAGCCATTTACCGGCACTTCCTGGTTAACGCGATGATCAGCTGTGATTGGTCACAGCTGATCACGTGGTAAGAAGCCTCCATCAGAGCCTCCATACCGCAATTGGATTTGCAGTGTGTCAGACTGACACACCGCACCTCTAATCGCCGCGCTGTGCGCCCCCGCAGGCACGCGTCGGCTTGTTATCCTGATCAAGTCATATGACGTCCGATCAGGATAACTAAACCTCTTTGCCGCAGTCATATTGCTATATGGCGGGCAGCAAGTGGTTAAAGAGAGACTGCAGTCTGCTCACACAATTTGTAATAAAAACATTTTTGCCTTTCTGAAGCTTCCCCCCAACCACTTTGCATATTATTTTATATATACTGTAATTCTGTACTTGCCAAATATGCTGCAGAAATCTCCCTCCACTGAGTCTCTTTGCAACCATTTTAACTGTGGGCAGCTGAAGCTGCTGCCTGTTCACTTCCTGGATTTACACAGACACACAGAGGCACACCTCCAGGTCTGCATCCCTGCAGCTCTCATTGGCCCTCTTATGACTCATCCCCCCTCCCTTGCTGGCAAACTCTCACGAGAGTTAGAGAGAGAGCTGTGCATGATGTCCTAAGCCTAGGCTAACGACCAGACAAGAAACAGAAAGTGGGCTGTATTTGCTGGCAGAAAAAAATGTTTTACTATCCAAAGTTAAAACAACAAGGGCAGAAGATTTAATAGATGGAAAGATGAAAAAATGACTGAAGGTCCGCTTTAAACTGTAACTATGGAGAAAATAAAAAATTACATTCTGTATATGATACAGTCTGCATTTAGCATTAACCCAGCATTTTTTCTTTCTCCATGCCGTCCATGTGACATTGTTTATTACCTGGTGATCCAGCCAGCATGCCTTTTTTGTTTTTTAATTCCCTTTAACAGACCAACCTGTCTAGCAATGGTGGCAGTTAGAGGGTTAAAGCAAACTGTTTAACATTGACAGAGGTGTTTACAATGGTCAGGATTTATTCATTTATGTCATGAGTGCTCAACCTGTGGCCCTCCAGCTGTTGCAGAACTACAAGTCCCATAATGCCTCTCCCTTTGGGAGCCATGCTTGTTTAATTGACAGCCTCGCAATGCCTCATGGGACTAGCAGTTCTGTAAAAACTGGAGGGCAACAGGTTGAGTACCCATGGTTTATGTAAAACCTTTATCCCAAAAAGGAGAAAAGCATGATTGGTGTAAATGCTTAACAAGTGTTAACTGGAGTTCTATTTTAAGATGTCATTGCAAAAGGATTTGTGCTTCAGTCCATCCGGTTCTGAGACTTACACAGCTTTGCTATACCACACAGCTTTTCTTAGTCAGTAGAGGCACTTGCACTGTCTGCATTTAAAGCCCAACTCCTGGAAACTTATGCCTTGAGTTATCCCTTGCAGTGGGGCTGTGCCTGCACTACAAGGGTTAATTGTTCTTTTAGGTGTAGGGGACACAGAAAAGAAGATTTATTTACCCAATCCTCTGCTCCTCCATGCTGCTAGACTGGTCCTTGCAGTATCTTCTCCCCCAACACTCAAGCAGTCCGAGGTCCTGACATCATCAAGAAGACCAATGCAGTTTCCATAGCCCTGCACTAGATGTAATGACACCCAGGGACGGTCCACTGCGGGAGTGTGGGGGAGCATCACCTGATGGGAGAGCAGAGGATCAGTTAAGTATAATCACTTCTCCTCTACTATGGACAAAACAAGCAGTTAACTCTTGCAGTGCAGTTGCAGCCCCACTACAAGGGATAACGCTAAAGTTTCCTGGAGTTGGGCTATAAAATGATAAATGTAACAACGTATTTAAAAATACAGAGCTAAACCATTTTGTGTATTTTACATCTGGTTGAAGTTCATCTTTATATAAGAACTAGCATTATTGCCATGTAAACTAACCATATAACATAAGCCCAGTGATACTTCAGACAAACAACTATTCTGCAAATAAGAAGCGCTGTGGTACATTTAGAAAGTATTCATTGGGAAATTCACCCAGTGAATGCTTTAATGTTATTTGTTCTAATGCCATTTGATGGTATTCCCATGGCACAGTCAGAATCACCCTATTTTTATTAGGATGGGTGTTCACCAGGTGAATGTAGCAGCTGGTAAGCAGCCATCGTATGTCAGAAATACAGTCAGTTGTCAAAACAGCTTTTAAGCCTACAGGCGAATTTGCCAGCAGGAGCTCTCCGTAGTGCTGAATCTGGGTTTTTACACACTTTCAGCACTTGGAGGGCTTGCTGTTATTTAAAGTGTATGTTAACAATGACATTTTCTTATTTGCTCCCTTGTTATCTGTTTAATATATTATTGGAAGCATTTTGTTATATTTGTTTGATAAGTGCAAAAAAAAACAAAACACGTTGATCTTGTCAGAAATTCATAGCCATCCTGTATTCACTCCCCTTTTCCCAAGTTGTCTCTAAAGCCTCGTACACACGATCAGATTTTCCGCAGACAAAACCACAGGCGTGTGCCTGGATTTTGTCTTGCATACAAGTGGTACACAATTGTCGGCCAACAAACACGAACGTAGTGACGTACTAGACGTACTAGGAGCCAAAAAAGAGGAAGTTCAATTGTGAGGCGCCACCCTTTGTGCTCCTTCTGCTAATTTCGTGTTAGTAGAAGTTTGGTGAGTGTTGATTCGTGCTTTTCATTTCACACTTTTCATTTCGCACTTTTCAGTTAGTTTCTGAACGGCCGTTCGTCAACCAGCCATGTTGCGGAATCGGAGGATTTAACTTGTTATTTATTATTGGTCTTGGAGTTATTGTTTTGACCCAAGTCCAGTCTAGAAACAGGAGGATTTCTTGGACCAAAAATTGTTTGCTTTATTAATCGTGACCAATTATGTCATATGCCTTTGCTGCGGGAGCTCCAGGAGAATAATCCAGATGATTTTCGGAATTATCTCTGGACCACAGACCCCTGCTTTCACCAACTCTTGGCATTGTTGACTCCCTATGTTAACCGCTTCAGCCCTGGAAGATTTTACCCCCTTCCTGACCAGAGCACTTTTTGCGATTCGGCATTGCGTCGCTTTAACTAACAATTGCGCGGTCATGTGATGTTGCACACAAACGTCCTTTTTTTCCCACAAATAGAGCTTTCTTTTGGTGGTATTTGATCACCTCTGCGGTTTTTGATTTTTGCGCTATAAACAAAAAAAGTGACAATTTTGAAAAAAAAAGCAATATTTTTTACTATAATAAATATCCCTCAAAAATATATAAAAAAAAATTTTTTTCCTCAGTTTAGGCCAATATGTATTCTTTTACATATTTTTGGTAAAAAAAATTGCAATAAGCGTATATTGACTGGTTTGCACAAAAGTTATAATGTCTACAAAATAGGAGATAATTTTATGTCATTTTTATTATTATTTTTTTTATTGGTAATGGCGGCGATCTGCAATTTTTATCGTGACTGCAACATTATGGCGGACACATCAGACACTATTGACACTATTTTGGGTCCATTGTCATTTATACAGCAATCAGTGCTATAAAAATGCACTGATTACTGTGTAAATGACACTGGTAGGGAAGGGGTTAAACACTAGGGGGCGATCAAGGGGTTAAGTGTGTCCTAGGGAGCTGGCCTTTATGTCTGAGCATCCCACGGTTCCAGCGATCTGGCTGGGGGATTTCAACACGGTAATTGACCCCCTTCTCGATAGGCTCCACCCCCCAGGTACGCCACAAACCAAGCCGGCCCTCACCAGATTTGGTAGATTCCTTTCGGAATTTGCTTTATCCGACACGTGGAGACTTAAATATCCCAACACACCTGCATACTCCTGCTTCACACCTGCACAGAACGCAATGTCCCGCATAGACATGATCATACTCACCCCCACTCTCATTCCGGGCCTCCTTGCAGCGGGGTTCGGCGTGAGAGTTCTCTCCGATCACTCACCCTACTGGATCACCCTGAAACTCCAGACCTCCCCACCGTCCCGCCTGTGGAGACTAAATCCATTTTGGCTCACAGTCCTCACCGACATTGAGATCATACAGCGAGAATGGTCTATCTACTTCCAAACTAACCAGGGGTCGGCCTCGCCCGGAGCGGTCTGGGAGGCCTTTAAGGCCCATGCTCGCCTGATTCTATCCACCCACATCAACAGGCACAAAGCCTCCTCTAACAATATTCTGCTACAGGCCGAGGAACACCTGGGCTCCCTCGAACAGACTTTCCTTTCACACCCAACTCCCTCAAACTCTGCCCAACTACGCTTGCAGTCCAGGCTTACTGATAACCTACATTTTGAGAAAGCAAAGAAGGGAATATTTTTTAGGAAACAAAGGATCTTTGAGCATGGAGAACGAGCGGGGAAACTTTTAGCCTATATGGCCCACCTGGACCATTCACCTCCGGTGGTGGTTCAGCTTCGTTCACAGGAAGGTGCCATGCTCACGGACCCTGAACAAGTAGCCCATGAATTCAAAAGATTTTACGCCGATCTTTACACCTCTAAAACCAACCGCCCGGCGGAGGAACTACATCTTCTCCTAGATAATATAGCCTTTCCCTCCCTTACAGCCACTCAGGTAGAAATCTTGGAGGCACCTATAACTGAGGAGTGCATCAAGGTGGCGATCGCGAGCCTCCCTGCGTCGAAGGCCCCTGGCTCAGACGGCCTACCTCTGGAGTTTTACTCCCAGTTCCAGGAGGTCCTCATCCCCAAACTAGAAGCTTTATACTCGCATATATACACATCGGGCACACTCCCGCGCACCATGAGTGAGGCACTGATCGTCCTCATCCCCAAACCTGGCAAAGACCCCCTCCAGCCCGAGTCCTACCGCCCAATTTCTCTCCTCCAATTAGATGTGAAAATCCTCGCTAAAATCTTAGCCATGAGACTCAACAAAGTCATTCTTAGCCTCATCCACCCTGACCAAACAGGCTTCATGCCCAACAAGAACACTGCATTTAACCTGAGAAAGCTATTCACCAACCTTCAGGCTACACACGATGAGACTGGATCCAGGGTGGTGGTCAGCCTGGACGCTGCTAAGGCGTTTGATTCTGTGGAGTGGGACTACCTTTGGGAGTGCCTCCATAGGTTCGGTTTTGGCCCCAGGTTTATTAACTGGCTCCGACTCCTTTATCAGGCTCCCACTGCCCGGATCCAGATCAACGGCAAACTGTCCACCCCATTTTCGCTATCGAGGGGAACACGCCAGGGATGCCCAATCTCTCCCATGCTGTATGCCCTAGCTGTCGAGCCATTGGCCATAGCCATCAGAGCACACCCTGATATTAGAGGCCTCCGCCGGGGGCAATTGACTGAGGTACTTAGCTTATACGCTGATGATATGTTACTATACCTATCTGACGCTGGTCCCTCACTGGCCTCGGCCCTGCAGCTTATCCAGCAGCATGGGACCCACTCAGGACTACAAATTAATTGGTCTAAATCTCAAATACTTCCTATAGACGTCTCTGTCCCAGCCAAAACTCAGGTGCCCCTCCCATTGGTAAGAACCAGCCAACTTAAATACCTAGGCATACAGTGCTCACGATCCCTAGCAGACTATATACACCTAAATATTGAACCAATTTTTAAATATCTTAAAAATAAAACGCAAATATGGTCCAGACTCCCCCTCGGGGTGATGGGTCGCAACAGCTTGGTGAAGATGATTCTCCTTCCCAAGCTCTTGTACCTATTCTGGCATGCCCCATTGTACATCCCAGTCCATGTATTCAGGTCCCTCGAATCTATACTCAACACATTCATATGGGGCACATCCAGACACAAGCTATCATGGCAGACCCTTAAATGCCCTACCCGTCTTGGAGGCACGGCCACCCCCGATCTCACACTTTATTATTTAGCTTCCCAGCTGTCCCACTTTTACTATTTTAACAAGCATGATAGACTCAGATACACTATCCTAGCATGCACACATGCCTCTGACGTAGTGGCTCACCCCTTCCAGATACTCTTCTGCAAACACAGGGGCAACCCCAGCCACACAGGTAAGAACCGACTATTGCAACATCACAGCAAAATCTGGCACCGTTCACTGGCCATTATTGGAGCCCCTCCTATCCACGCTCATACCCCGCTATGGGATAATCCTCAGCTCCCTGAATTACTGAACATCCCTGACTTCAAGATATGGATCATTTATAAAATCATATATCTGTACCAGGTCGTTGCGGGGGGGGAGGTCAGACCTTTCCAAGCTCTGAAGGAGGAGTTCGCCCTCCCAAACCATATGTTTTTCAGGTATCTCCAGATACGTCACGCCCTTCAGTCACAATTCAACAACTCTATCCCCACCCTAGAGGTGGTGACAATTACAGACCTACTTCTGGGAGATGACCCTAAAAAACTGATCTCCACCCTATACAATGTTCTCCTTCTGCCCGCGGCCACCAGCCACACGCAAAAATTAAGGGTTAAATGGGAGGCAGACATCGGACCCTTAGATGATGACCAGTGGGGGGACATACTTGAGACTTGCACAAAAGTCTCCCCAAAACTATCAGATCGCCTTACTCACTTATACATCCTCCACAGATCCTATCTCACCCCCGCACGCATCCTTAAATATAGGCCAGAGGCAACTACAGACTGCCCCCGATGTGGAGACACTCTCAGTACATACTATCATTTAATATGGTCTTGCCCAATTATCCAGAACTACTGGACGCAAATAGTCAAATTTCTCCATGACCAAATGGGCTCCCCTCTGACACTATGCCCTCGTCAATGTATACTTGGTTTGCTCGCGGTTTCGGAGGAGGAGAAATACTTATCAGTATTCATGCAGGAATCCCTCTTCATAGCCAGACTGCAGGTTGCCCAGCTATGGCTTCGACCCGACCCCCCCACTGTGCAACAGTGGAAGAGAGCAGTGAACCTCACTCTACCCTACAAAAAAGTTTTGTACACCCACCGTGGTTGTCCAGCCAAATATCACAAAATATGGGATAGATGGATAAACGAGGCCTCCACATGTACAGACTAGCGATGCACTATATCTATACAACTGTTAACTCCATGGCTTTCAAATCTACGTATGATCAAACCTCTTACTAACACAATTATAAGGTATGCCCGGACATTGTTCTGCAATGATCTGTCAAGACTATCAATCAATGAAACTAACCTATTTCTTGTCAATGTATACCATACTTTGTACTTTCATATTCTCACTATGTACTGTTTATTATGCTCAATAAACTTTATCTTTGATTAAAAAAAAAAAAAAGTGTGTCCTAGGGAGTGATTCTAACTGTGGGGGGGATGGGCTATGACTCACATGACAGCGATCACTGCTCCCGATGACAGGGAGCAGTGATCTCTGTCATGACACAAGGCAGAACGGGGAAATGCTTTGTTTACATAGGCATCTCCCCGTTCTGCGGCTCCGTGACACGATCACCGGGACACCGACGGACATCGACACTGTACGCGGTGGGCGCGTGTGCCTGCTAACCCCGCCAACTAAAGGGGGCATACAGGTACACTCATTTGCCCACCGCTGCCATTGTGCCAATGTATATCAGAGTGCAGCGGTCGGCAAGTGGTTAAGAAGCAGGACACATGCTTGAGGCTTTTATTTTATTTTTTGGTTGAATAATGATTTTATTTCATTATTATTCATTTATTTTCGGATGCATAGAATGCACTTTTTGGTTAAGTTCTATTGGCAGATAGCATGCCTAATTTTATTTGTTTTCTTTTTTAACGCACAATAAAAAAAATTGTGGAGAATAATACTTGGCTATGTGTTTTACTTCAAATGACAGTTTGGGAGTAGGCAGTTACAGTAAAAAAAATACAATGCAAAATTAACAAGGGACACCAACATAGTTGTATCTTTGATCTTAAAAAATACAGGATCATGGTGTTGTGGTAACTTGCACAAAAAAAATAAAAATAAATAACAAGCATAATAATAATATTTTTGATATCACTAGAAAAAAAAAGCCTTTCAAAATGTGTTAACTCCATCAGTATCACCAGCAAAGCAGCTTCATTATTATCCCATTAAAGAAGAAGAGAATTATTTGTCACGTCACGAATGTTAATTCTCCATTACGAACGGTAGTTTACAAGACCGACCGCTTCTGGCTCATCCTTGCTTCCGAGCATGCGTGTTTGCACTTTGGACTTTTGTCCGACGGACTTGTGTACACACGCTCGGATAATCCAACAACAGACATTTGTCCGTGGAAAATTTTAAATCCTGCTATCCAACATTTGTCTGCGGAAAATCCGACAACAATTGTCCGATGGAGCATACATGGTCGGATTTTCCACCAACAGCCTGTCATCACACATTTCCCGTCGGAAAATCTGATCGTGTGTACGAAGCTTTAGAGTCCTATTTGATTTTACCTTGAACTACAGAGTGATTAGCAATTATCTTGTAGAGATCTGAGAGTAGGAGTGGTTGAGTAGTTTTGCAAAAAACACTGGGCAGGGTTGACAGCTGTGTGTTAGCCCACAACAGAAGCTGAGTGCATTTCTGGTAAATCAAAATATATTTTTCTAGAACTTTCCTTTGCAGTAGGAAGAAGATTTGCTGAATGCAGGGCACATGTCAGACCTCTGCAGAGTGACCACTGCTCCTACATAGGCAGCAAGGTCCTTCTTCTCTACAGCATGCTGGCAGGGGACAGGCTTCACACAGGTGATGGCTGCTTTCTTAGGAAAATTGCTCTGTATACTGCATGGAGATAATGCTACATCAAGTTTATAAATCGCTTACAGTGGTTGCATCTGTTAGTGAACATAAAAGTTTGTATGGACAACTTGGTCCTGTTTTGATGCCCCCTGAAATATATTTAGCTGATTTAAACTGAAAGATTACTTAAAGCAGAACTAAACCCTCCTATTGTTTTCAGCCAAGGAAGCTGCCATCTTGGCTTCTGTTGAACTTCAACTGCCATGATGCTGCACATGTGATCAGTTAGAACATCAACCATTGGATGGTTTGGTTGAGAGCATAGGGAAGCGCCGGGAGTGTAACTGTTTTTTAAAACTGTTAAATTGATTAGTTTGTGCTTTTAAGTGATATTAAACACACACTGTTTATTTAAATTGTGCCTTCTATTTCTGTATTGGATGATGGCACTGTAATTATTATTATAAAAAATATCTAAGTACCCTTTTCCTAATCAATATCCAGCTGTCACATGACCCAGAGCATTCTCAGCCTGTCTGCAGGGAAACATACAGGACAGGAGGAGCTTCTTGTCCTCTCCCAGATAGCAAGGATAACTTGCCACAAATTTGTGTCAGTGTTGAATTGTAAGTCTTGTTAACTTGCTGCACATTTTCACTGGAAAGTTGTACCCTTGCAGAGCACTTGAAGCACAAGTTCTAGTTGACACTTTTCCAATTTGTAGCAAATTTGCATGGCAAGTCTCTAGCAAGAGAAAAGTTGTAGTGGTGAGTCTACAGGAAGAGCTCTGCAGGTCTACAGCATAAAAATTCAGCCACATTGACCCCTGTGGTGGGAGGACTATTGCACAACATGACTGAACCAGAACTTGCAGCAGACTTGCAGAATGTTGGAAATGTTTAGCAAATAATGTTGATCTGCAGTCATGCAATGCGGACTTGCTCCAATTGTGCAACAAACTTGTGAAGCCTGGCAAGTCTAGTAATAGCTTAGAAAGCCGTTTTCAAACTTGCAGCATAATTGCTTGCTATCTGGGCTGATGCTGGTCACATGTTAAAAAAAACACCAAAAAAAATCTTTGGAATACAGAGTAAAAATAAAGAATTAATATCAATTAACTGTTTTAAATTGTCATACAAATATATATTTGAAATCAAATCATTATTATTTTTTTGACAATAACATGGTGAGGGCGGATTTCTGCCAGTCACAGGCTGTGTCATGCCCCTATACACTATTGACACTATATTACACTTTTTGGGGACCAGTGACACCAATACAGTGATCAGTGCTTAAAAAATGCACTCTCACTGTACTAATGACACTGGCAGGGAAAGGGTTAACATCAGGGGCGATCAAGGGGTTAACTGTGTTTTCCCTGAGAGTGTTTTCTCACTGTGTGGAGGTTGCATTTATTGTTGGAAGATAGAGATCCATGTTCCTGCTTAGCAGAAACACAGGATCTCCGTCTTCCCTTCTCAAAGAATGGCAGTCTGCCTTGTTTACAACAATCGGCAGGTCCCGGCGGACATCAGGTCAGCTAGACCCGTTGATTGGCTCCTGCTGTGTCCAATAACAGTAGGAGTGGGGCACCAAGACCCTGAGGTGTTAGATCACATCACTAGGTAAGTGATCTGGCACAGAGCAGCCACCCTGCCGCAGTATATCTGCGTAGGGCAGTCGCCAAGTGGTTAAAGCTGAAGTTAAGCCATAAAAAAAAATTCTCTGTAGCTTTAGTCCCTAATCTACATGGACTCAAGTATATTCCACCTCTTACAGGTAACTAGATTTTGTAGAAATCTTCACTGGTGGGATGCCTTGTCCTCTTCCTGTCTCTGAACTTCAGGCACTGCAATGGTTAATAGCTTTGGGTCTAATGTGAATGTGAAGATCTTATGAAAGATTTCCAGGCAAGGACACACCCCCTCCTCCCTTCTCTTATAACAAAAAACATTTTTTCATTACTTTAACTGCCTATAACACAATTTATGAATGGAGGAGAGAACCCCATGTCTCATCAGAATCCCCTCCATTCACAGATCATGTTACAAGCAGTGACAGCAATAAAAGAGGTGGAGGGGGCGGGTCCGTGTCAGAGACTTTTACACAGCAGCTTCACAGAACTCCTGAAGCTTAACCCCTCAGTGTCAGAAGTTCAGAGACAGAAAGAGGATGAGGGCATCCCTGCAGTATGGATTTCTGTAGGACCCAGCAGTCTGCACAACATGAGACATACTGCGGGAGAGATTTACTAAAATTGGTGCACACAGAATCTTGCACAACTGCTCATAGTAACCAATCAGCTTCTAACTTCAGTTTGTTCAATTAAGCTTTGCAACAAAACCTGGAAGCTGATTGGTTACTATGCACATTGCACCAGATTCTGTGACGCACCAGTATTAGTAAATCCCCCTCCCCCCAGTATATCATTACATTTAAGTTAGTTCACTAAAGCTATAGATAATGTTTTTTTTTATGGCTAAACTTCAGCTTTACGTCACCTAAACAAACAATTTACGCAAATACTTTCTGTAGCATTCTATAGATACACGCACATAAAGATACTTTACCAAAGGATTACAGCCAATAACTTGACTATTCATTTTGTAGTTATTTTCTCAGTATTGTATTTACCATTGACTTTCTGGCAAAATTTTAATTAGGTCAATTAATGAATTACTTTAAGTGGCTTGTTATACAACAAAATGATCATTCATTGAGCACAGGTTAATTCAATACCACACCGAAGTAGTTCCTCCTTGAAGAAATGGGTCACTGGCATGTCAGATAAATAAATCCATTTTAAAGGCAAAAAAACAAAATAAATTCCAGACATTGAAATCAGACACTAATTACTGCTAATTACTAAGTAGCTTGATAAATCTCTTGGGTTCTTCTAATCATATGGACAAAGGGTAATGATGTAGAGCAACCTATGGCTACTAGTCAGAAATAAGCATTAATTAGTCCACTCATTCTGACTTATTAAAAGATGATTTCTGATTGGCAGGCATTATTGGCTTTGCTTTTCGCACAGTTGGTAAAGCAGAACTAGACCCTGGTAACTTTATACATTAATCAGTGCTAGATAAGTGCTAGATAAGTCAGATGTGAAAATATAGCAACTGCTCTTTTACCTAAGCCCACATTGCCATCCATTCATAACAAACTATCACTGGGCAGCTCTTTCTTTTCCTCGAATCCCCCCACTGATGACACTGCCATTGTAATCCAGTGATAATAAGCACAAATGTTTGGAATATGCTTCTTATAAACCTAAAGAGTTACTCCACTTTTGTTAAGAAAAAAACAAACACTTCTAGGTGTTCAATGTCCATTGCAGGGATTTTAACATATATTGAAGCAGATTCCTACCTTTTGTTGCTTGCTCTGCAGAAATAGCTGTTTGTTTCACCATGTTCTATGCAAACTGAATCTGAATGGGAGGGACTTGTTCATTATAATCACCCTGTGTGCAGAAAAATAAAGGGAGAGAGCAGAAGGAAGCGCCACCTAAGTGCAGTGTTAAGGCAGGTTTTTAATGGCACAGTAAACATGAACATTCACAAGAAATAGATGGGGTACAGGCTCATCTGTGTGTTTTAGTCCTGGAGTCTCCTCGGGTCCTTTAAATGTTTTCTGGTGCATTGGCCTGGCAGTAGCAGGTCCTCAGCGCGTCCTGTGGCCACAGGAAAGGAGCCGTGAGGCGCACAGACGTGACGTCACAGGTCACAGGAACACATCCAGGGGGGCTTGATCACAAGAACGAAAGGATTTTTAGCAGGCTGTACCCCATCTATTTCTTGTGAGTGTTCATGTTTACTGTGCCATTAAAAACCTGACTTAATACTGCACTTAGGTAGCGCTTCCTTCTGTTCTCTCCCCTTATTTTTCTGCACACAGAGCCAGCTCTCTGAGGATAGCAGCCGCTGTTATCACATCATTACATTATTTTAGTCTTGGACTACTGCCATCATTTCTATGAACTCAGGACCCCCCTTTCAAAACATATTCAGTATCAGTGATTTTACTATTATTTTAATTCATTTTAATTCATACCAATTGATCTTATTGTGTATTTACACTGTATTCTGCACTAACAGTTATTGTTACTATTGCATTATAATCACCCGATGCACTCTTGGTGTTCTAATGAAAAAAAGCTGCAGGGTCAGTATCCTTTTAGAACTATCTTACCATTGCATTGGGGAGTATATCACCAATACTGAAATTCCTAATGAAGGGGCTGTCTCAGAATATAATTGTACAGTATCTTATTGGAGACTTCTAGGAAAATCAGTGAACCAATCACACAAGCATGAAATTAAATCTCTGGGGGCATTCTGTACACCAGCAAGGCTTGTGTAGCAATTGTATATGCTATTTTTTTTTTTTTTGCTACATTTTTTTTCCACAAAAGAATAATGACACTTTAAGGTCCAAGTTGGCTCATGTGATTCATGGCCCAATCTCATTGTGTGGGTAAGTGCACACAGACTTTTTTTATTCATACTCAGAAATAAAAGTTGAAGGAAAATGCAGGCAATATCATTGCTCTTTAATCTGCCTTTGATCAGTTTTAAACATTTGTTTAAATTATGCCTGTGGTTCATTTAGTCTTTAAAGAAGCGGTATTAAACCCAAAATCAAAAAATGTATTATATTGCAGCATACCATCAGATCCCCCTGATGAAGGCACGTGATCCCTGTGCCGAATACGGGTAGGGGAGGGGCCAGGACGGAGCTGTCAGCGAGGAGAGAGAGGCGAGACAGATACACCGCACGCCGTACCAGCGATTTGGTTCTCATATACAAAGCCCTGAATAGGATGGTGCACTCACGCACCCACACAATGTGAGTACCCCTAGGAAGGGAGTGTTTATTTTTTAATAAATTCCTTTACAATAATATACTATGGAGCTTCTTTTCTTTTATTCATGATTTGGAATGCTACTAATTGAGCAAGTCGAAAGTTAACACCTGCATATCGTTAGAGCCCAGGAGTGGCTCCCAATCGTGTTTTGACATAGTTTGAGTACTGTGTCACACGCTCTGAGGTGAGCGCATAGGCTTTTGGGGATCACCGGAGAGCACTGAAGCATTGTGTATGTTCTGCACTTTTTGGATGAGCATGATGGAAATCACTATTGATGGACACTGGATTTGTGCACTTTGCATATATTTTTCATGAACGTTTATGGATTCTATTTATCACTTTATTGAAGGAGTGGATGCTCTTTCTAACCTAAGTTGGCACTTGGATTTTCAGTATTTTATGCATGTTGCACTTTATTTACTGTATCACTAAATAATGTTTCACAGATTATAATATTGTTTTAGGTACATCTTTCTGATATTCACATACTTTATATTTCTTATTTTTCATACACGGATGTTTTATTATTTATTTTTATTTCCTAGCGCAAACGCACTTTTCTTATTTTAATCAACCACTTAAGGACCAGCCTCGTTTTGGATTTTAGGTGTTTACATGTTTAAAACAATTTTTTTTGCTAGAAAATTACTTAGAACTGCCAAACATTATACATGTTTTTTTTTCTAACACCCTAGAGAATAAAATGGCTGTTGTTGCAATACTTTTTTTTGCACCGTAGCGGTCTTATAAGTGCACTTTTTTTGGAAAAAAATCACTTTTTTGAATAAAAAAATAAGACAACAGTAAAGTTAGCCCAATTCTTTTTTATATTGTGAAATATAATGTTACGCCAAGTAAATTGATACCCAACATGTCACGCTTCAAAATTGCGCCCGCTCGTGGAATGGCATCAAACTTTTACCATCAAAAATCTCCATAGGCGATGTTTAAAAAATTCTACAGGTTGCATGTTTTGCGTTACAGAGGAGGTCTAGGTTTTTTTTTTAAAAGAATTTTTATTGCGCACATATCAGAATAAACATACAAAACAGTAGTTGGGATTACAATGTCCAACAAAAAAAAATAAATAGAAATTGCATATCCATCACAGTATTTATCACAGATAAATATATCCGTCTTTTTGACATATGTCACATAGATTTCCATTTCCACACTACTTTTGCAATGTATATGTGCATTTTGCATTTTTTTTTAAGGAAAAACAGACGCTGGATTCTTAACCACTTCAGCCCCGGAAGGTTTTACCCCCTTCCTGACCAGAGCACTTTTTACAATTCGGCACTGCGTCGCTTTAACTGCTAATTGCGCGGTCATGCAATGCTGTACCCAAACGAAATTTGCGTCCTTTTCTTCCCACAAATAGAGCTTTCTTTTGATGGTATTTGATCACCTCTGCCGTTTTTATTTTTTGCGCTATACGCGGAAAAAGACCGAAAATTTTGAAAAAAAATGATATTTTCTACTTTTTGTTCTAAAAAAAATCCAATAAACTCAATTTTAGTCATACATTTAGGCCAAAATGTATTCGGCCACATGTCTTTGGTAAAAAAAATGTCAATAAGCGTATATTTATTGGTTTGCGCAAAAGTTATAGCATCTGCAAACTAGGGTACATTTTCTGGAATTTACACAGCCTTTAGTTTATGACTGCCTATGTCGTTTCTTGAGGTGCTAAAATGGCAGGGCAGTACAAAACCCCCACAATTGACCCCATTTTGGAAAGTAGACACCCCAAGGAATTTGCTGAGAGGCATGTTGAGCCCATTGAATATTCATTTTTTTTGTCCCAAGTGATTGAATAATGACAAAAAAAAAAAAAAAAATTACAAAAAGTTGTCACTAAATGATATATTGCTCACACAGGCCATGGGCATATGTGGAATTGCACCCCAAAATACATTTAGCTGCTTCTCCTGAGTACGGGGATACCACATGTGTGGGACTTTTTGGGAGCCTAGCCGCGTACGGGGCCCCGAAAACCAAGCACCGCCTTCAGGATTTCTAAGGGCGTACATTTTTGATTTTACTCCTCACTACCTATCACAGTTTTGAAGGCCATAAAATGCCCAGATGACATAAAACCCCCCCAAATGACCCCATTTTGGAAAGTAGACACCCCAAGCTATTTGCTTTGAGGCATGTTGAGTCCATGGAATGTTTTATATTTTGACACAAGTTGCGGGAAAGTGACAAATTTTTTTTTTTTTTTTTTTTTTTTGCACAAAGTTGTCACTAAATGATATATTGCTCACACAGGCCATGGGCATATGTGGAATTGCACCCCAAAATACATTTAGCTGCTTCTCCTGAGTACGGGGATACCACATGTGTGGGACTTTTTAGGAGCCTAGCCGCGTACGGGACCCCGAAAACCAAGCACCGCCTTCAGGATTTCTAAGGGCGTACATTTTTGATTTTACTCCTCACTGCCTATCACAGTTTCGGAGGCCATGGAAAGCCCAGGTGGCACAAACCCCCCCCAAATGACCCCATTTTGGAAAGTAGACACCCCAAGCTATTTGCTGAGAGGCATGGTGAGTATTTTGCAGCTCTCATTTGTTTTTGAAAATAAAGAAAGACGAGAAAAAAAATTTTTTTTTTCTTTTTTCAATTTTCAAAACTTTGTGACAAAAAGTGAGGTCTGCAAAATACTCACTATACCTCTCATCAAATAGCTTGGGGTGTCTACTTTCCAAAATGGGGTCATTTGGGGGGGTTTTGTGCCACCTGGGCATTCCATGGCCTCCGAAACTGTGATAGGCAGTGAAGAGTGAAATCAAAAATTTACGGCCTTAGAAAGCCTGAAGGCGGTGCTTGGTTTTCGGGGTCCCGTACGCGGCTAGGCTCCCAAAAAGTCCCACACATGTGGTATCCCCGTACTCAGGAGAAGCAACAGAATGTATTTTGGGGTGTAATTTCACATATTCCCATGGCATGTTTGAGCAATATATCATTTAGTGACAACTTTGCGCAAAAAAAAATAAAAAAAATAAAAAATTGTCTCTTTCCCGCAACTTGTGTCACAATATAAATTATTCCATGGACTCAACATGACTCTCAGCAAATAGCTTGGGGTGTCTACTTTCCAAAATGGGGTCATTTGGGGGGGGTTTGAACTGTCCTGGCATTTTATGCACAACATCTAGAAGCTTATGTCACACATCACCCACTCTTCTAACCACTTGAAGACAAAGCCCTTTCTGACACTTATTGTTTACATAAAAAAATAATTTTTTTTTGCAAGAAAATTACTTTGAACCCCCAAACATTATATATTTTTTTAAAGCAAATGCCCTACAGATTAAAATGGTGGGTGTTTCATTTTTTTTTTTCACACAGTATTTGCGCAGCGATTTTTCAAACGCATTTTTTGGGGAAAAAACACACTTTTTTACATTTTAATGCACTAAAACACACTATATTGCCCAAATGTTTGATGAGATAAAAAAGATGATCTTAGGCCGAGTACATGGATACCAAACATGACATGCTTTAAAATTGCGCACAAACGTGCAGTGGCGACAAACTAAATACATTTTTAAAAGCCTTTAAAAGCCTTTACAGGTTACCACTTTAGATTTACAGAGGAGGTCTACTGCTAAACTTACTGCCCTCGATCTGACCTTCGCGGCGATACCTCACATGCATGGTGCAATTGCTGTTTACATTTGACGCCAGACCAACGCTTGCGTTCACCTTAGCGCGAGAGCAGGGGGGACAGGGGTGCTTTTTTTTTTTTTTTTTTTTTCTTTATTATTATTATTTTTTTATCTTATTTTTAAACTGTTCCTTTCATTTTTTTTTTTTTAAATCATTTTTATTGTTATCTCAGGGAATGTAAATATCCCCTATGATAGCAATAGGTAGTGACAGGTACTCTTTTTTGCAAAAATTGGGGTCTATTAGACCCTAGATTTCTCCTCTGTCCTCAAAGCATCTGATCACACCAAGATCGGTGTGATAAAATGCTTTCCCAATTTCCCAATGGCGCTGTTTACATCCGGCGAAATCTACGTCATAAAATGCTCGTAGCTTCCGGTTTCTTAGGTCATAGTCATAGAGATGTTTGGAGCCACTCTGGTCTCTAATCAGCTCTATGGTCAGCTGGCTGAATCACCGGCTGCATGTTCCCTGTTGAGACAGGAGAGCCAGAGAAAAACACGGAAGATGTTGGGGGGGGGGGCATTCCCTCCCACTGCTTGTAAAAGCAGTCTAGAGGCTAATTAGCCACTAGGATTGCTTTTACATGAAAGCCGACCGCTGGCTGAAAAGAATGATACCAAGATGATACCTAAACCTGCAGGCATCATTCTGGTATAACCACTCAAAGTCGTGAATGGCATACCTGAAGACAAAAAAATGGTTAACAATAAAGCACAGTAAACGGTAAGGTATAAAAAATTGCATACCTGAAAAGCAAACATGATAAAACATAATAACAATAAAACATTGCAGAATAGAATACAGTAAAAAAGAGCAGAACAATAGAGAGAGAATAGAGAGAGAGAGAACAATAAAACGACAACTATTTTTATTTTATATTTTTGTTTGTGTTTTTTTTTTTTTTTTTTTTTTTTTACACTTTTTTTTGTAACTAACTTTTATAACTGTAACCGGTTCCAGGTTCGGGTCTCTCAAAATGCGATGGCATCTCGGGAGTCCCTGTGAAAGTGTGCCTAGTCTGTGCAATGCTGTACCCTACGCTAATACTCAACTAGTGCATGGTAGCGTTCAAAACATTCACCAATGCAAAGACCAGGATTGTCAGGACAGGAGGGACAATAATAGCGGGTGTCACGCCTATATCCGCGCTTGCTGCAGACACAACATCTTTTTTGGGGGGGTTCGCTGGGTAGGGGTACTCGGGAGGACATAAAGAAAATGCCTCTCATGCAGCCGACTGCATTTGGTTGGGGATGTGAATGGGGGAAGTACGGGCGCTGCAGAAGCGGTGGGTTCCCAATTAGGATTGGCGAATGCAGCAGGAAGGGCACTATGGGCACGACGGTCCTGTGTTTGTCTTTTTGGTGGCAGCGGGACACTACTTGTGCTTGCCACCTCACCAGCTTGAACTGCACTTATGGGACTCGCCACGTCACCAAGTGTTACTGCAGTGCTGGTTTGACTACGACCGGGGTGTACTAGGCCGCTGGCGCTTGCCAGTTCATCAAAACGCTACAAAAAAAACTGTTAGCGATCGCAGGGATCAGGCCTGACTCTGCGAACGCTGCAGTTATGCGTTTAGTGTTTTGTAAGTGACAGTGATCGATCGATACTGCACTTGGGTGGGCTGGGCCGGGCCGGGCGGAGGGGCAAAACGCAGGTGCTAGCAGGTATCTGGGCTGATCCCGCTAACACTGCGTTTTTGGGAACCCTAAACTGCTGGGGACACTAGTATAGATCTGATCGGATCAGATATTGATCCGATCAGATACTATACCACTAAGGGAGGCGTATGCTGCGTGCGTGGGTGTTAGCGGTACTGGCGCTAACCTGACGCTGCCTGGGGCTGGTGCTTGCCAGTTCACCAAAACGCTACCAAAAAAACTGTTAGCGATCGCAGGGATCAGGCCTGACTCTGCGAACGCTGCAGTTATGCGTTTAGTGTTTTGTAAGTGACAGTGATCGATCGATACTGCACTTGGGTGGGCTGGGCCGGGCGGAGGGGCAAAACGCAGGTGCTAGCAGGTATCTGGGCTGATCCCGCTAACACTGCGTTTTTGGGAACCCTAAACTGCTGGGGACGCTAGTATAGATCTGATCGGATCAGATATTGATCCGATCAGATACTATACCACTAAGGGAGGTATACGGTGCGTGCGTGGGTGTTAGCGGTACTGGCGCTAACCTGACGCTGCCTGGGGCTGGTGCTTGCCAGTTCACCAAAACGCTACCAAAAAAACTGTTAGCGATCGCAGGGATCAGGCCTGACTCTGCGAACGCTGCAGTTATGCGTTTAGTGTTTTGTAAGTGACAGTGATCGATCGATACTGCACTTGGGTGGGCTGGGCTGGGCTGGGCGGAGGGGCAAAACGCAGGTGCTAGCGGGTATCTGGGCTGATCCCGCTAACACTGCGTTTTCGGGAACCCTAAACTGCTGGGGACGCTAGTATAGATTTGATCGGATCAGATATTGATCCGTTCAGATACTATACCACTAAGGGAGGCATATGCTGCGTGCGTGGGTGTTCGCGGTACTGGCGCTAATCTGACGCTGCCTGGGGCGACGCATATCACCGCCGGGCGATCGGGGGGATAAACCTTTATTCGGTAATAAACGGCGGGTGCCCTGACACTATAAAAAATAAACAAACTAACCAGCGTCAACCGTAACGGTTATACGGTGATCAGTGGTGAAAGGGTTAACTAGGGGGCAATCAAGGGGTTAAAACATTTATTAGGTAGTATATGGGGGTCCCTGTCGCTATAAAACACTGACGGCGAACCTAAATATTTACGTCCCTAACTACCGTCACCAGCGACACTAATACAGCGATCAGAAAAATGATCGCTTAGCGACACTGGTGAGGGGGGGTGATCAAGGGGTTAAAACTTTATTAGGGGGGGTTAGGGGGGTATCCTAGACCTAAAGGGGGGTAATACTCACTGCCCTAACACTAACTGTCACAAACTGACACTATGCAGTAATCAGAAAAAAAAAAAAAAAAAAAAATACTGCTAATGTCAGTTTGTGACAGGGGGGGGGGGGGATCGGGGGGCGATCGGGGGGGGGATCGGGGTGTAAGGTATGCCTGGCATGTTCTACTGTGTGTGTGTGTGTGTTGTGCACTCACTTGTCATCTCTCCTCGGCGCTGGAACGGAAACTGCCAGACCGAGGAGAGATGACATCACATCCTCTGCCTGTGTGACCACAGTGGCCTCACCTTCCTGCACTCCCACACCATATGTATGAAAGTGCCATCTTTCTCCCTACATTTATGACAGAGAGCTGTTTCCTTTCTTTGCATGTTGTATAGTCTCACAGGAGTATAATACTGTTGGTGAAGGTACCTAAACTGAATCATTTTGTCCGTTGATGAAATAACAGTCACCACATATGTATCCAGTACCTCCTGCCACTGCTCCTCCGACAACTCCGGGACAGCCTCTACCCATCGCTGTTTAGCTCTAGTTGTTATTGTCTTTATTCCTGGTCCCACTGCCCCGTAATATCTAGAGATTCGCCCAGATGGTTCGGGGTCTAACAAAGCTATCTCCAAATCTGTATTCTGGACCAAAATTGTATCCCCTCCAAACTGCACTCTCGCTGCGTGTTTCAACTGCATATACCAAAACAACCATATCTTGGGTACATTAAACTGGGCCCTCAATTGATCAAAGGTAGCCAGTCGATCATTCTGACAAATCTGGTGCAGGTACTTAATACCATATTGCGCCCAGGTCTTTTGCCCATCTGGTAATTTCAAAAATTCCCCAAGTGACCCATTGAACCATAGCGGACTATTCGGGGACAGTGCCAGTGACGTATCTTTTCGCCATTGGGAGCACAGGTAGAATACTTTCCCAGGAAGTGCCAGAACTGATCCCATCTTCTTCCCCGGAATCCCCTTTCTATATAGTATATTCTGGAGGGTTTCCTGAGAGGTAGCCAATGCCGCCTCAAACAAGGTAGTGGCATTGGGTTCCTGTGGGAAAAGTCGCCAGTGCAAAAACACTAATTGGGAAGCCATTAAATATGAGCGTAAATCTGGGAGTGCCAACCCTCCCATTGTAACCGGCAGTTTTAATATTGCCAAGGACACTCTAGGAGCCTTGGCTCCCAAGAGTAGCCCCACAACAATCGAGTCAATATGTTTAAATGTTCGTAGCGGCACAAAAACAGGGGAGTTCGAGAGAATGTAAAGAAACTTGGGGAGGAAAATCATTTTAAATAGATTTATCCTGTCTAACAAACTAAGCGGCAGGTTCCTCCACCTCTGTACCTTCTCCCGAAAATTTCCCACAATGGGCGACAGGTTATTCTCCAGATACCTAGAGATGGGAAGCTGAACCTCAACCCCCAAGTACCTGAAAGAGGTGGATAATGGGATAGGACAATCCGAGGGAACAACCACTTCTTTATCAATAGGAAATAGAGAGGATTTCTTCCAGTTTATACGGAATCCAGAGTAATCCCCGAAGTCCTGTATCAACTGAAAGGCTGTAGAGAGTGAGGGTCCCGGGTCTTGTAAGTACAGCAGCATGTCATCTGCATACAGTGACACTCTTTCCTCAAATTCCCCAATCCTCAGGCCAGTCAAAGCCGTGGTAGATCTTAATTTAACTGCCAAAGGCTCAATTGCCAGGGCAAAGAGGAGGGGCGAGAGAGGACACCCCTGCCTAGTGCCCCGGAATATTGGGAAAGGATCCGAAATAATGCCATTGACCCTCAACCTAATCAAGGGATCCGTATACAGGAGCCGTACCCATGAAATAAAAAAAGGGCCAAAGCCAAATGACTCCAAGAGGTGAAACAAATAGGACCACTCCACGGAGTCAAAGGCCTTTTTAGTGTCTAAAGAAGCCACCATTCTAGTCCCAGAGTTGTCGTGAGTCGCCTGGAGGTTTAAAAAGAGTCTTCTAATGTTCATTTGTGCACAGCGACCTTGTATGAATCCTGTTTGATCTGCGTCAACCAGTTTCGTGATGACCGTTTGTAATCTACTTGCAAGGACTTTGGCCAGAATTTTTGTGTCAACATTCATCAACGAAATCGGCCGGTAGGAGTCACATTCACGGAGGTCCTTCCCCCGTTTGGGGATCAGGACAACCAAGGCCTCCCGCATTGATGGAGGTAGCCTACCGTCCGACTTCGCCGCATCAAACACTTTTAGTAATCGAGGGGCTAGACCATATCTGAAAGTGTAGTACCATTCCGACGGAAGACCGTCCAGACCAGGGGACTTCCTTGGCGGGAAGGAGGCAATTGCCTTCTCCACCTCCTCAACCGTAATATCAGTTTCCAGTGTTTTACTATCCTCCATTGTCAGCCTAGGGAGATCAATGTCTTTTATGTAGGTCAGTAGATCCTCTGTCCCCAGAGGAGTACAAGATTTGTATAGTTCAGTATAAAATTGAACAAAGGTTTTCAAAATGTCAGCTGAATCACATACTTCCAGTCTGCAGTTATCATGAATTGACTTAATATGTACCGGCACATACTCCGGTCGCGCCAAGTATGCCAGAAGCCTGCCATTCTTGTCGCCAAATTCAAATAGACGCCTGCGTTGAGCCAGGCCAAGTTTTGTAGTACGTTCTGTAAGGAGCGTCTTGTACTCCCTGGTTCTTATGCGTGAAGTCAACAACCTCTCTCTAGTGGGGTCCCTAATATATTCTGCCTCTGCCAAGGTCACCTCAGCTTCCTTACTCTGTATGGTAGAAGCTAATTGTTTCTTAAATCCGTGTACCTCCGCTATGAACACTCCCCGTAGTGTGGCCTTAAAAGCCTGCCACTGAAGAGGAGGAGTTCCAAAATTACCATTTTCTACCCAAAACTGTTTAATGGCCTCCGTGCACTTAATAAGTATATACTCCTCTTGAAGCCAACTCGCCTCCATCTTCCAGAGGCGTATACCCGGCCTTGGTCCTAAATTAAGTTCCAATAGCATCGGAGAGTGGTCCGATATTGCTCTGGGTAGATAGGAAACCTTGTTGACCATACTGATTCCCTCCCCTTCCGACAGGATAGTGTCTATTCTGGAGAGAGTCTTGTGCGATTCTGAATAGCAGGAATACTCCCTCACATCAGGATAATGGAACCGCCAGACATCCCTAAGTCCATGGGTAGACATCCACCCTGCAAGGGGGGTTAGAGCATCAGCTTTGCCCCCTAACCTATCTAAAGTTGGTACAGCCACAGAATTGAAATCCCCCAATAGAAATATTTTCCCCTCTGCCACCTCATAAGTAGCTTGCATCATGTCATCTAAATGATCTACCGAAAAGGGAGGAGGAACATAGACATTTACAATTGTCAGTAATATATTCATCACCTTTATCACAAGAATAACATACCTCCCCTTAATGTCAGTGCGTACAGCCTGGATGTTATGGGGAGAGCTTTAGTTACCAAGGTGGATACCCCCCTCGCATATGAGGAGTAACTGGCATGATAAGCTCCAGCTATGTGAGCCCTTTTAAGAGAAAGAAGCCTGGAGCCCTGGAGATGCGTCTCTTGAAACAGTATTAAATGAGGTTTGTACTTTTTAATATAATCAAAAACTAACGATCTTTTAAATTTTGCATTTAGGCCCCTGACATTCCAGGCCAAAATGTTAAGCTTTACCTCCATGGTGTAAAAGACATAAAAAAAGACTGGGGGTCATTCCCCTTCTGAAATAGAGGTCGCAGAGAAGACAGCAGGGCTCCAAACCTCCCCCTCACAAATATAGAGCACAGTATCCATGACTAAATTCACCAAATGCAGATCATCCCAGGCAGATACAAACAGCACTTTCCCAAAAACCAAAGAACCTGCCCTCCCCTCCCACCCCCCTCCCTGCACCCAGCCCCAACCCGCTAGGCACTTTTTTCCCATAACCTGAGTCAAAAAAATAGGCAGCAGAGATGCGACTTAAAACTGTCGCATAAAATCAGTTCCTTTACTGGAGCTCTTGAGAAAAAACAGTTCTCCTTACAAAAAACAGAAGAAAAAAATAGAAATAAGTAAAAAAACTCTGTTTCCCTAAAAATAGGAAAGAAAAGAACTTTTCTCCCAGCAAAAAAGTTTTTCGCTGTAGAATGCAGTCTCAAGATCCGTCCGCGGACACTGCATCTTTTTGGCATAGGACAGCGGCAATATAGGCCAAAAAAAAAAAAAACTTTTCCCCTTTCCTTAAATCACTAGTGTCCCCAGAAAATTCCTCCAGAAGAAGAAAAAATAATAATAATAAAAAACTTTTTCCCCCAGAATCAAAGCCAGAAGGATCAATGTTCCCCCTCCCCCTCCCTCCCTCCCCGAGACAACCATCAAGGAGAAATTGCATCTACATTGGCAGATCTCCTGTTCCAGCAAATATTGCAGCGTGAAGAAAAAAATAAAAAATATGTTACAGCAAAAAACCATATGCAAACAAAGAGGAGAGAAAAAATGGAAAAAAAAAAAGGGGAGGGGGGGGGGATGGAAGAAAAAAAGAAAAAAGAGGGGGGGGTGTCTGGAGGGGAAGGAGAGATATGCCACAGGATACAGTCAAATAGGCAGTCTGTGTCTTTTCGGCTTGGTATTTTCTCACCCAGAAAAAAGTGCTCCACACGTTTGCATCTTCCTCAAGGCGATCTAGGGGAGGCTCTGTTTCTCTGACTACCACGAGAGTCCAGCCATTCAGACGCCTCCGTAGGATTTGTGAAGAAATGCGTTTTCCCATTCTCCACAATGCGTAGCTTAGAAGGATACAGCATGCTGTAGATCAGGTTGAGATCCCTCAATCTTTTCTTTATGGGTTAGAATGAAGCCCTCTGCTTCTGTGTAACAGCAGAGAAATCCGGGTATATTGATATGCGTTTTCAATCAGAAGTCATCTCAGGGCCCACTCTGGCTCCCCTTAGGATATTCTCCCGGTCCCGGAAGTGAAGCACTTTTGCTATCATAGACCTGGGGGGGGCACCCTTCAGAGGGGCCCGGCCTGGAACTCGATGAGCCCTTTCAATAGCAAACATTTTTGTGAAGGTATCAGGTGCCATATTAGCAATCAGCCATTTCTCTAGATATTCCTCTGGGTGCTTTCCCTCCACTCCTTCTGGGAACCCCACCCGCCTTATATTGTTTCTCCGCATGCGGTCTTCCATGTCGGCCATCTTTAAAGTGTGTTCAGATAAAGTTTTTCTGGTCACCTGCGCTGCAGTATCTAAGGGTCTCACCGTATCTTCCAGGGTAGTGACACGGCGGTCTGTAATCTGTGCCTTCTCCCTCAGCTTTTGCATATCATGCTTCATGAATGAAAACTCCATTCTGAGCTCCTCAAAGTGATCTAATAACTTTGCTTGGCATCCCCGAATGGCCGCCATTATCTGTGACAGGGACGGTTCTCCCTCTCCCACCACCTCCCTGCCAGCTCTCTCCCAGCGATCCTTTAGCCTGTCCAGTGATCTTCCCCTGTGGATCGCTGCCTCTCTTTGGGGCTTAGGACTCACCCTGTTCACTGCTGGAGATGAGGATGCCTGTAGCGGTGTCTCTGTGGATCTCTGCAGCGGCGGCCATCCCTCCTCCTCCTCCTCGTGTGATCCAGCGCCATTTTGAGATCCCCAGGCGAATTGTGCCAGCCGTTCACCGGCGGATTTGGGGCACGGAGGGCCGTATTTAACCATCCCCGTGGGTGCCCAAGGTGTCCCAGCACACATCCCCAGCAGATTGGCCAGAAAATAGATACCGCTGTCCCAGGATTTTCGCAGGATATATCGTCTGCAGACGGAGCTCCAGTCAGACGCTCCTTACATGCTGCGCGCTAGCTCCGCCCCCCTCCGAGGAGGTCTAGGTTTGGAATTATTGCTCTCGCTCTACTGGTCGCGGCGATACCTCACATGTGTGGTTTGACCACCATTTTCATATGCGGGCGCTACTCGCGTATGCGTTCGCTTCTGCGCGCAAGCTCGTCGGGACGGGGGGTTTTTAAATTTTTTTTTTTTATTTTTATTATTTATTTTACATTGTTTTATTTATTTTTACACCGTTTAAAAAAAAAATTGTGTCACTTTTATTCCTATTACATGGAATGTAAACATCCCTTGTAATAGAAAAAAGCATGACAGGACCTCTTAAATATAAGATCTGGGGTCAAAAAGACCTCAGATCTCATATTTACACTAAAATGCAATAAAAAAAAAAAAGTCATTTAAAAAAATGACATTGAAAAAAATATGCCTTTAAGAGGCGTGGGCGGAAGTGACGTTTTGACGTCGCTTCCGTTCAGCAGTGTCATGGAGACGAGTGGGCGCCATCTTACCCTCACTCGTCTCCAGGCACAGAAGGGAGACGGATGCGATCCCTTCAAAGTATACCCCTTCAAAGTTTGGACGTACATCAGCGTGCGGCGGTCCGGAAGTGGTTAAATATGATGGCTGCATACTTTTTCATTGGCTTTTGCCCTCTGTTTTCACCTGGCGATCTGGCCAGTAACACATCTCCTCTATTAATGAGACACAACTGTGGAGGAATGAGTATAGGAAGCACAGCAGACAGCAGCATTGTCAGTCTGGGGGGAAGAGAGTGTTAATGTATTAGCAGATTTGGAACCATTAACAAACTGAAGTCAAACTCCAGCTCACACTTTATAATCAGTTACAGTAAACAGTTTTTTTCCTTTTGGGATAAAGGTTTTGCACAAATAAATAAAAGCTGATCAGTTTAGTCACCCCTGTCAGTGTTAAGGCCTGGTTCACACCTATGCAAATTTGCATATTCCAGGTGCATTTTGCGCTTTTCAATACACGTTTTTGATCCATTGAAGTCTATGGAACCAAAAACCAGAAAAAAGTCCCTGGCCCTTTCCATAAAATGCATAGATGTGAACATATCCCATAGGAAACCATGTTAAATGGACTGTAGTGTGTTTCTGTAAAACTAAAAACTCGCTAAAAAATGCATAGGTGTGAACCAGGCAAACCAAGTGGTTGGTCTCATTCATGGAAAGATTCTACTAGATAGCTTGAACTTGTGAAAAAGAACAGACTTGCTGGCTGGATCACCAGATGAAAATAAAAGAAAGAAAGCCTAAAAAAGGAAACTAATAGTCAACGTATATAAGAAATGGTAAACTGCAATACAATAAGTGTAAAAATGACATAAGGGCTCAACCTAAAAAACATATGTGACACAAAATATATGGATCTCAAAACATATTCAAATCAACCATAAGTCCAAAAAATGTGATAAAAAAAATATACCTAAAAAACGTATGTGACACAAAATATATGGATCTCAAAACATATTCAAATCAACCATAAGTCCAAAAAATGTGATAAAAAAATATAATGAAAAAAAGGTACATGAAAAGGTCCAATAGGAAGTGCTCTTGAAAGTGAAAAGTGATTTACAAGACACGGTGCTTCACAAGGTGCTCTTTCCCACATACAATATACGCCTCTTACCAGAAAGGCTGGATCTCAAATTATAGAGATCTTACTCACACAATGATCAGCCAGCAGGGATATTCCACTCCTCGGGCTCCTGCAAGAGTGCTCCTTCCTGGTAAGCAGATTGCTCCACTCTGTAAATCTTTCAAATATCCTCAATATTTATACGGACCATATCTCTGGCTGATGGTGTCCTGTTCTGGAGGTTGATGTGGATCTCCTCTGATGAGTCTTCTATGGCTGGGTAACTTCTGACTCTTCCCAGAATGGTGACTGAACATGAAGGGGGAAATCTCTCCCACTGTATACTGTACAATATAATAAATGTTTGCCTTTTGAGTTTAATACTGCTTTAAGCCTTATTTTTCTGTTTCTTTTTTACTGTTCAATGCAAAAAAAATAGATACAAGGACTTTTCTTCTTCTCTTTGATAATGTTGAAAAATCAAAGAACAAGTAAAACTCAAACATTTTGCTTTGTTTAAATAGGAAAAATATGTACCTGAAAGGAAAAAGTAAAGCTAAAAATCCTTGTAGGGTTGCCTGTCTCCATACTGTATATGCAGTTTACAGGCGCTTACTGTTTTCAGCGAAGTGCTTGATGAGCAAGGAGTAATTAACAGAGATGCACATGGAGATACGCTGCTGTTTAACTCTCTTTCACAGTAAATTATACTGCAGATCTCCCTGCTAATTATTAAGGGGTTTCCTCGCTATAATAGCAGTCTCAGCAAGGGGCTGATATTACAGACTGACAGGAGGAGCTGTACTATTTTCTACTGCCTTTTGCATTTTGCTTTCACCATTTTAATAACAGTGTGCAGTTAAAAAATAACCGCCTGGTGTATTATATGCAAATTATTAGCTGCTATTTTAGCAAGTTTGAAGCATGTAATACAATGATCCAAACACAAAACCACACCTATGGCAGACATTACCACTGCTGTGTTAGCCCACCAACTTTATACACAGCAAGCCTAGAGCTGATGCACATAGTATTCTTGATAAGTCTAAATTAAAGATGAACATTTTAATGTTAGAATAGTAGGAGAGAAATTGGGGTTTTGGAGATATATATCTACTATATATTTGTACATATGGACTGGATATGTGTATATCTTAGATAAGTACCACATCCTGATTGCTATCAGAATAAACATGGTTATTGTGGGGCTTTATAGGTACTATAAGAAGTCACCACACAAAGAATTACAACCCTAATTCCAAAAAAGTTGGGATGCTGTGTATAATCTACATAAAATCAGAGTGCACTGATTCGCAAATCTCATAAACCCATATTGTATTCACAATAGAAAATAAAAATAAAAAAACATATCAAATGTTTAAACTGAGAAAATGTATAATTTTAACAAAAAAATTAAGGTAATTTTAAAATTGAGGGCAGCAACACTTCTCCAAAAGGTTGGGACAGAGCCATGTTTACTACAGTGTAACATCCTCTCTTCTTTTAACAATACTATGTAAACATCTATGAACTTGAGGAGACCAGTTGCTGTAGTTTTGGGAGAGGAATGTTGTCCAATTCTTGCTTGTTATAGGATTCTCGCTGCTCAACAGTCTTGGATCTTCTTTGTCATATTTTTCCTTTCAAGATGCACCAAATATTTTTAATTGGTGAAAGGTCTGCACTGCAGGCAGGTCAGTTAAGGACTCAGACTCTTCTACTAGGAAGCCATGCTGTTGTCATAGATGCAGTATGTGGTTTAGCATTGTCCTGATGAATATGCAAGGCCTTCCTTAAAAAAGATGCTGGATGCATATGCTGCCCTAAAACTTGGATTTATATTTTAGCATTAATGGTGCCTTTCCAGATGTGCAAGCTGTCCATTCCATATGCATGAATGTACCCCCCATACCATCAGAGATGCATCTCTTTGAACTGATTGCTGATAACAAGCTGGAAGGTCCCTCTTCTATTTAGTCTGGAGGACGCAGCACCCATGGTTTCCAAAAAATATTGTAAAGTTTCAATTCATCTGACCACAGTTTGCACTTTGCAGCAGACCGTTTTAAACGAGCTTTGGCCCCGAAAGGTAGGTGTCGTTTTTGAATCATGATCAGATACGGCTTCTTTGCATTATAGAGCTTCAACATGCATTTTTGGATGGCACAACGAACTGTGTCAACAGAGAGTGATTTTTTTTAAGTATTCCTGAGTCCATGTGGTGATGTCCATCACAAAAGCATGCCTGTTTGTAGCCTCCCTGGCGGTATCATTATGTCAGATTTTTGCATCTCAAAGCGGTACAATTATTTTGCATAGAAATTTGGCGTTTTATATTGTAGGCCTGTAATTCTTAGCAATAACACACTTAAATCTGTCCAAACAAGAGTCTAGTAGATATCTCGGGTATGATAAAGTTTGAAACACAAAATCATAAATTATAACATAATAAATAAATATAAATAATTATAAAAAATAATATAATAATAATAACATTAATCTCTCCACGTTTCACTATCGCTCAATTCTGCAAGTGTTCTAATTTACTATCGCTGTTTTCTAGCTGATCTAAACCCACTTTTGACATAAAGGGACACTTTTTGGTTACTGTGGACAATCTCCAGTTTCCAGGCAGAAAGAACAGTATATATCACATAAAACTGCATGCAGGGCATTGGACAAAGCACTGGGGACAAAAGGGATGTGAAATAATTTCATACAGTAATGTAATCTGTAAGATTACAGTGCACTGTATGTGTTATGATTTTTACATTTTTTGATTATACCGCTGGGCTCCGCCCCCATGCGTCGCAGCGCTCACAGGGAATGGAGCCTGGTACACAGAGGCTTTGGGCGGAGGAAAGAGCCCACAGACACAGCGGGGGGACACAGGATCCTGGGGACAAGGTAAGTATACTGCACCAGGATCCTGCAATGCAATCCCGAGTGTGGCTCGGGGTTACCGCTAATGGTACTGAAATTTAACCCTGAGCCACACTCGGGAAAACTGCCAGGAAGGTTAATGAAGTGCCATCTGAGGGACAGAAGATCACAGGCATCTGATATTGGGGTTGATTTACTAAAGGCAAATAAACTGTGCAGTTGCACACTGCAAGAGCAGTTGCTCCAGAGCTTAGTAAACGAGCAGAAGCTTTGCTGCCTTCCATCATCCAATCATGTGCAAGCAAAAATGCTGTTTTTTTTTTTCATTTTCCTTGCACGTGATTGGGTATTCTTTGTAAAGTGAAGCTTTACCTCATTTACTAAGCTCTGGAGCAACTGCACTTTTGCAAAGCGCACAGTCTATTTGCCTTTAATAAATCAACCCCATTGTGTTTTGGCCTTGTCCCTTGAGCACATAGATTTCTCCAGATTCTCTGAATCTTTTAATGATATTGTCTACTGTAGACGATGATATATTTAAAGTCATTACAATTTTATGTTCAGGAACATCATTGTAAAATGTTCAACAAACTTTAAACACAACTTTCACAAATTGGCGAACCTGTGCCCATCTTTACTTCTGAGAAATTGACTCCCTGGGGTGCTATTTTTACACCCAATAATGTTTCTGACCTTTTGCCAATAATTTAGAGTTGCAAAATGTTCTTCCAGCTTTTTCTAGTACCACTTACTTTGCCAGCTTTTTGTTTCCCTGTCCAAACTTTTTTGAGGTATGCTGCTGCCATCAATTTCAAAATGACCTTATTTTTTTTTAAATGGCACATTTTCTCAGTTTAAACTTTTAATATTTTTTCTATTTTCTATTGTGAATACAATATGAACATGGAAAGAAGAAAATAAACTTTTGCATGATCCACAACTATGAGCAACTGATAGTTAATGGCACGACCACTAGGGGGCCTTCTGAGGTGATAAGCCCAATCGGAAATAATGTAGCAATAGGGAAATAACAATCTGTCAAACAAACAAATAGTGCAAAAGCACAAGTTTCCCACAAGCTGCCGTAAATGGGAGAAGGAAATGTAATATCGGGATACAGAATGTAACTAATACCATTAACAAAACAATGAGTCCAGGAGGTAGAGGCTGTATTCTTAATGTGAAAAGACTAGGGAGGAAATTTACTAAAACTGGTGCACACAGGATCTGGTACAGCTGTGCATAGTAACCAATCAGCTTCTAATTCCAGCTTGTTTTATTAAGCTTTGACAATAAAACCTAGAAGCTGAATGGTCACCGTGCACAGCTGCGCCAGATCCTGTTTGCACCAGTGTTAGTAAATCTCCCCCTAGGATTAGCTATTGGCTGTGCTGCCACCACAGGCTATGGCTGGGGAACCAGATACTGCAAAATAAAGAGAGGGGCACCAGAAACCTCATAGGCATAGTCATGTCTTTTATTAAAAAATATCAATGACTTATGATCAAAAAATTGTGGACGGATGGCAGGCATTAAGCAAGAAAAGTCTCTGAGTGTGCAGACATGCTCTCTGGGGGAGAGGCGGCTGCTGCTGATGTGCAGGTAAACACTGTGGCCAGACACTGGAAAGCATTTCCATCAAACCAGTTATGGACATTAATAGCGATACCTATAGGTGGACATGATGTCACTAAGGGCAAATTTGTATCAATTATTATTATTATCAATTATTAGGAAATTAAGAGGAAACTAAAAACGATATATCCTAATAAGAGTTGCATAATAAATGAGAAAGTAGATAATAATATAATAAGTGTTAAATAAAAGAAAATTAATAGTCAGTAGGCAGATAAATATAGAATACATTAAAAATGTACAGTCAGATCCATAAATATTGGGACATCGACACAATTCTAATCTTTTTGGCTCTATACACCACCAGAATGGATTTGAAATGAAACAAACAAGATGTGCTTTAACTGCAGACTTTCAGCTTTAATTTGAGGGTATTTACATCCAAATCAGGTGAACGGTGTGGTGTATAGAGCCAAAAAGATTAGAATTGTGTCAATGTCCAAATATTTATGGACCTGACTGTATATATAAATGTATACTGTGTGTGTGCATATAATATATATATATATATATATATATATATATATATATATATATATATATATATATATATAAAAAAGGATTTGATTGGGTCCTGTGTCTGAGAGAGTAAGACCAAGAGGCGTGAAATAAAAGATCGTCCCTGGGAAATAATTCTCATTGCGAAGTTGAGCATCCCTTAGAGGGATTGAAGCTATTTCTTAGTACACCCCTGTGCACAGGTAAAGTCATGAAGAACCAACCTGATTCTGATCGGTTTGTGGGGGGGCAGACTGGCCTGTATGGAGCGAGCGTCAAGGTTGACCCCAAGGAAGGTGTTAGAGTGTGCTGGGCTTTCCACTTTGTGTTCTGCTATGGGCATATTGAGATACCCAAACACCACTCTTAACCTATCTAGGTCTACTGGGGGCACACCGGGCTGTTCGATTAGCAGGAAGTCATGCAGACAGTAAATAACCATCTGGCACTGGGCTTGGTGCGACAGGATCCAAGCGAGGGACTGTGCCACAGTCAGTTTAGTGGTGAAGTAATATGACTCTTTCCATTTAATGCCGTGCCAGCACCAGAGGGACGATTGGATGGGTAGAAGCTTAAATGCGTCTGATATGTCCGCTTTCGTGAGCCAGGCGCTTGTGCCTATTTTGATAATGGCCTGGATCCCCATGTCAACTGGAGCATATTTCAGGGAGAATTCCTTTGAAGGAATTAAGGAATTCAAACTCGGAATGTGGGAAGAATGAGTGGCAGGCAGGTCGTACACCAAACAAAATTTTATGTGAAGCTGAGAAATGGCCGAGGACATGGACTGAAGAGACGCCTGCTGGGAGCTGGGCCCGTCTGTGGCTGGTGGTGGGAAGAGGAGCCTGAAGAGCTAGGCTTTACTGGCTGTAGTGGGGAAGGGCACGCCCCTGCGCTTAAGTTCCATTGTTAACTTGGGAATGGTCCATCCCCTGAGGGACTACACGCTGCCACTCTTTGAAACCAGAGAGGGTGACAGAGGGGCAGATGTGAGGTCTTCGCTACCGGCCTGTGACATGGTTCTGGCTGACTTGTGCCCTGGTTGCGACCTGGTTTTTGAGGTCGAAAGCTCAGTTGACCCGAACCTGGGGGAATAACGTCCAACCTGGTGCAAGATGGAACTACCTGAACTCGACTGACCTAGAGGAGAAATGGCAGACGGAGAGTGGCTTTATGTCATTAGAAGGTGAATGAGTGGCCGGGTCATGCGACTTTGAGATATACGTTTATAGCGACTGCAAGGGAAACCTTATTGGGAGGTGAACAATGGTTAAACGAACAAATTTGAAAACCATGAATGGAATTAGAAGGAAAGCGGCTTGAGAACAGTTGGTCTGAAGCTATGTGGGCCGATGTGCCTTGTTGCGACTGGATTCTAACTGGACCATAGGGTGAGTCATACTGAGGGGTGTGTCAATGACGTGACAAATCATACAGTGATCTGAATTTATGAGCGACATTTTTTATTTATTTTTTATTTAATGGCCGAAATGATTGCCATGACAAAGGCAAGAATCGGTGTGTCGCGATAGCGACTGACAGAAAACCTGTCTGTGGAACAGGAAATAACAATGGCTAACATGAGTTGACATGAATTAGTGCATCGCAGATGCGACCGAATTTGAATCGTAGTGAAGGGTTTACGAAATAAACAAATTCAATGTTTGCCATGACAGTGGCACGAATCGGTGTGCCGCAATTGCGGCTGACAATTAGGCGGACTGTGGAGCATGGAATTAAATAAGATGAAATGACCAGAATGAGCCGGTACGAATCGGTGCATCGCAGATGTGACTGGATTAGAATCGGAGTGAAGGGTATGCGAAATGTACAAATGAAATGATTTGCCATGACAGAGGCACAGATCAGTGTGCCACAATTTGCGACTGATAACGAACCGGATTGCGGAGCTTGGAATGCATGAGACGGAATGACTAACACGAGTCGACATGAATCGATGTCTTGCAGATGCAACTGGATTTGAATCGGGGTGAAGGGTATGCGAAATGTAATAAATGAAATGATTTGCCATGACAGAGGCACAAACCGGTGTGTCGCGATAGCGACTGACAGCGAACCTGCTTTTGGAACAGGAAATAATGGCTAACACGAGTCGACGTGAATTAGTGCGTTGCAGATGCAACTGAATTTGAATCGTAGTGAAGGGTATGTGAAATGAACAAATTAAATATTTGGCATGACAGTGGCATGAATAGGTGTGCCGCGATTGCGACTAACAACAAACCAAACTGTGGAGCGTGGAATGAAAAAAGATGAAATGACTAGAACAAGCCAGCACGAATCGGTGCATCGCAGATGTGACTGGATTCAAATCGGAGTGAAGGGTATGTGAAATGAAACAAATTAAGTGATTTGCCATGATAGAGGCACGAATCGGTGTGCTGTGATTGCGACTGACAACGAACCGGACTGTGGAGCATGAAATGAAATGAGAAGAAATGACTAGCACGAGTCGACACGTCGCAGACGCGACTGGATTCGAATTGGAGTGAAGGGAATGCGAAAAGTAACAAATTAAATGACTTGCCATGACAGAGGCACGGATCAGTGTGCCGCAATTTGTGACTGACAACGAATTGAACTGTGGAGCTTGGCATGAAATGAGATGACAAAACTAGCCGGGACGAACCGGTGAGTCGCTAATGCGACTAGATTCGGACCGGAGGGTAATGCGAACTAAAATAACTGAAATGATAGACAGTGTGTTTCTATGTGAAAATGGGCCTACTACCTGGCCTGAAACAACAAGGTACAAGAATGTACGAATGAAACCGATGAAAAAGGGCTTGGTGTTTGTACTCACGAAATGAGCCACAAGTTTGTGGTTTACACAATGCTAAAATAAGGCTGCATATGGAGACTTAACGAATGACTCGCAAGTTCCGTAGCAGGGTTTCGGTGACATGGGGTATCTGGCAAACAACGTGCGTGAAATGAAGAAATGATATATGAATCTTACCTGCGACAGTTTGAGAAAGACTCGACCTACGAAAAACCACGAACGGAGAATTGAAAGCCTCTGAAAGTTTGGACACGCAGCTCACAAACACCAAGTGAGTTGGAAGAGTAGGCCTGGTGACTTAACGTATCGCGCACCGGAACCGACAAAGACCACAGATGAGTGGGCTGCTTAAAGCGGAAGTAAACCTATCCATAAAACAGTTTCATTTCCAGCACGTGCAGGAAATGTAACACTCCCATTGGTTGTGCTCTCAACAAATCTGTCAAACCATTCAATGGCTGGTGCCATAACTGATCACATGTGCAGCATTATGGCAGTTGTAGATTTAACAGAGGCAAAGATGGCAGCTTCCTTGGCTGAAAACGATAGGGGGGTTTACTTCCCATACTGGCCTTCATATATATATATATATATATATATATATATATATATATATATATATATATATATATATATATATATATAAATATATATATAAAAATCTATATACACATACAAAAATGGTTAATTAAGTACATATACACCCACATATGCAGGCATCATATCCTGAATAGGGAAATAATTATTTTTTTCTGGTTTTGCATATACTCAACATCTTTTATTATTATTACTTTTTTGTATTTTTTTATATTTTTCATTATTTTTTCACTATTTATTACAGCCATTATGAGGTTTCTAAGTGTATATTGTTCATGATTTTTTTAATATATTTATTACAGCCATTATAGGGTTTCTAAGTGTCTCCCATATTTATCATATATAATATTACTATCTCAACATGTTCTTTTCACATCGTGGTATCTTATGAGTTCATTTTTTTCCTCATTAAAGTACACACAGCACCCCATATTGACAGAAAAACACAGAATTGTTGACATTTTTGCAGGTTTATTAAAAAAGAAAAACAGAAATATCACACCCTTTTGATCTAATACAGCCATGAGTCTTTTTGGGAAAGATGCAACACGTTTTTCACACTTGGATTTGGGGGTCCTCTGCCATTCCTCCTTGCAGATCCTCTCCAGTTCTGTCAGGTTGGATGGTAAACGTTGGTGGACAGCCATTTTTAGGTCTCTCCAGAGATGCTCAATTGGGTTTAAGTCAGGGCTCTTGCTGGGCCATTCAAGAACAGTCACGGAGTTGTTTTGAAGCCACTCCTTCGTTATTTTAGTTGTGTGCTTAGGGTCATTGTCTTGTTGGAAGGTAAACCTTCGGCCCAGTTTGAGGTCCTGAGCACTCTGGAGAAGGTTTTCGTCAAGGATATCTCTGTACTTGGCTGCATTCATCTTTCCCTCAATTGCAACCAGTCGTCCTGACCCTGCAGCTGAAAAACACCCCCACAGCATGATGCTGCCACCACCATGATTCACTGTTGGGACTGTATTGGACAGGAGATGAGCAGTGCCTGGTTTTCTCCACACATATTGCTTAGAATTAAGGCCAAAAGTTCTATCTTGGTCTCATCAGAATAGAGAATCTTATTTCTTACCATCTTGGAGTCCTTCATGTGTTTTTTTAGCAAACTCCATGCGGCTTTCATGTGTCTTGCACTGAGGAGAGGCTTCTGTCGGGCCACTCTGCCATAAAGCCCCGACTGGTGGAGGGCTGCAGTGATGATTGACTTTCTACAACTTTCTCCCATCTCCCGACTGCATCTCTGGAGCTCAGCCACAGTGATCTTTAGGTTCTTCTTTACCTCTCTCACCAAGGCTCTTCTTCCCCGATAGCTCAGTTTGGCCGGACGGCCAGCTCTAGGAGGAGTTCTGGTCATCCCAAACGTCTTCCATTTAAGGATTATAGAGGCCACTGTGCTCTTAGGAACCTTAAGTGCAGCAGAATTTTTTTTTGTAACCTTGGCCAGATCTGTGCCTTGCCACAATTCCGTCTCTGAGCTCTTCAGGCAGTTCCTTTGACCTCATGATTCTCATTTGCTCTGACATGCACTGTGAGATGTAAGGTCTTATATAGACAGGTGTGTGACTTTCCTAATCAAGTCCAATCAGTATAATCAAACACAGCTGGACTCAAATGAAGGTGTAGAACCATCTCAAGGATGATCAGAAGAAATGGACAGCACCTGAGTAAAATATATGAGTGTCACAGCAAAGGGTCTGAATACTTAGGACCATGTGATATTTCAGTTTTTCTTTTTTAATAAATCTGCAAAAATGTCAACAATTGTGTGTTTTTCTGTCAATATGGGGTGCTCTGTGTACATTAATGAGGAAAAAAATGAACTTAAATGATTTTAGCAAATGGCTGCAATATAACAAAGAGTGAATAATAAAAAGGGGGTCTGAATACTTTCCGTCCCCACTGTATATATATATATATATATATATATATATATTTATTATTAATATATATTAATATTATTAAATGTATTATATTTAATAATATAATAAAATCAATGACTTATGCATTCACAATTGTGGGAGGATGGCAGGTATATTTGTGTGTAGATTTTACACAGCATCCCAACTTTTTTAGAATTGGGGTTATACATAAAATATTTTTTGCACTATTGTCTATAACAGGGGTCCCCAAACTTTCTAAATGAAGGGCCAGTTTACTGTCCTTCAGATTATAGAGGGGCCAGACCAATCAACACAAGTGGCAGTAGAAAATGCCCCAGCATCAGTGAGAGTAAACAATGCCTCAGACTTGGTGGCCAGTGGGAGTGAAAACAAAAGAATAATTGTGCCCCATCATTAGTGTCAGTGGAGGTAATCATGGCCCATCATTGGTAACAGTGTTCTATCATTTAGAATAGTGGGAAAAATAATGTTCATAGGGTGTGAGTGGAAGGAATTATGTCCCATTTTTGGTGTCAGTCAGCAGAAGGAATGGTAAACAAATATATACCGCGCTGTCTATAAAAGAAAAAAAAAAACTAAAGCAGCCAGCACAGCAGTGGATAAAGTTGCAAAAATGACAAATTGGGAGAAATGTGCAGCGCTTATGTGATCATATAAACCATAACAAATAATATGAGTACAAAAAACGTGAATAATAAATGATGTGCTCAAAAATACTCCAAGCAGTCCTCTATTATGACATGTGATGTCTATAAACAGAGGAACTTGGACGTGTGATGTCATCATCATCTTCTTCTAAATCGAAACACGTCGGGAGGATATGCTGAGACCACTGTCTTCTTTTATACAAGCGCTTGATTTTACAGCTAAACACGTGAGTGTATTTCCTTTGCTTTTCATGTATTAAAATTTCCATACGGAGTTACGCTATATGCCTTCCTCTTTCTTTTAATGGTGGGGCTGACTGCCTATATCTACTGAGTCCATCCATACCTTACACCTGTTCGGAGGTCCATCTGTAGGTTATATCTGGATAGAGCATCTGATCCCCTTGGTATATTATACCACAAAGCTTGATTGACTCACTAGGTGTACACCTATTTGAGTTCAATCCCTCTGGTAAGCAGATTCTGGTGTCTTTGGTGGTGGATCTACTATCAACTGTTACATCATACATATTTGAAGTTAAAGACTGTTAATACATTATATCCACATGTGGTTGAGGATTATCATCACACATGATTGAAGCTTGTCACTGACTTTTTTCTTTTTTGGACATCACACATCCAAGTTCCTCTGTTTATAGACATTACATGTCATAATAGAGGACTGCTTGGAGTATTTTTGAGCATTTATTATTCACGTTTTTTGTATATTATTTGTTATGGTTTATATGATCACATAAGCGCTGCACATTTCACCCAAGCGGAAGGAATGGTGCCTCATCATTGCTGTCAGTAGGAGGAATAGTTGCCCAAGTCCTGGATAAATGCAAGCAAAGGACCACAGTTTGGAGACCACTGGTCTATAAGAACAATATTGCCCCCTTTGTTCGGAGGCCTAAAGCAGAACTTCACTAAAAATGTAAAGTACTGTTCATTCTCTCCCTCCCCCCAGCCTCTAACTTGTGACATGTCCCAGGAGGTTGCGGCAAGGAGGGGGGTGAACTTCTAGAATTGCCTAGGCAATCTGAGCAGAAGTGGAACTGGGAACCTGTCAAAACTATGCACTTGCTCCCCATAAAAAAAACTCCAAAAGTTGTGGGGTGACGTAAAGTGGAACCTTCATTTACAGGTAAAGTGCTGCTTCAAACACAAATGGTTCAGTTCACTCATATCACTACTGAACCTTAAAAGCAACTCATATCACTACTGAACCCTAAAAGCAAATGAGACAAACATGAAATACATGTAAAGGTGCTGTTTTACCTGCCAAAAAATCTGTTCTCCTGTTTATCCATGCTTGAAATAGATCCATTCCATTACTTTAAGAAATACACTGGTGTCCTCTCTCAACTTCTGGAATTCTGACTTAATAGTGGAAAAATAGCAACAAACTGATAGCAATCCTCTGCCTACTTTGATATCATCCCCTATCAGCATGTTCCTTGTCAAAACATTTGCATATAGAACAATGTTTTCCAGACCTGTATCTCCCTTTCCCAGTCTAAAGCCTTGTACACGCGATCGGATTTTCCACAGACAAAACCTCTGACTTCTTTCCGAAGGGCGTTAGCCAGGAACTTGTCTTGCATACAAACGGCAAGGAATTGTCGGCCAACAAACATGAACGTAATGACGTACTATGTGGTTTTTCAGCTCTTTAGCGCCACCCTTTGGGCTCCTTCTGCTAATTTCGTATTAGTAGAAGTTTGGTGAGTGTTGATTCGCGCTTTTCATTTCGCACTTTTTATTTCGCACTTTTCAGTTCATTTCTGAAAGGCCATTCGTCAACCAGCCATGTTGCGGAATCGGAGGAGATAAAGTGTTATTTATTATTGGCCTTGGAGTTATTGCTTTGACCCAAGTCCAGTTCAGAAACAGGAGGAGGAGGATTTCTTGGACCAAAAATTGGTTGCTTTATTAATCGTGACGAATTATGTCATATGCCTTTGCTGTGGGAGCTCCAGGAGAATAATCCAGATGATTTTCAGAATTATCTCCGGATGACGGACCCCTGCTTTCACCAACTCTTTGCATTGTTGACCCCCTATATTAAGAAGCAGGACTTGAATAATGATTTGATTTGGTATATTTTCTATATTTTTGGATGCATAGAATGCACTTTTTGGTTAAGTTCTATTGGCAGATAGCATGTCTAATTTTATTTGTTTTCTTTTTTTAATGCACAATAAAAAAAAATAGTGAGAATAACACTTGGCTATGTGTTTTACTTCAAATGACAGTTTGGGAGTAGGCAGTTACATTTTAAAAAATGAAATGTAAAATTAACAAGGGACACCAACATAGTTGTATCTTTGATCTTAAAAACTACGGGATAATGGTGTTGTGGTATCTTGCACCAAAAAAAAAAAAAAAATAACAAGCATAATAATATTATTCTTAATATCACTAGAAAAAAAAAGCCTTTGAAAATTTGTTTGCAATAACTCCATCAGTATCACACGCAAAGCAGCTTTATTATTATCCCATTAAAGAAGAAGAGAATTGTGCGCTGCATTTTGAGATTTCATAATTTTCTGCGTCACGAATGTTAATTCTCCATTACGAATGCTAGTTTACAAGACTGACCGCTTCTGGCTTGTCCTTGCTTCTGAGCATGCGGGTTTGTACTTTGGACTTTTATCTGATGGATTTGTGTACACACGTTCAGAAAATCCAACTATAGTCATTTGTCCGCGGAAGATTTTAAAGCCTGCCATCCAAAATTTGTCCGTGGAAAATCTGACACCAATTGTCCGATGGAGCATACAAACGGTCGGATTTTCCGCCAACAGCCTGTCATCACACATTTCCCGTCGGAAAATCCAATTGTGTGTACGCAGCTTAAGTGCTGCTGTACAAACGTTTGCAAGAGGTTGATATTAGGTTAAATTCAGGTATTTATATTTGTTGCATTAAGAAAAAAAAAAGATGAATTAATAAAGAATACAGAGGTGCATTATTTTGTGCTTTTTTAATCAGTCTGAGAACCAGTCCCCAATAGACATTTGTAATAATTTAAATCCCCACTCCTGAATTGTTATAATTGTGCAGCCCCATCTGATTTTTGATGATTTACCTTATCCTCTTCCTGCCCAACCAAAAGCGGACACTGATAATAAAAGACACTGTTATTTAACAAAGACGATGTAGGGATTAAACAAATAAGAACTAAGGCCTTTGTTAATTGATAGTGTTACCCTCCTCCAGCAGCCCAGATGCAGGGTCGGGTAATATCTACTGCCATGGCCTGACATATCTGCCTTAATAGGCAGAGATTTAGAGTTAATAACAAACCCACCACCAAAACCTGAGGAGGGAGGCTGCACTATTATAGCACTGCAAGCGCTGAGATTAAGATTCTTACAAATTGCCATTCCTGACTGGATTTCTTTAAATATCTTTATTTTTTTCTCTCTTCTATGTGCGATTCATTGTTTAAATCACTGCCGTTTTCTCCACAGATAACTATAATGAAATTCAAATAAGAGAAAAATGAGATGTCACTACTTGATTCTATACACAGTACAGCATGTGCTTAAACAGATAAATGGATTGCTTAAAAGTTGCAATAGAGGTCTATTTTCACCAAGGTAAAGACTGCCCAGAAGAATACAAGAAGATTGAACATTGAATATTTTTCTCAGAAACGTTAAGTAACACTTGTACAGCAAGGAGGAAATGGGTGGTGGCAAATGTTTATATCAATAAATCATTTCTAGACACTGAAAATATTTTAAACTGTAAATCAAATGTAATTCACAGCTTTCCCGAACTGCTTTTACCCCACTTTTTACTGTCCCTTTGTTATTGACTGCCATCACTATTTTGTTTAGACGGCTTAGAGGTCTAAAGTCTCTGTTGGATATAGGGTGGTGGATTTACAAAAGGCAAATAGACTGTGCATTTTGCAAATGTGGTTGCATTACTAAACTCTGGGGAAAATTAGTGCAACTGCACTTGCAAAGTGTACAGTCTATTTGTCTTTAGTAAATCCACCACCCTGTGTCCAACAGAGACTTTAGACCTCTAAGCTGTCTAGACAGCAGTTTGTTTGCCTTTAATAAATCCACCTCAATATTATGATATGACACCATAATATTTTACTTGTAGAGTTAATTAGCAGAAGGCACAGCAGGGGATACAAAATCACATCTTCTGCTTGAAGCGTAACTTCTTTATCATAAAAATTACAAAGTCACTTTTAGAAATGTTTAGAATTGGCAATCTGCAGACAAATAATTCTAGGTAATTGCAGGCTTTATATTCTTTGCATAGTTTATTTTCAGTGGCGGTGCGTCCATTAAGGGCGCACGGGCGCTGCCCCCTCTCTCCAGCCACCCCCCTCTGTGTGCTATGGATAGATTTATGCATTGCATGAATCTATCCATGGCTTCTGTAGACACCCCCTATTCAGATGCTCGGCCCCTTTTTGGATGCCGGGCGCCTGAATTCCAGAGGCGTGGGGGTGTTTTTGAAGCACCTGAATAAAACCATAGGCTCCAATAGGCTTCAAAATAGGTGAACTGCATTGCGCTCACAGTTCACCCAGGTGAGTTAGCAAAGCAAATTAATATTTGCTTTGCTAACACTGAACCGCCTCTCAGCCAATCAGGAGACGTGTATCTAATACCCGCCACCTGATTGGCTGAAGGCACAGGCGCTGTGATTGGACACCTACCGTAACTGAAGAACGGGAGGACAGAGATCCATGAAGGACACAGGAGCTCGCCGCCGTCACCTGCTGCATGTACCTGTCAGGGCTGGGCTCATCCCTTCCTTCTCTGAGCTGGCAGCTCAGCTGTCGGCTAATTGCCAGCTCCTATCTCAATTACTCAGCTGTTGATGACATCCTACTCATCAATCCTGCCTACTTAAGCCTTCCAGCCCAGAGGATCTCTGCCTTCAACTTAGTCAATATCACAGAGACACTCTCCTATATTCCTGTTTAAAGACTTGCTTGGCTGACATCTCTTCTGGCTCCAGATCCTGCTTGCTGTTTTACTACGCTCATCTCCGGCTCCCTGACGCTTGGCTTGTCTGACCATTCGTTCCGGTTCCTGAACTCTGGCTACTACATTTGTTCTATTTACTTTTATTATTAAACAAGTGTGATTTAACTGTACTTCTGTCTCGATCTGATTTCATGGTTTCTGTCAGCAGGCGAAGGCCATGAATTCAGAAGATACAGTCAATCCACTTGTTGGATGAGCAAGATCACCGCATGGATCAGTTTGCCATGGCGTTACAAACGCTCCTGAGCTGCGCGGCTCACCTGGAATCTCCCACAGTGGCTGCTCCGGTGCAACCTGAGTTGCAAGCCGTCCCTGCTGCTGCACCAGTCTCTGTGCAGGCACCCGTCTCTATAAGAGGTATGTCCGGTTCCACTCTGCTTCCCCAGCGATTTAGGGGCAATTCAGTTCAATGCAGTCCTGCCTACTTAAGCCGTCCAGCCCAGAGGATCTCTGCCTTCGCCTTAGTCAACATCACAGAGACGCTCTCCTGCATTCCTGTTTAAAGACTTGCTTGGCTGACATCCCTTCTGGCTCCAGATCCTGCTTGCTGTTTTACTACGCTCATCTCCAGCTCCCTGACGTTTGGCTTGTCTGACTATGCGTTCCGGTTCCTGAACTCTGGCTATGTTTTTACTACATTTGTTCTATTTACTTTTATTATTAAACAAGTGTAGTGTATTATTAAATAACTGTACTTCTGTCTCGGTCTGATTTCATGGTTTCTGTCAGTAGGTTAAGGCCATGAATTCAGAAGATACAGTCAATTCACTTGTAGGTCATATTTTTTCTAGATTGGATGAGCAAGATCAACGCATGGATCAGTTTGCCATGGTGTTACAAACGCTCCTGAGTCGCGCGACTCACCTGGAATCTCCTACTGTGGCTGCTCCGGTACAACCTGAGTTGCAGGCCTTCCCTGCTGCTGCTCCAGTCTGTGTGCAAGTACCCGCCTTGAGTATTACCTCTATAAGAGGTATGTCTGGTTCCGCTCCGCTTCTCAAGTGATTTGGGAGCGATCCAGTTCAATGCAGAAATATACTTTGAGATACTGCCCCAGGCGGACAGAAGAAAATTAGGTTTCGTGATATCTTTGCTTTCTGAGAGAGCCTTGGCCTGGACAAACCCTCTATGGGAGATGCAAAAACCTGTTGTCTTGAGTTACCCTGAGTTTGTGGCCTCCTTTAAAAGGGTATTTGATGTTCCCGCATGCTCCGCTTTTGCTACCAAGTGCCTCATGTCAATCAAACAGAGTACGAGAACTGTTGCCGACTACCCTGTTGAATTCTGTACTCTGGCAGCAGAGGTTGCTTGGAACATCTCCTCAAAGGTACCACTGTGTCGGTTCTCATTCTTACTAACCATAAGAATCTCACATTCTTGTCTGAGACTAAACGCCTCTCTCCCAGAAGGATGCGATGGGCTCTTTTCTTGTCAAGTTTTAATTACATTGTCTCATTCTTACCCGGTACTAAGAATGTAAGGGCTGACGCCTTGTCACAACAATTTTCCTCCACTTCCAAGATGGAGTCGGTTCCGGTTCCTGTGATTCCTCCTGATCGTATTCTGGCTATGGTTTGCACCAGTCTCACTTCTCCTTTGGGTGACAAAATTCTTGCTACTCAGGTCCATGCTCCTCCTGAGAAACCTTATGACTGCTGCTTTGTCCCAGAGAGTCTCCTTACTGCGGTACTCTAGACTTACCATTCTCCCAAGGTCTTCTGGCCACCCTGGGAAGAATCAACTCTTTTGGGCCATTTCCCAACAATTCTGGTGGCCTAGTCTAGGTTCTGATGTAACTGCCTTCGTAGCTGCCTGTTCCATGTGTGCTCAGAGTGGGCCTCCTACAACCCATACCCATACCCAGAGGCCCTGGACCCACCTGTCTATGGATTTAATTGTGGAGTTACCCAACTCCCAGGGCAACACAGTTATCCTTATGGTGGTTGACCGGTTCTCAAAAATATGTCATTGTATTCCACTTAAGAAGTTGCCCACTTCTAAGGAACTGGCTTCCATTTTTGCTTTCGCTTACATGGGCTACCCAAGGTGATTGTCTCGGACAGGGGTATACAGTTTGCGTCCCGGTTCTGGCAAGCCTTTTGTGCACAGTTGGGAACTCAGCTTGCTTTTTCCTCTGCGTATCAGTCGGCGGTCTAATGGGGCCGCAGAATGAGCCAATCAGTCCTTGGAGCAATTCCTACGTTGCTATATTTTTGACCATCATAACAACTGGTCAGACCTATTACCATGGGTAGAGTTTGCTCACAATAGTGCCTTGAATTCTGCTTCCCGATTGTCCCTGTTTATGGCAAACTATGGTTTCCAACCTTCAATGTTGCCTGACTCATTTGTTCCGCAGAGTATTTCTGTGTTAGAGGAGCATCTCTGTGGTCTTCAATCCACTTGGGCACAAGTCCAGGAGGCTTTGCGACATGCCAGGGTCTGGCTGTCATCTCGCAACCTCCGACTTCGTGTTCCCTCACTGAAGTTTGCACCTCGGTTTGTTGGGCCTTTCCGTATTCTTCGCAGGATTAACCCAGTGGCTTACACATTAGACCTTCCTTCTAACATATTATGTAACATAACGTATTTCAAATATATTTCACGTCTCCTTATGAAAACCTTTGGTCTGCAACCGCTTTACCACCTTGGTGCCACGTCCTCACCCTGTACAGGTTGAGAACAATGAGGAGTATGAAGTACAGTCCATTGTTGACTCCCATAGGTTCCTTGGGTGCATACAGTACCTGGTGCATTGGAAGGGGTACAGTCCAGAGGAACGCTCTAGGGTCTCATCCTCAGACGTACATGACCCTGTCCTCATCTGTGATTTGCATAGACATTTTCCCCTCAAGCCTGGTGCTTCTCCGAGGGGGAGGGGTCGTTGAGGAGGGGTACTCTCAGGGCTGGGCTCAGCCATTCCTTCTCTGAGCTGGCCGCTCAGCTGTCGGCTAATTGCCAGCTCCTATCTCTCCACAGTTACTCAGCTGTTGATGATATCCTGCTTGTCAGTCGTGCCTACTTAAGCCATCCAGCCCAGAGGATCTCTGCCTTCGCCTTAGTCAACATCACAGAGACGCCCTCCTGCATTCCTGTTTAAAGACTTGCTTGGCTGACATTCCTTCTGGCTCCAGATCCTGCTTGCTGTTTTAATACGCTCATCTCCGGCTCCCTGACGTTTGGCTTGTCTGACTATCCGTTCCAGTTCCTGAACTCTGGCTATGTTTTGACTACGTTTCTTCTATTTATTTTTATTATTAAACAAGTGTGATTTAACTGTACTTCTGTCTTGGTCTGATTTCATGGTTTCTGTCAGTCCCACAGCTCGCCGCCGTCACCTGCCACCAGAATGGGGTAAGTGTGTGCCAGTCAAACGGCGAGTGGGGGGTCACAGAGGGTACATATGATGGGAACACAGGCTACATATGATGGTCACACAAGCTACATATGATGGGCACAGAGGCTACATATGATGGGCACACAGGCTACATATGATGGGCACACAAGCTACATGTGATGGGCACACAAGCTACATATGATCGGCACACAGGGTACATATGATGGGCACACAAGCTACATATGATGGGCACACAGGCTACATATGATGGGCACACAAGCTACATATGATAGGCACACAGGCTGCATATAATAGGCACAGAGGCTGCATATGATGGGCACAGAGGCTACATTTGATGGGCACAAAGGCTGCATATGATGGGCACAGGCTGCATATGATGGGCACAGAGGCTGCATATGATGGGCTCAGAAGCTGCATATGATGGGCACAGAGGCTGCATATGATGGGTACAGGCTACATATGATGGGCACAGAGGCTGCATATGATGGGCACAGCCATTGAAGAGGAATGGACCAACATTCCACAGGCCACAATCAACAACCTGATCAACTCTATGTGAAGGAGATGTGCTGCACTGCGTAAGGCAAATGGTGGTCACACCAGATACTGACTGGTTTTCAGACCCCGTCGACTCCCCCAATACAGTAAAACTGCACATTTTAGAGTGGCCTTTTATTGTGACCAGACTATGGCACACCTGTGCAATAATCATGCTGTCCATTCAGCATCTTGATATGTCACACTTGTGAGGTGGATAGATTATCTAGGGAATTAAAAAATGCTCACTAACACAGATTTAGACAGATTTGTGAACAATATTTGAGAGAAATAGGCCTTTTGTGAACTTCCGCTCATTTGTCTCCTCTCCCCCTCCGGTGCCACAATTGGCACCTTTTGGGGGGGGGGGGGACAGGTTACTTTTGACAGGTATCCTGTTCCCACTTTCGGGAGTTTGGGCCGCGGCCCAGGACATCACCGCGGGGCTCCCTCCTCCTCTCCCTGTCACCGGGCCAGTAGGAGAGAGGGGTAGGGCCTCGCGCATGCGCAGTAGGGTTCCAGGCGTGAAGCCGTAAGGTTACACTGCCGGGTACCCTCACCCGAAATGGCGGCAGCAGCACCCCGACAGCTGATGGAAACATCAGCTGCGATGCCGACATCGCTGGACTCCAGGACAGGTAAGTGTCCTATTGTTAAAAGCCAGCAGCTGCAGTATGTGTAGCTGCTGGCTTTTAAGTTTTTTTTTTTTTTGGGCGGAACACCGCTTTAAGTTCAGCTCATGATAAATAGGGGCAAACACAAAAGTGTTGCATTTTATAATTTTTCTCAGTATATATTGTTTATATATGCCGTAAAATTGTTAGTCTATTCTTTACTGAAAATTGTGTTTCAAAAACAGTTGCGCTAATATTGGGTGATTGAAAATTTGGAACTTCAACTATTTTATATAGAATGTCTGCTTTGAGAAAATATATAATGTTTGTGGGAAATGTAATCTAATGTAATGACTTTTAAACATGTGTTAAGGGTTAAAGGTATTATTTGTTAGACTCATAAAGGCTGTTCTACTAAAGGATTTGAAAATCTTTTCTCAATGTATTGTGTAAATATTACATCAATTATCCAATCATGTGAAAAGCAAGTTTCTGTCCATATTTGGAAAACCCATTCATGTGCAGCTTAAAGCGGAGTTCCACCCTAAAGTGGAACTTCCGCTCATCGGATTCCTCCCCCCCTCCGGTGTCACAATTGGCACCTTTCAGGGGGGAGGGGGGTGCAGATACCTGTATAATACAGGTATCTGCACCCACTTCCGGGTACAGCTAGCCGCAGCTAGCCGCAGACTCCCCGCCCACCCCCGTTGTGTTGTGGGAAATACACAGTTCCCACAACACAACGGGGACCAGTGAAGACGCGCAGCGCGACTCGCGCATGCGCAGTAGGGAACCAGGCAGTGAAGCGGCAACGCTTCGCTTCCTGATTCCCTCAGTGTGAATGGCGGCGGCAGCACCCGAGGATCGAGGGACGGCTCGGTCTTGGGTGCCGACATCGCTGGACCCCGGGACAGGTAAGTGTCCTTATTTTAAAAGTCAGCAGCTGCAGTATTTGCAGCTGCTGACATCTAATTTTTTTTTTTTGGTGAAACACCACTTTAAATAATAAACAGGAATTTTCTTTTCACGTAATTGGATAATTGAAGTTCATATTTATTCGAAAATGCAACACAAATACATTACAACACATGACATCACTTCTAAATTTTTATTCTATCATACGAAAATTTTTGTGACTTTAGTAAACTAGGTTCAATCTGAGATTAGCATGCAAAAAAAAAAACGCTCCATCGGGCCTCTGCTTTTGATGACTAATTCCAGTCATAGGGCAGCACTGCCTACCACCTTGTTTACTGCTGCCCTGTGGGCAAGTGGTCAAATGATGAACAATTAAAGCAGTTTGGACTCAACTTTCATTTATTTTCTAAGAGTTACATTAGATTGCTAGTGTTTTGTGGTTTTTGACCACTACAACTTGTTTATTAATGTGCTTTTGGTATACCAAATTCTCATGACCAGGAAAAAAAAAAAAAAGAACTATCAGTCCATTTTAGGTGCAGGTACCTTCCTGTTTCACCTAGGCACTCCACATCATAGCTTGGCAGGGGTCACAGGGTATTGTCTGGACCTCCTCTACTTAGAGGTCATTCTCTGTGTTCCTTTACTCCACAAGTCATGCATGGTTCAGTTACGATGATTTCTTTTTCAAACCTGATTTCAATAATCCATGCACAGTTAGAAGTGGTAGCGTTGGTATGTTATGTTCTGTTTCTTTTTTCCATAGGTATTTTCTCTACGTGTCATCAGGGATCACAAAGGTTTTCCGGCATGTTCTTTGTGGCTCATACATTTTACATGATCATATTTTCATGTGCTAGGCTGATGGCATTGCACCACTGCGGGATCACCCATCACGTTTATGGGTGCTAATGGATTGAGATGATTGTTTCCAATTGGCTTGGGCAGTGGCAAGTCTCCTCATCCGTTTCTCATACGTTTCACGTTTCGGTTTTCATGCATCATGACATTTCGCTACTCATATAGTGGCCTGACATGTCTTCAGGTTCATCAGGCCTGAGTTTACATTTTTAATTTGCCTGCTATGCCTCAGGTTGCTTGGCCTCCGTAAATTCATAGGTTTGACACGTTTTCAGTCCTGCTCATACGTTGTATTTCATGGTGGGCCTCGGTCACCAGGTGCAGGCCTTGCCAGAAAAATAAATAAATAAAAAATAAGAGGGCGAGTTATCTATGTCAAAGGTAAGATATGGTTACTTTTAATGTGTATTTCTGGCTTGTGTCAGTATTTTTAGTTCACCACATACCGGATTTTCGTTGTAATCTCATACATGGTACATGATTTTGCCTTCATGTGTTAGGTCATGGCATTCACCACTGCAGTAGTTACTAATCATGTTTATAGGTACCAAAGGGTTGAGATGATTGTTTCTAATTGGCTTGTGCGGTGGCAAGTCTCCTCTTCCGTTTCTCATACAGTATACATTCAACTGTTTCATACGTTTTTTCTTTGCACTACTCACTTCGTTGGCCTGACACGCTTGTCAGGTTCTGTAGGCCTGAGTTTACGTTTTAATTTGCTTGCTTCACTTCGGGTTACTCGGCCTCTGTAATTTCATGTGACTTATATTTTCTCATTCTTACACAACACATATGTCATCTTTAGCCACAGTTAAAAATAAAAGGGACAAAGAAGGGTTAATCCATGAAAGGTAAGACATAGGTTTGTTTTTTTCAGTTTTCAGTCAGTTTCAGGTAGGTATTGTTGGTTTCTTTCAAATATTGGAAATCCGTGGGGGTTGTTACAAACGTTTTTTGGAACTGACATCGGTCCGCATGCGTTGATCTGAGTAGCTTTTCGTGTGGTTGTGTTGCTTTTCTATAAGTGGGGGTTTCTACATATCAACAGGTTGCACGGAGTTCATTCTTGCAGTCCATTTCAGGTTGGTACTTCTCATCTCCCTTTAAAACCAGATTTGTTGTCATCGCATACACGGTACATGATCGTTCTTCACATTGTAAGTATTACGCCATCACACCACTGCAGTGTTACCTATCATGTTTATGGGTACCAGAGGGTTGAGATGGTCGTTTCTAAGTGGCTTGTACAGTGCAGGTCTCCTCATATGTTTCCACACTCAACATACATTCTTACGTCAGGGTGTTTTCACTACTCAGATCATTTGGCGAACACATTTTCAGATTACCTGGGCCAAACCTTTTGTTAATTTGCCTGCTACTCCTCAGGTGATTCAGCTTTTGTCTAAATCCCAAGACTGACACCTTTTAGCTCTGCACAAACCTACATTTAATTTTTTATTGTCATGTCATACATGTCGCGTTCATATCGTCACATTTTAGATCTCACGGCAAGACACTCCACTGCAGGTTTACCAATGACATTTATGGGTACCAACGGATTGAGATAAATGTTTCTAATTGGCTTGTGCGGTGGCAAGTCTCCTCATCCGTTTCTCGCGGCTTACGTTACGACTTCATAAGTCATGACATCTCACTACTCATATCACTTGCCTGACATGTCTTCAGGTTTCATAGGCCTGAATTTACGTTTTTAATTTGCCTGATATGCCTCAATTAACTCAGCCTTGCTAGTTTCTTGAGACTGACACGTTTTCAGTCTTGCACAACGTATACTTCCTCATTTAATCACGGTTACCTTTGGGAGGTTGTTTAAAAGGAGAAAAAAATACTAAAGAGATTTTCCTTTCCTGAGGGTAAGTTTGGGGTACATTTGGTTATAACTCTTGCTTATGACGGTGTTATTCCCGATTGCATAGGTCTTGTCACAGGCAGCGAATATCGAAGACTTTGCCTCCATCCCTCTTGCTCCAGCTAGGGGTTCTGAACATGGTAGCATGCCCTCCTTAAGAACCTGGACTGTCCCAAGACTCATGGCAGAACTACGACACAGGGGTATTTAGTACCCGGCTTTGGCTCGCAAAGTGGAGCTATTCAGATTATTATTCCCCTATGCTTCAGGCTCTAATGCTGTGCAGGTTACCCTACGGTCTGTCGCCTCGTCCCTTTCACAGATTCACGCAACCCTAAGCTCACTGGCAACCCCCTGTCAGGAGTTGTGGGCCAGAGTTGAGGTTTTGGAAAACCATCAGAGTCTGGCCCCAGAGGCTCCTACTGTTCTAGGGACATCAGCAGGTTCCGGGACCCCCTTGGTACCATGCCCTGCACCTTTTGGCTTTAGGTAAAAGTACAAGTGCTCCTTCCATTACCCCGGTGTCCTATCAGGTACGTCCAGGGCATTCCAGAGTTTACTCCTGGCACCAGCTCATTCAGCTGACATAGCGGATCCTTTCAAACTTCTTCAGATTCTGCGTCACTCTGACAGTGGCATTGGAAAAAGGGGAGGGGTCTGTATTATTTTTCTACTAAACATACCTTTTTGTCCAGAAGCAGCCCTTGGCTGTTTGATACTTTCCCGCAGGCACTCAGCTGGATACTCACCCATACAGAACGCTGTCAAGAAGTCATCCACTCTCTGGGTGATTTCCTCTTCATTGAAAGTTCCTAACAGGCCCCTGCCGATCTACAGAAGCTGACTTCAGTTTTCCCTGCTCTCAACATCCCACTGGTTGCAAGAAAAATGGAAGGCCTGGTGACTGCACTTACGTTCCTGGGGATTACGCTGGATACTCAGGCTATGTAGGCCAGTCTGCATGCAGACAAATTAGACAGAATCAGAGACCGGATACATGCATTTACGATCTCCCAAACCTGTTCCAGGGTAGAATTGCAGTCACTGTCAGGCATGCTCAATTTTGCCACGAGGATCATTTCCCAGGGTAGGTTGTTCATTTCTCGTTTGTTAGCCTTGTTACCTTCAGCCCCCGACTCTGACTCTCGGGTCAAGTTAGACTATCTTACCTATGTGGGACGAATTCCTCTAACATTGGAACGAAATCGCCATGTTAATCCCTGCAGAGTCATTTTTTTCTCCTTAAAGGCTATGCAGCTATTTTTGGCACTCACTGGCTAGCTGGGCTATGGCCAGTCAAGATCTTGGCCATTCCAGGGTTTGCGGATACATCAGCTTTGTTCGAGATTTGCCCCATAATGTCGGCAGCAAAGGCATGGGGTCGCTTTTGGACAGATTAAATGTTTGTTATCTCCACGGACAATCAGGTTACCTCAGAAATTGTTAACAAGGGCAGAGCCAGGTCTTTACTCATCATGTCTTTTGAAAGTAGGCTGATTTGGCTGTCCTTTCAGTTTCATTTCCACATACACTGTAGGTTCATCAGTGGTATATAGAACACAGCAGTGGATGCTCTGTCCTGTTTTAACTACGCGCTATTTTCCGACAGGTCCCAGACACAGACACCTTTGCCACACTGTCCCCGCATTTCTCGCTTCTAACGATGGACTAGGTTCTCACTGGGCTGATGTGGCAGTTTTGATTTACAAGTCATTATCAATTAACACCACCTTCCAGGCTCTCTAGTCACAGTATCTTGGGAGTGATTGTCACAAACATTCAATATCTACTGGTTTTCGTTGCTTTCTGCCACTCATGGCTCAAGTTATCCTACAGCACTATCAAGACATATCTGGCAAGAATTCTACTCCCTGGTGCTCCCCTCTCCTCAGCACAGTTCATGAAACGTCATGAAACGTTGCCGCACCTTGCTGTCAAATCTAGGTTTGGAACCCAAAGCTTATACCGGCTATTCTTTCAGGATAAGTGCGGCTTCCGCTGCCTCTTGCCAAGGGGTCCCTGTTCATGTGTTTAAGAAGTGAGGTAGATGGAATGCAGCATGCTTCTCCAGATATATCCCTGATCCACATGTTTAGATGTCACAGGCTTTTATGAATTTGGCTGGTTAATGTTACATATGATTACTTTCAATTAATTGTTTTAATAACTCATCCTACTGTCTTTATTTTTGCCCCCTTTAGGCATACTGACCATGTGACTAAGGTACACCCCAGGTCATTTTTCCCATTTCCCCTCATACCTTTTCCTAATACGGTCTACTAGAGACTCCGTGTACAAATGACAAGACTGACTGCAGGTCAGCCTGTATTTGTAGGAGGAGTCGGGCTGTATTTAAACCTGCCATCTAGCCTGCATTGCCTGTCAACGGTTCTCTTGTGTACCACTCACCCTTCCCCTTTACTTTCTATTTCTTCTCTTTTACTTATACTTGGTTATGCCCCCTTTAGGCATACTGAGACTGTGACGGCACACCCCAGGTCACTTTTCCCATTTCCCCTTATACCTTCTCCTAATACGGTCTACTAGAGACTCTGAGTACAAATGGAATTATCAGTCCAATACTCGAACAGCTGCTGAGAAAATGGAGATGGCTACATTTAACTTGCCTTACAGAAAGGTCACTTCTGTAAGCTACTATGTGCCTCCCCCATCCTTCAGTTTTCCTGACGGATCTACCTACAAATTCAAAGACAAGCAAGAAATAAAAATAGAAATATAAGAATTATATATAGAATTATAAAGGCTTCATATACATGTGCACCCACACCCCCCTAAATGGCCTCTATTGAACGAAGTGGCTCAGCCCACCCAGATGTTTAAAATAGAACTTCACTTTTGTGAGATAAGTAATTAAAATCAATAATGCTGGGATTTTACAGTGTCTCAGCACAGATACATACTTGTTCCTGCCCTGTGGATTCTGAGATATGCATTCTAATTTCTAGATCCATATTCCCTGCCTGCTGTGATCACATGATCAGTACCAGTGTAATAAGGAAAGAGAACAGGAAAATAGGTGGGCCAGTTACGGAAAAATATTAAATTTCTGAGGATGTTCTGTACACAAACATTGTTGCCATGGTTACAAAAAAAAAGCATTAATGTTTTGCTTTTTACAATTTTAGAAAATCATGCAGATTGAAACAGTAAGGACCAAACTTCTTTGCCAAGTGTATAATATGCTGTGTGTTGTGCATTGATGTGGGCTGCATTAAGCCAATATACCTCAAAATACAACACATCCCTCTAAAAATCGTTACACTAATCGTAATAAAGTTTTACATGTTTTGTATATAATGTAGTAAAGTAACCCTTACTCTGATAGAGACAGACATGTAAAGATGTAATGCATGTCATTCCTTTAATGCAAACGTGATATAAACTGGAAGACATCAGTTCTGTCCAGGCGTCTTTTGCTAAAATATAGAATCCTTCCCACACTCATCTCCACAACATAGGCATTCATTGTGTTTATTCCCACTTTTAGTAGCACAGAGGTCCTTGCATTGTATTTTTATTTTTTAGCCATTCATTGTGTGTATTCTAATCTATGAAAAACCTTGTGCCTGGTTGTGATAACAATAAGAATGCTGCACCTAAAAAACCTGAATACCAGATCTAAAACAATATATGGCAAAAAGAAAAAAAAAGCGTGTTGTCTGACAAGATCAGTATTGATTGCATTCATTGAACAGATATAACCAAATGCTTTTTCTAAATGGTATATTTAACAGACCAAAAGGAGAAGTTGATGACTAGGATTTACATACAGTAATCTTTAAGCTTATCGCTAACCACTATTACCAAGTCCTTCTCCTGTTCTATTTTGCCTGACTTTGCTTCATTTAGTGTATAGTGGACAGTGCTATTTCCATAGCCTACATACATAACCTCGTGTTTTTAATAATTAATTTTCATCTACCATTTAAGTGCCCTTATTGCTATTTTGTTTGCTAGGGTCTTTTTTTGGAAAGGCAGGGATTTTATATTGTAAAGTAGTGCAGGAGTCCAATATAAGTGTTTGATGTAAAGAAGTATGGATTATTTACAGTACTTTATAAATAATCATGATAATAACTGACAAGAGTAATAATTTGTGTTGTTGCTAACTATCTTGCAAATAGAGGTATGTTCCTTTCACTGTTTATTGAATAAGCCTAAAGGAGTGCGTATACCCCTAAGATTTAAGTATGATTTTGGACAAAGGAATCATCTAAAGTATGCTGGTACATGGATAATTAATAGGTAGTATGAAATCCACCGTTGATATTAACAATATAGCAAAATCGATGGAATATTTCAAAGCAACAACCATTATCAGTTACAAATGTTTTACATTCTCAACAAAAACTGCAGGTGGTAGTTTGTAATGATCCATTTGAGTTTTTGTACAATTGAAAACTGGAAAGTGTTTACAATTGACTAAAAACTTCCATCTTTGATATTTTGTGAATTAGATTTAATAAACCCAATTACTAAAGTTATGTACAAGCTTTATCAAGTTTCTGCATTTTAAAAGTTATTTTGCAGTCAAACTAAATAAACAGCTCCCAATAAAACCTGGTGATACTGTCATGAAGGTCCTTGTCCAGGCATTTACTGTTATAGGATTACAACTATCTCCCAGTTATTCTACCATATTTTCATCCTTTCACATATATCTCTGATTGAGACTACAAGCAGCTGTACTGACCTATATGGTCCGCTGTTGTAACTATTAGGAAGCCAGTTCAGAACAATGACTTGTTGCAGGTGCTGAAGTGGCAGCATGGTGGCTTACTGGTTAGCACTCTACCTTGCACCGCTGAGGTCCCTGGATCAAATCTTGGCCAGGACATTTTCTACACAGAGTTTACATTGGCTTTCTTCCCACACTTCAAAGACTTGCTGGTAGGTTAATTGGTTTCTGTGTAAACTTGCCTCTGTATATGAGGTAGCGTCCTTAAATTGTAAGCTGCTTGAGGGAAGACACTGATGTGAATTTACAGTATATAAAAAACTGCTTAAATTTGTGGTGCTTTATAAATGCCTGTAATATATAGATTAAAAAGCTGTTTATATATTATACACAGTGTTTCAGGAAACCAAAAGTCATTCACTTAGGGTTTAGATCTATTTTGATAAATGTTTACACTATAGGAATCTACAGCAGCTTTTTTCAACCTGAATGCTGCATCACCCTTAGGTGCCATCTGTGATTGCTTCCTGTGACTTGCTGTCATTAGAGAGGGGCACAGCACTACACACCAAAGTAGGGGACACAGACGCTGACTACAAATGTACAGAGGACACAGACACTGACCACCAATGTATGGGGAACACTGACCACAAACATACAGGAGACACAGACCCTGATCACAAACATACCTGAGCCACAGATACTGGCCATCAATATACAGGGGGCAAAGACACTGGCCACAAATATATGGGGGGAACAGACACTACACTGGACACCAACATATGGGGGACACAGACACTAGTTGCCAACATGAGGGGACACAGACACTGACCACAAACATATAGGGTGGGGGGTACAGACACTGATCACAAACATAGAGGGGACAGACACTGCCCGCCAACATATGGGGGACACAGACACTGTCCACAAATGTACGAGGGGATACAGACACTGACCACCCACATACGGTGGATACAGACACTGACTACCAACATACGGGGGGACACTGACTATCAAGGTACAGGGGACACAGACACTGACCACAAATGTATGCGGGGACACAGAAACTGACCACCAATGTATGGGGGACACTAACACTGGCCACCACCGTACAGGGGCACAGACACTGACCACAAATGCACAGAGGGGGCCACGCACAGACACTGACCCCCGACATACATGGGACACAGACACTAGCTGGCAACATACGTAGGACACAGACACTGACCACAAACATATTGGGGGGCAGACACTGACCACCAACCTACAGGGGACACTGACACTGGCCGCCAACATATGGGGGACACTGTCACTGACCACAAACATATGGGGGGAATGACAGACACTGACCACCAACATACAGGGGACATTGACACTGGCCGTCAACATATGGGGGACACTGACCACAAACATGTGGGGGGGACAGACACTGTCCACCAACATACAAGGGACACTGACACTGGCCGCCAACATACGGGGGACACTGGCACTGACTACAAACATATGGGGGGACAGACACTGACCACCAACATACAGGGGACACTGACACTGGCCACCAACATACGGGGGACACTGGCACTGACCACAAACATATGGGGGGACAGACACTGACCACCAACATACAGGGGACACTGACACTAGCCACCAACATATGGGGGAGACTGACCACAAACATGTGGGGGGGCAGATACTGACCACCAACATACAGGGGACACTGACCACAAACGCACAGGGTGGGGGGGGGGCACAGACACTGACCACCAACATACGGGGGACACTGACACTGGCTGCCAACATATGGGGGACACTGACAACAAACATATGGGGGGGACAGACACTGACCACCAACATACAGGGGACACTGACACTGGCCACCAACATACAGGGAATAATGGCACTGACCACAAACATATGGGGGGGACAGACACTGACCGCCAACATACAGGGGACACTGACACTAGCCGCCAACATATGGGGGACACTGACCACAAACATGTGGGTGGCACAGACACTGACCATCAACATACGGGGGACACTGACACTGGCCGCCAAAATACAGGGGACACTGGCACTGACCGCATACATATGGGGGGGGACAGACACTGACACTAGCCGCCAACATATGGGGGACACTGACCACAAACGTGAGGGGGACAGACACTGATCACCAACATACAGGGGACACTGACCACAAACGCACAGGGTGGGGGGGGGGGCACA